>CM019153.1:6114225-6669722 GCA_009733165.1 Naja naja
GGAGCAAAGATGGAGATGGAGATGAGGTGGGTGGGTGGGGGATCAGGGACTAATTAGTGATAGAAAGAGTGATCATTCGACAAGGGCAATAAGCCATGAATTGTGAGCTGCATGCTGATTTCTTTCTTTTCCAGAATACAATGCAAAAGTTTTCAAATTATTCTTGCTAAAACTAAAACAAATTAACAAAATATACATAGTCCAAACGTGCGCTTTTCAGATTGCACTGAGATGAGTGGATACGTAAAATCTTCTAACATTCATTTCATGGCTTTTGCACTGCAGACAGCTTTGTTGACTTAAGTTACATATCAACTTGTAAAAGCAAAACAGAAAATAGAAATTCATGCCCATTATACTTAATCTCTATAGCAGAGTGAACACCATGTATTCCCAGGACTACACATGGACTCAACTCTCCTTTTAGCCCTTGGAGCCCCATCTAAATAAGACTGCTAAAATAGTTATCCATGTTTCCCCAAATAAGACTAAGTCTTATATGTATTTTGCTCTAAAGACCCATCAAGGCTTATTTTCAGGTGATGTTTTTTTCATGTATAGGAGGCAGTGAGTCTTGCGAGGGCCGACGGTGTCCATCAGCAGCCACTTGCAGTGGGAGCACTACTACTGCTGGGCCAGCCCCCTCCATCGGCCACAACAGGCCAGGTGGCTGCGCAATGTGTTCAGCAGGCCAGTGCCGCCACCAGGTGAGGTGAGTTGAGGCAGGTGGCGGGGATGGAGCTGCCTCCTTCCACTTGACAGACACCCACTGAAGCTGCACAGAGCAGGGGAGGCATGCACCTACCTTCCTCTTAATTCCTTGAACCTGCATTCAAGCCTTTAACTCCTGATTTATTGTACAGGTAGTTCTTGACTTACAATCATTTGTTTAGTGACTGCTTAAAGTTACAATGACACTGAAAAAAGTGACATAACAAAAAAGTTGCAACCATTATAGCATCCATATGGTCATGTGATTAAAATTCAGTGCTTGGCAACTGGCATGTATTTATGATGGTTACAGCATTTTGGGATCACGTGATCACCATTAGCAACTTTTCCAGCCAGCTTCCAACAAGCAAAGTCAATGGGGAAGCCGGATCTGCTTAACAACTGCGTGATTCACTTAACTTCAGTGATTCACTTAACAGCCATGTCAAGGTTGTAAAATTGGGTGAGGCTCACTTAATAACTGTCTTGCTTAACAATGGAAATTTTGGTCCCAGTTGTGAGTGCATGGGAGGGACTAGAGAGCAGGTGGGGCGACCCGTTCTGGATCTGACGAGCCCAGCTAGAGCCCATATTAGGACTTACCTGGTGGCGGTGGCGAAAGATCTTATTTCTCCACCCTCATAGCATCGCAGATAACCGCCCGGCCGCCCTGTTTGGGGTCGCCGCTCCCTCCTCCAGTTGGGGGTGGCGGACCCTGTGGGCAGAGCTGAGGAATTTGGCCAGTATCTGCAGGATAAAATCGCTCAGATCCGGGAAGGGTTGCGCTGACTTGCAGTGGCCTGAGGATGGGGATGTGAGTGGTTTGGCTAATGTTATCTGGACTGAGTTCGATCCTGTTTCTGAGGATGAAGTGGACAGGATTATCAGGTGGCTGAGCTCCACCACATGTTTATTGGACCCGTGCCCTTCCTGGTTGGTTTATGCCTCCAGGGAGGTCACGCGGCTGGCTCCAGGCAGTGGTCAACGCTTGTTAAGGGAGGGCTGTTCCCGCCGCTTTGAAAGAGGCGGTGGTGAGGCCCCTTCTGAAGAAGCCTGCCCTTGACCCAGCCGTGTTGAACAACTTTCGTCGGTCTCCAACCTTCGCTTTTAGCGAAGGTTGTTGAGAGTGTGGTGGCCCAGCAATTGCCACTTTTCCTGGAGGAAGCGGACTACCTGGATCCGCACCAATCGGGCTTCCGCCCGGTACAGCACGGAGACAGCATTGGTCGCGCTGATTGATGATCTCTAGGGCTCGGGACAGGGGCTTGTCCTCTGTCCTGGTCCTGTTAGATCTCTCAGCGGCTTTCGATACCATGACCATGGTATCCTGTTGCAGCGTCTCGGGGGTTGGGAGTGGAGGCACTGTCTTACAGTGGTTCTCCTCCTTCCTCGGGGCTCGCAAACAGTGTTGGCAGGGGGCAGAGGTCGACTCCAAGGTATCTCACTTGTGGGGTGCCCCAGGGCTCGGTCCTCAGCCTCCTGTTCAACATTTATATGAAGCCGCTGGGTGAGATCATCCGTGGCTTTGGGGTGAGTTATCATCAGTATGCTGATGATACGCAGTTATACATCTCCACCCCAGGCCACATCAGTGATGCTTTCTCCGTGATGTCCCGTTGTCTGGAGGCGGTAGGATCTGGATGGACAGGAACATGCCGACTCAATCCAGCCAAGACAGAGTGGCTGTGCATACCGACATCTCGGTCCAGTTTGGATATTCCATCTTTGGTCATGGGGAGGAGGTGTTGCCCCGTGGACAGGGCACGGAACCTGGGGGTCCTCCTGGACTCACGGCTCAAATTGGAGGAGCAGGTGGGGCCATGGCCAGGGGGCTTTGCCCAGATCTGGCTGGTTCACCAGTTATGCCCATTCCTGGACCGGGATGCCCTGCGCAGTCACTCAGGCCGTTATCTCCCGACTCTACTGTAAGCGCTCTCTACCTAGGACTGCCCTTGTGTACCACTCGGAGGCTTCAGCTGGTGCATAATGCGGTGAGTGATGGGAGCTTCCCTATACTCCCATGTTACACCCCCCGCGCCGACCTGCATTGGCTTCCTGCCCCTCCGGGTGAGATTCAAGGTGCTGGTACTAACATTCAAAGTCCAGCATGGCATGGGTCCAGGTTATTTACGAGCGGCTCCTCCCAACATCAAACCAACCGCCCTGTATGGGCGCACAGGCGGGTCTCCTCAGGGTGCTGTCTACGACTCAATGTCGCTTGGCGGCGACCCGGGGGAGCTACTCTGTGGCGGCTTCTACTCTGTGGAATCTCCTTCCGCTGGAGCTCCACCTGACCCCCGATCTTTGCACCTTCAGCCACAATTTGAAGACTTGGCTCTTTTTACAATCTGGGCTGTGCTGATTCCCTGGGGTGGTTCTATCTTAACCATGGTTTTTAATCTTTAATTCGGCTTTAACTTGTTTAATATATTTTTAACTAATTTATTTATTGTTGTATTTTTAGCTGTGAGCAGCCCAAGTCCTTTTGGAGAGGGGGCACATAAGTCGAATAAATAAATAAATAAATAAGTCAAGGACTACATGTAGGATAGTGGCACAAAGACTCTAGATACACTGGCATTCATTCATATGTGTGTGTGTGTGTGTGTGTGTGTGTATACATATATACATATACATATACATATATATATGATTCTGGGCAGCATACAACATTAAAAATTCACAGTTAAAAAATAACAATTTAACCACATCCTCAGGGAAGTAATACTATACCTGCAAGATAAAAGGAAAGATGGAACATTCCAACAATTAGAAGCAGAAGCACTACATAATTACATGCTGGTTGTTGATACATGCAAGTAGTAGGATCTTGGTTGTATGAATTTTCTGAGAACCTATCAAAAGTCTACAAGCATATATTGTTGATTTTATAATGTTCTTTGTTTGTATTTATATAACACCAGAGTGCTTTGGGACTAGAGCAGGGTAGAAATACTGTAAATAGATGTGTATGGGAGCAATTACTGCTTTAGACAAACATCCAGCCTGATTCAATAGATCTTTTTAGGTTCAATGGAACATTGGGCTAATAGTTCCAAAAACAAAACTAGTTGCAGGATTATAACCTCTCTAGAGATGTCTACTTGGCATCTATTCTTTTCATTTGATGTACCAAATAAAACCCTCTTTTTAAACTTCTCAAACACTTTAATTTATTATACTACACTACACTACACTACACTACACTAAACATAACATAGTATAATACACGATTTTCTGCCAGTTGAGTCAGTATTGTTTTTCTAGCACTTGCTGATTTTTAGATTTCTCTCTATAAACAATGTTTTACCATTGTTTTTAATTTTACTTAATTATCATCTATTAGGATTCTAGTGATTTGGTTTTTTTAATTACTGGTTTAATGTTTGTGATAAACCTCACCCTGAGATTCTCTTTTTAAATATTTTTTATCCCACCTTTATTATTTTTATAAATAACTCAAACTGGTGAACATGCTTACTATTCCTTCTTCCTCTATTTTCCCCATAACAACAACTCTGATAATAATTAACAGAGTTGAAAGGGATCTTGTAGGTCATCTAGTCCAACCCCCAAGAAGGAGAAATTATAACCAAGCATAAATGATTAACTTAAGGTGATATATTGAAATTCTTATTTATGTATTTACATAACACATTTATGTAGCCTCTCAACTCACACACAGTGATTCTGGGCAGCATACAACATTAAAATCCACATTTAAAAAAAACAATTTCTTCCAGGGAGATTTTAAAATAAAAATCAAGAGAAAATCTGGTATCAGGAGGCTATACATGTCAATGTTCAATGTACAACTATTTAACTATTTAAAATATTCAAAGTAAAAGGGCTTTTGGTTTGAACAACGTAAGATGGAAATTGAAATAGAATTACATGAATATGCTATTGCTAAAATGTACAAACTATTATTGAAATTTGAAATAAAAGATGAACAAGTGAAATAATGTATGACTAAAAACTTTGGTATAATATATATAAATAGAATAATGGGAAAATACCTGGATAAAAGGATTGAAATTGATGTTGTGTTGAAGAAAATGTAAATAAAATGATGCACCATTAATATTTACCACTGGAAAAATTGTCTAAAACATATAAATGTATCTCAAATGTATGCTGAAAATGAAAACATAGGGACTTTTTATCATGCTTGGTGGGCATATGAAATAGATAAACCACTTGGTATTCAAATCCATACATTAATTCAGAAGATTTAAAAAACTAATATACAATTAAAATCAGAAATATTCCTTTCGGGACTGATGGATACAGTTCAAAAAAACTATGGAACTTCGATTTTATGTATGACAACAGGCTTTTACATGTGCAACAATGGAAAGAATTGATAATATCTACTATGGAAGAATGGATGGTGAAATAAAGAGTGGCTGGGTTGACAAAAGTGACAACCTTGATCAGAGAAAAGACATTAGTTTTAATCTTGATGGGAAACCTTTTTGGACTTTTGGCATGAAACAGAAAAAATGAAGTTATGACATACAAATTTGATGAACAGAAAAAAGGACAGATAATACAAAAATGAAAAGTAAACATACAGTAAGAATTTAATGTAAATTTATACTTATATATGTCGCAAAAGAAAATCAGAAGTAGTATCTTTATATTTCTTTACCTTCTTCCTTCTGCATTTTTGATTTTGATTCTTCTTTCATTCTTCTCTCTTGTACTTCAATTATCAGCTTCTGTTATTTTTTTATTTGTTTAATTGAAAATTTTAATAAAGTGGTCCTTATTTTTTTAAAGATCAAGAGAACTAGTTCACAAAACAGAGAACTAGAAAGTAATTTTTATGAGCAGAGATGGAAGGAAGTGGAAATATTAAAGTTTGGGGAGAGAAATCAGCCTCTGCCTTACCACCTATTTTAATTTGATGGACAAATATATCAACAAGTCAGAGGAACACTTATAAGCTCACCATTCTCAGTATTCATAGCAGAGACTGTAATGCAGCATCTAGAAAACAGAATACTCCCAAACAAAGGTATGGACTCAGTATGTAGGTAACATCTTTGTCATAATAAAAAAGGAACAATTAGAGAACATGCAGGAAACAATCAACATCTTCAAAGGAAGAAAATTCAAAGGAAGAAAACAACAATACACTACTCTTCCTGGATCTCCTCATCAACAGAGGAAAAGTTGGTAAATTAGAAACACAAGTCTAGCATAAAACTACTCACACTAACCAAATGCTCCACTACAAAAATAACAATCCTACCTAATACAAAAGGACCTGTGTAAGAATGTTATTCAAATGAGAACAAGTGCACTGCAACCCAAACATTAGAAAAGGAAACAGACCACCTATATAATATCTTTCAACTAAATAAATACTGATGCAACTTTATCAAAAAGTATTTGGCCACCCAATCCACTACAGCACAACCAATACAAGCTATTAAAAGATAACACTGCCATACATGGAAAAAACACAGTGTCCCAAGTAGAAGAAACAGGAGTAATCTATAATGTACAATATAAGGACTACAACAGCCATTATTTAGAACATAAAGACAAAAGACTAGCAGAGAGCATCCATGAGATAGCAATCAAAAACAGGATGAAAATTCCCGAATTTCATGACACATGGAAGGCTTCACCATAGTTTCAACTAGGAAACTGAGCATCCCAGACCAAGTTAAATCCAAAAATGCTAGTGAACTCCTGGAAGGTTTGCACTCAAACAAATCAACAATCAATAGGTACATACAGATAAACAATATTTACATTCAAAAGAAACAATGAAAAAGCTGAAAAGGAAACAAAAGACCAGAACACTTCCTATCAGCAATCAATACTCAGATAACCAAACAATCAAGTACTGTTAGCAAATTAGCAGTATAAAACAGCCTAATCAAAGAACTACCAAAGAGAACCACACCCCAGCAATATTGACAGAGCAATTCACCAGATATAAATAGAGAAAACTCTGCTCCCTTTCAACCCTGAAGATGTTACCTATAGTGTAGTCAGGTAATGAAATGTTTGCAAGCAAGCCCAGACTCCAAAGCTTTAATTTGGTTTCTCACATTAAGCAGTAGCTTGAATTCAATGGCCCTTTCCAACTCTTGATTCTGTGCGTGTACATTCATTGTCATGTTGTTTCTCTTGTGCCAGGATGGAGTTAATTATTTCCAATTAAATCTAAGTATATTTTCGAATGAGGGGAAGCCCAGATATAGCACTTCTCAGCTTCACAAGCATCCTTGCTGTGCTGCAATTAGGGATGTCACAGCACCAATTGTCTTCACAACTGCAAGGCAATCTAATGGCTTAATAAACAACACTTTTTCCCCTACAAAATGAGTGTCTACACATGCTAAATTTGCAGCATTAATTAAAAACATTATTTCTCAGTGGCTTTTGGGGATATAAGAGCACATTATGCTGCGGCAAGTTCAGCAGAAAAATGTGTGTTTATAAAGGTTTGAAGCAGCACATGGTCCAGGTAGAGATTTTGTTTTTGTTTTTCATTTTGCTCACTAGATATTTTAGATTATAACTAGTACTTAGAACTATGCAAGTTGAAACCAATGGTCTCAAGGGCTCAAGTCTGAAGGGCAGTTAGTTGATTTCCAGACAGTGATCTTAGCACTTATTAGATCAAAAGGCATCTTGGTTCTATAATCATGGGATCTACAGGATTTTTCCTCCCTAGCAGATTTTTCTGATAAAAAAACACTGAAAATATTGTCACATATTGAAGCTAGCTTGTTGACACTACACAATGAAGAAGTGTCATTGTATCAGAAAAACAGCATCTGAAATTATCAGCCTTGAAAGGGTTAGGATGTGGAACATAAACAGAAACAGAAATAGTTATCACACACTGACTTCCACTTTCTTCATTGGCTTCTGTGGAGAATTTTGCATGGTTCTTATTAAGAAGTTAGAAAGTTAATAAACCCTTGGTGACAAATTATTAATATTTATTTATTTATGTGCTTAATAATTTGCCTTCCATTTCCTTCTCAGTGAATAGACTGATAACCATTTATTGTTTTTGTTTTTTAACCTGGGAATCAAATCTCCTCTTATTAAGAGTTGTGGCGGCGCAGTTATTAGAATGCAGCACTGCAGGCTACTTCTGCTGACTGCTGGCTGCCTGCAATTTAGCAGTTTGAATCGCACAAGGTTGACTCAGCCTTCCATCCTTCAAGGTTGATAAAATGAGGACCCAGATTGTTGAGGGCGATATGCTGACTCTGTAAATTGCTTAGAGAGGGCTGTAAAAGCACTGTGAAGCAGTATATAAGTCTAAGTGCTATTGCTATATGCAGGTATATTGAGCACTCAAAGCTGCTAACAATGACCCTAACTCTAACCCCAAAACATTAAGGAGTTTAAAAGACAGGCTAACATGGACATCAAAGTAAGTACTAAAATCAAAACCTTGCAAAGGAAATATAGGTAGTCCACGTAGCAGAGAAGCCAAAGTCTTTTATTCAGAAGGCCATGAAGCTGTAAGAAGGTGAGATGTAAGGAAAACAGCTTTCCCCACCTGAATGAGGGCCTGCAGGCTTAGTTTGGGCCCAGTCTGGCGGCGACAAGCAGCCTCCTGCTTGTTGCTGACTGGCTAGTTCGAATGAGCAGCTTCAGGGATTGGGCGTGGCAGCCAATCAACAAGGGGGCTGGCAGTTCAGCCTGATGAGACAAAGGAAACAAGCTCCTTGTTGATTGGCTGCTGCTATCAGTAGTTTTGACACCCCTGATTGGGGCCAAATATAGCACTCAAAAAAATAAGTCTCATAACTTAAGAGTAATGAGAAGATCCTTCCATACATCCAAGAAAGACAGGATCTAAGATCAAGAGATCTTCAAAGCGGACCTTTCATGCAGATCTTAATTTTCAGGCCTTTATTAGATTTGTATTTCACCTTTCCTTTAGGAATTCAAGATAGCATGCACAGCACTTTCTCCTCCAATCCTTTATTAACACTGCGCTAATCTTTTGAACTGAGAATAAGAGAGGTGCAAAATTACCTAGAGAAATGTTGTATTTGAAGTTGGACTTGAACCAAGGCCTTCCTGATACAGGCCTTCACCACAACACCACTCTGGATTTTTCATTCCATCTTTAAATGTAAACTTTCCTTGAAGAACTCTTGTCAAATTCTTCCTGATATTGGGAAGCCATGTGTCCATTTCTTAGTATCTATTTCTTAATGTGTCTATTTCCCACATTTTCTCCACAGTGGATCTCAACAGCTGACATACTAACTACTTATAAAAGCTTGCTATTATAAGCTTTATAATAAAATAAACAAATAAGAGAAAACACATGTGGGATTTTCAACCCACCACTCATCCAGATGCTAAGTAGCCCAAAGCCACTTACCAAGTTCATTGCATCTCATCTTCAGAATATGCCTTTTGAACCGCATAAAGTCAAATCACCGAAAGGGTAAGTATAACTTTAGTATTCAAATCTAGATACTTGCATAAACAGCCACATGCCAGATAAGACAGTCATCTTTTATAAGATGGGCAGCTATAGGTAAATGTGAGGAATAAATAAAATTCACCTTTTCCAGGACAGAGAGGCGGTATCTCTAGAAACTGTAGAAATGAATCAAACCTGCTTCTCAGAAATGCCAAGAACTAACTGTCCTGAGAAGCAAAGCTTCTATTACTGAACCACAGCTCCTTCCATAACTACTGTATAATAACAGTTCCCTTTGTGGTCTTGCAGACACGGTAGATACTTTCAGCAGAGTATTCAATACCTGTACAGTGTATTTATTGAACTCAAAGCACCAAATTCTTTGAAAGGAGACAAGGAAATTAATCATAATGGCTTGTATATATAAGCTCAGTCAAAGACTAAGATGGAGAACACCATAAAGTTCATAAATGCAACATCCTTGTTTGTAATGCTTCTTTAACCTTGAATTCAACCAAAGAGCTTGGGGTTCTAATCTAGTTTTCTAATCCCATTTTTCAAATATGCTAGACTGTAAATCCAGTTGGCTAAAACATGTTGTTTGATATACCTGAAGAACACTAGCTTCATTAAAATTATTCCAATCCAAGCGTTTAACTCATTTAAGCAGTGGCCAGTAACCTCAAATCAGTGGGTGATCGATTCTAGGTGACTACTAACCATAAATTAGTTGAGAATTTCAAAGGATAAACTTGGAGGGTGACGATCTGATTGGATAAACATCCCTTGTTGAGGGACTGGGGAGAAAGAGAGAGAGAACTACATGCAAGACAGGACACACCCATAAAACCCCTAATATTACTATCCTAATCTAGTGCTTCTAAATGTGCAGGCAAACAATTTTCCTATTCTCCACAACTAATAGAATCATATTCCTTTCTTTTACACCCAGAGACATTTTGCCAGGAAAGGCTGATATTGCTGAAGAGAAAAAACCCGTCCAGCTTTCCTCAAAACTGGTGCCTCCTCTTGTTGGGAGTATCATTTTCAGAATTCTCGCCAATAGAAAAGCAGACTCCAGAATGCTGAGCTAAGGCTTAACCTAGATATTTTTACATCATATCCCTGAGTGTGAGATCCATAGATTCTAGCCATCCAGTCCTGCCCATCCATCTGACATTTTTCAACCAAAGCTAAAATGTATTTGTTTGCTTATTTATAGGTTGTTTTTGGATACTGTGTATCCCTTCGGATTATACCCTAATAGTTCCATTTAAAGCAGTGCAAATGGACTAGACGAGTGGCGGATGACCACTTGCAATGCCTCTTACAGTGGCCACCGACAAGGGCGGGGAAACTCAAGTGTCCTCCGGAGATTGGGCGTGCTGGTGGTTGGGTTTAGGAAACCCAGTCATTGGCAGGCGCAGGCGAGGAAAATCTGCGCTAAAACGCTTCCCTTCTTTCCCCGCGCCCTCCGTTAGATGCTTCACTATCACCAGCTAGCAACACCGCCACCCTTTCTCCGCGAAGCCAGACACAGGCCTCGTCTGTTATCACTGCAGAATGGTCACCTTGTCGGTGCCGGGGAGGAGGGAGCGGACCCCATCTTGCGCCGCACGCCTCTCTCACGCATGCACCATGTGGGCCTGCCCCTCTCCCTCCCCAGTCTCAGCCACGGAAAAGTGGGTCAGGCAGATCGCTGCAAAGTCTCGGGTGGCGGAATGCAGACTGCCCCCGATGCCTCCCCGTTCCTTTCCCTGCAGCTATAGCCAGGGACTCCTCTCTCTCTCTCCCTCCCCGCCCCCCGCGCTTCACCTTCTTCCGCATGAGATCAGCGATTGATCCCCTCCCAGCACGTTAGGCGTCTCCCGCGCATCGCTGCGCCGTTTTCCACGGGCGGCGGGGGGGGGTTTGCTGGAATCACTCGTTCTCCTTCTAATGCAGCCCATGGAAAGGGTTGTCTTCCCGCCTAGAACCGAGGACTCTAGGATGCGGGCTCGAAGCAGGTGGGAGGACGAGCAAGGCTAGGGGGGATGCCTGAAAGGCGAACCGCGGCTCATCTCCATGCCACCCACACCGAGTTTTCCCCAGCAACCGCTTGGGAAACCAAAACAACCCCTAAAGCCTTTTTTTTTTTTGGACAGAAATCGGCTCGTTCACATCGAAGGCGCACACACGCCCCAGTCAACTTTCCACACAGTTCAACTCGGCCCCGGAACCTTCCGCTTCCTTTACCCCCCACCCCCACCCCCCACATGTCGGCGAAGCTGCCGCATCTGCACTTCCCTCAGAGGGGAAAACTTTCGCCCGCCGAAGCTGGGTCCTTTTCCAGCAGAAAGAAGGGCGGGGAGGGGGGTGTGCGAAGGAGATATCGGGAATAGCCGCGTCCAGGGAGTCAGGGCCACACCTCCCCGAGATGCCCAAGCAGCACCATTTTCTCTCCCGCGGCCCCTTTTCCTCCCTCGCTTAGCACCAGCACCTCATCCATCAGAGCAAATCTCGCGTCCACTCCCCTCTCCGAAAAAGCGAAGGGAAAAAGAGAGAGAGCCAAGAGCCACCCGCAGATTGCCTCCCAGGGGCCCCAGTACCCTTTAAGAGCCGTACGAAAAAGCGCGAAGGTTAAGGTGAGCCGGCGGCGCCGAGGTCGCCTCAAGGGGAAGGAAGGGAGAGGAAGGCGCCTTCCACTTACGCACTGCCTCCTGCTTGGGATCCAAACTGTGTAAAACGGTCTGGACGCCGCCAATCCGGCTGTGCAGCGCCTGGACCCTGCGGTGCGTGAGCTGGATCTCGCCCTCGATCTCCTGGAAGAGGGTGCAGGCGTGCTTGGCCACATCGGAGAGTTGCCGGAGGATCCGCGAGAGAGCCACATTGCTGACCGAGCACAGATCCAAAAGCATCAGCGCCGCCGCCTCCTGGTTCTCCTTTCCCTCAGCGGGCAGCGCGGCAGCCAGCCCAGCCGGAACCTCTTCCTCCAGCTCGTCCATCGCCTCCCCAGGCTCTTCTTGGTAGCTCCCTGGCTGAGGAAGCTCCAAGCCCGAGTTCTCGTCTAGCACCGAGGCGATGTGCTGCCGCCGGCACAGCCTCTGGGGCTTCACGATCCTCTTGGCGAAGGGCATGACCAAAGCCTGCGGCGTCACACTCCGGGTGGATGTCGCCGCTTCGCAGCCCGCTTCTTCCTTCCCAGCCCTACAGCCAAAGCCGTCCAAGCCGCGAATCTCCGCTCCCCGGCTGCGGGATCGGGGGCTGCTTCCACCGCCTCTCCCAAAGCCCTTCACTTGCTAACAGCCGGCATCGGCAGACGCGTTATTCCCCCATGGTGATCTTCTTCGCCGCCTCTGGAGCCTTTCGCTTTTGGAAAGCGACCGCTGCGCCGCGTCCCCGGCCACCTTCGCTGCCCGCTTATCGGTGGCTTCTCTAATCGCCCCTTCCTTCCCTCTTTCCCCTGCTTCTTGCAAGCTTCCTCCTTCTCTCCCTCGTCTCTCGCTTCCCGACACAGCTCCAGCTTTCAACGCGAGAGAGCGGGATGGGTTTTTTTAAAGATGGCTTGAAAACCCGGAGAAAGGAATTCGCCCAAAGCTTTTGTGAGGAGGAGCAGGCAGGCAGGCAGGCAGGCAGGCAGGGAGAGACACCCGCGCTCACATAAAAGGGAAAGCGAGAGGTATTCCCCCTTCGGACCGCATGGAGTCACTGCAGATTCCGAGCAGCCGCTGTGCGCCGATGCACCATCCATGGGCAACAGGAGGAAAACGGGAGGAAGGTAGAGCAGGGAAGCCTTTAAAAGTTTGACAGCTAAAGCAAAACACCTCTTGTAAGATGGGTTCATAAGACAGCAAGAGATGCGCGCGCATTTAAAATAGCGTTTAATTCCCCCCCCCAGGAATATCCTTGTGGTTCAGGTTGCAATCCAATCACAGTTAAAAGTAAATATCTAGGACAGTGGTGGCTAACCTTTTTGAGCTCCTGTGCCAAAAATTGTGGGTGTGCTTGCACGCACTCACTCGCATGCCAGTACCCAGAAGGCAATGCACCCATCACCACGCCCTCTGCGCATGTGCATGCAATCCCCCCCTCCACCACCCCCTTACCTGCAGTGCACCTCCCAGCTGATTTTTGGCCAGTTAAGGGTTGAGGAAGGCCTCTGCAGCCTGAAAAATAGGCCCGTTTCCCTCACTTGCGGAAAGGGCCTATTTTTCAGGCTTACAGAGGCTTTCCTCAAGCCTGGGAGGCCGAAAAAGGCCTCAAACCAGCTGAAATCAGCTGGGAGGCGCGCACATGCACAGTGAGGTAAGTTTGCCTGAGGCTCGCGTGCTGGCATAAATGGCTCTGCGTGCCACCTGTGGCACGCGTGCCGTAGGTTCGCCATCACGGATCTAGGAGATGAATTAACAATCACCTGTTTTGTGCTCTTGTATACACAAGCCTCAGTTGCCATGCCCAAGAACACTAGAGTTGGATCCAAAACCATCAGAAGAACATGAGGCTGCATCATATAAGTGAAGGAAAATCAACTCTATTTCTTCAATTGAATTAAAGAGGATCTAAAATATCCTTCACTTGAATTGGATTTCCATAGTTTCCATGGCCTTTAATTTAGTAGTCTAGCTTAGAACTCTACAATTTCTTGGATGTCTAACATCCAAAACCTGATTGACCCCACTAACCGATAGTATCCAGGTCCACAGAGCAGTGGGGTAAATGTTTAGCTGACTACCAGTGTTCTGTCCCCACTACATGTTGCTCTGTGTGCAGCTTGACATGCAGCTAAACCCACCTATCCTCCAATAAAATGGGCCATATGCGTAGTTCTGAATGCTTTATTGGGAGAACAGGGTATGGTGAAACTGAGGAAATGAGGATACAGTGAGAATCAAATACAGTATTAAGTTACTGCTGAACATAACAATAAATACAAGCAGTTTGAACCTCACCAGTGTTGCTGTGTGTGTGGGATGTGGATTTGTCCTTGAATGACCATGCGCCACAGATTAAAATGGCTCCTTCTTAGTGCTTTTGCCTTCTCCAAATACTAAAGAAAATGGAGCAGGGGTGAAATTCAACTATCTCAGCCCACCTGGGAGAGGAAGTAGTGACAATTTGAATCGGTAAAAAATCGCCCCGGGTTGCTATCGCTATTATATCAAGTATACCAAGCCACACCCACAGCCACGCCCACAGAGACGGTAGGGGAAATTTTTGAATTTCACCCCTGAAATGGAGTCCGGCTTCCCAGTGTGCACTTGATTTGAGAGTGTGGGCTGATGGGTGAATGGGTGGAATCAGCTTCAAACAATAGAGTTGGGGCATATTTGTCTCTCTGGCCACTAGCTGGGGCTAGAGAGCAACAACAAAATATAGTTACTGTATTTTTCAGACTATAAGATGCACTTCCCCCCCCCTAAAAAAGTGGGTGGAAATGTCTGTGCATCTTATAGAGCGAATACAGGTCTGTTTTTGGCTTCCTGAACCCTCGGCGGGTCCCATTTTTCCCAACCCCAGCATCCAGAAACACTCTGGAGGCCAAAAATGGGCCCATTTTTGGTCTGCAGAATGCTTCTGGACACCAGGGAGGGCAAAAACAGGATGCATAGAGGCAAAAAACAATTTTTTTTCTTGTTTTCCTCCTCTAAACATAGGTGTGTCTTATAGTCTGAAAAATATGGTATATGTTGTGGCATGACAACCAGGAAAGTGAACTCAGTGATATTTTCTTCCTGAAACCAAAGTTCCAGAATCACAACCTCTATAATTCCCACCTAGCTAGTTGAGAGTTCTGATTATTTGTAGTTACAACCTCTTTCAGCCAAGAATAAGCCCAAGAATAAGACTGAAACAAAGATCCCTGCCTCCTGAGTTTTGAAATTATTTGAATGTGATTTGTTCATGACCCAGTTCACAAACCCTTTCTTTTGAGAGATTCATCTTTTGACAGGAAGTTTGAATTACTTTTACTACTAGTGATGTTCTGTTTGTTTTCAAAATAGTAGAAGGTAAGGCTGAGGAAATTCAACTTCAAGCCCATCCTCAGCCTGGAAAATCACTGGCTGGCAGTTAACCCAAGCAACCTTTTGGAACTTTTTTGCAGGGGTGAAAAAGGATTTCCACATAAACATCCCTGAGCTCTTAGAAAAAAAGAATATAAATCTAAGCAATAGATAATTAAATTTCACTACATGAATATAATAATGAGGATATATTTTTGATGGACTAAGCTGTTCTTGGAATTTTGGAACACAGAACAATAGGTCATAGCAAGTACAATAAAACTATTTCCAGAGAGATAACACTGTTAGTTTTTAGCAGCAAGAAAAACAACAAAGTTTTCTGGCATAGGCGACAATAAATTTCTTTAAGGGGCCACAATTTATATATATATATATGTGTGTGTGTGTGTGTGTGTGTGTGTGTGTGTGTAAAATAAAAGATTATAAAGCCCTTTGTAAATTAATGATGCAGGATCAATTGCCAGCAGGAAATGGATATCTGGAATTGCCCTGGAAAGGTTCCCAGAAAGATATAGTATTTGAAAGCCATAATTCCTAATTAATCATTGAGGACATTTCATGCAGTTAGGAATTTATCACATGCCTCCTACCAGAGTTTGCTTATCAAGGTAACTTGGAGGATGTATTGCTTCCATCAGTAGATGCTGGGACCACATCTACTGCCTTGTGCTCCAGTCCCTTTTGACAGCCATCCAGCCTCCTCTAATTTGATGGCAAATGGCTCTCATTTTTCAAAGAAGTAAAAAAGCTGAGCTGAGACTTTAACAGTTTACTGTTAAACAGTTTTATATAATTCCCCCAGAAAAAAGACAACCCATCCTTTGTAATGACTATATTTGCTTAATGTCATGGCCCAAGTTGCTACACCTCAGAAGTCCCTAGTCATAAAATCATTATTTAGCTTTAAATTACACACACTTAGAATAGAATAGAATAGAATAGAATAGAATAGAATTCTTTATTGGCCAAGTGTGGTTGGACACACAAGAAATTTGTCTTGGTGCAAACACTCTCAGTATACATAAAAGAAAAGATACATTCGTAAAGAGTCAAGAATCATAAGGTACGACACTTAATGATAGTCATAGGGTACAATAAGCATTCAAATCATACTAGGAAACAGTCAATATAAATCATAAGGATACAAGCAACAAAGTTACAGTCATACAGTCACAAGTGGGAGGGGATGGGTGATAAGGAGTGATGAGAAGATTAACAGTAATAGTGCAGACTTTGTAAATAGTTGGACAGTGTTGAGGGAATTATTTGTTTAGCAGAGTGATGGCTTTTGGGGGGGGGGAATACTTGTGCAAACATATGTCAGATGGCACATTAGGCACAACCTTGCTGAAGCAAAACAGATCTAGGTCTACTCAGTACCATAGAAGACAAATCGATTTGAATTCTTTGGGCCCATCTGGGTTTCCCAGTTGCAGAAAGGTATCACTGTAAGGCAAGTCAAAGCCAAAAATATGTTATTATTTTTCACTGTATTAAAAACAACAAATGTATATACATACTAAGTATATATAAATATATGTACTTTACAACTGGGCAATCCATGATTCCATGAATTTTCACATCTTTCCATTTCCCATGCTTCCAGATGTTTTGCACAAATGATGCAATTTGTGCCATTTGTACAGATGATGTCATGAAGTACATGACACCCCCCCACTAATAATGGATGCTGGTAGATTAAAGTAACTTCCACTATGTGTTTTGGATTAGGGCCTTGGTGGTGCAGGCTGTTAATAGCCTAGCACTTAGCTCCAGCTGCCTGTAATTATTGCAGGCTCGAATCCCACCAGGCTCAAGGTTGACTCAGCCTTCCATCCTCTCGGGGTAGGTAAACTGAGGACCCAAGATTGTTGGGGGCAATAAGCTGACTTTGTAAAAATGCCACTTAGTAATAAGCAGGCATATACAATGGAATGAAGGCTATTGCTGCTCAGGGTTGTATCCCAAAAACTGTAAGCCGCCCTGAGTCTCCGGAGAAGGGCGGGATATAAATATGAATAAAAAAAATAAATAAATACATAAAATTAGATACCCCTCCCCCCCAATTTCTAATAGCTGAATCAACTTCAATTATGGCTGAACTTAAACTTAGAATGTTCCCTAATCGTTTTTATTATAAACATAGGTGAAACATTGTTTTAATATGTCATCTGAATGAGAGTGCTCAACATGCAAACTTACTTGGTGCAGAAAACTCTAGCTACAATCATTCATGCCCTTATTACTACCCAATTGGACTACTGTGATGCCCTTGCATCAGTGAGATGGATGGCCTAACAATTCAATACATTTAATAAATAAATACTATTGAATTGTTTCTTTCATTCTGCAAAACAGAGGACAGATACCGGTGTCCTACTTTCTCTCTCTATTCTGATATTGTTATAACTGTAAAACTGTTATTCTCTCAATTAAAAATAGAAAAACAAAATGGCATTCACTCTGGGTCTGTCCATGCTAATTACCTACAGTATTGTTTCTAGTAGTTCTGGAAAGTTCTGCATTTTTTGATGGATAAATAGATATAGATAATGTAAACAATAACCTGTTATTCACTTTTCTCTTTTGCTTGCCATCATTTCATTTTGCCAATTGTACATGTTTGTTGATGAAGTTATTGGTTTTTTTTGCTAGACTTGAATGGTGTACATGTATTTGCTTTGATTTGGACACAGGAGTATACTGGGTGCAGATTAAACTGGAAATTACTCACAATAATTTTCCAACAAAGATTACTTGGAAACTACAAACTGGTCCAAAATGCAATACTCCATCTACTCATAGGCTTCCAGGACTGGAAACATCAATTCTGTAGGCTCTGCACCAGTGGTGGGATTCAAATTTCTTTACTACCGGTTCCGTAGGCATGGCTTGGTGGGCATGGCATGGGAAGGATACTGTAAAATCTCCAGTCAGAGGTGGTATTTGCCGGTTCTCTAAACTCCTCAAAATTTCCGCTGCTGGCTTTCCAGAACTGGTCAGAACCTGCTGAATACCACTTCTGCTCTGTACTGGTTATCAATTAGCTTCTGGGTTCAATTTAAGGTGCTCATTATGGCTTGGCCCCTGGGTATCTGAAAGAGCAAGTGATTGCCAGCTCCCACTAGAATCAGCCCAACTCACTAGTTCTCGTATGGTAAAACTATTTTTAGCCCCACTTTTCCAAACTGATAAAGACCAAAGCTACAAGCCTTTCTATGTTGACAGCAATGTTTTGGAATGATTTCATGAGAGGATTCAGGTTAATGCCCTCATTGTGGATTCTTTAGGAAAATATTAAAAATGAAGTTATTTCTCTTAACCTTAAGCATTGTGTCATCTATTACTTTTCTGTTTTTTACCCATTTATATCATTCTTTTAGCTGGGGAGTTGTTTCAATCATATTGTGGATGTTTTAATTTTTGTTATATACTGGAAGTCATTACATTGTGGTGGTCTGTAAGTTAGATATAAATATAAATTTTCTTATTTTCTTATTTAGATAATATGAAATTGAGATAATGTACTGAAATGATTTAATAATTGCTATGTTTTCAGCATGGAAATGGTTGTCTAACCCTATCCCTGCCTTCAATTATTCTGCCCTTTCTTAAAATGAGGCCTGCAGTTAAGTTGGTGAGATTTGATCTAGATAAGCCTATGAGAGCAATAACTAGTGAGGAAGGTTCTTTTAAAAATCTCTGGCTCAAAAAAGTGGGACTGTTTATGGGTCAAGAATGTGATTTAGTAGATGAGGGCTTCCATCAACTGTGTCTGTTAGACATGCTGTCTAGGTAACTAATCAGTAGTCAAATCTTGGGTGTTATTATATTTTTTTATTTATTTATTTATTTATTTATTTGTCAAGCGATTATAAGATAATATGTATAAGTATAAACATAATTATAAATACATGAAATGGATACATATAAGAAAAATAAAAAGAAACAATAGGACAGGGACTGTAGGCATGTGGGTGCATTTTTTCTATTTGTTTTTTATTTATAACTGAAATGTATTATTTCATCATAGAAAATAAAATATAAAGCAGTAAAATATACATTCAGCCCTTGCAAGAACAACAAAAAATATACAAAAAGGAGGAAAAAGTGGTCAATTAAATTTAACATTTAACATGTAGGATCCATCTGGCTGAAGTGCTGAAAGAAAAGAAAAAGCAATAAATTCATTTGAGTGAATTTACTACTACTAGTAATAATACCATGAGATTGAATCAGTTCAGTTGTAAATTACAAGGAACTATTTGCTGCCGCACTTTGGTCTGGCTTTCTTTCAGAAGGTTGTATGAATGGATTATATTTTCTGCTACACCAGCACATCAATTGTCTTTTCCAATTTGACATTCATTCTTTTTTGGGAGGCAATTGTTTATTACTTAACTCCCATTTGTTTTGCATGTTATTTCAACTGTAATCTGGAAAAGAAGAGAAAGCTACTGAGAAAGCATCTGATCATTCTCAAACACATTAAATAAAATGAGCAACAGAAGAGGGTAGGGAAAATGCTTTATCTCTTCTGCCTCTGTTTTCACAATAGTAAGCAAACAATATACAATGTGGATTTCCCCCCCACCCTTACAAGCGACAGGTTTCTCTAAAGAGATTTTAAAGAATGAGTTAGGATATTAAGGCAGATTTCATGTATGAATTTAATGATCTGGCCATCAGCTGACTGGATCTGTGTATTGTACTAAGCCCATAAATTGATGAACTATAGCTCATATAGCATTCTAAGCTGAAACTATACAAGCTACATAATGGTTTTTACAGGATGCACAAATCAATCCATGAACCTAAACTATTTCATAGGACTGCTGTGAGAATAAAACAGGAAAAAGAATCTCTGGAATTGGGAAAGAATGAAATTAATAATTATTATCAGGGTTATCTGCAGGGGCTTTTGACAAACTCAAAATGGTGAGAGCTACTAGATGATGTATGTGCATCAGTAGTGGGATTCAATTTTTTTTACTACCAGTTCTGTGGGCATGGTTTGATGGGCGTGGCAGGGGAAGGATAGTGTAAAATCTCCAGTCAGAGGTGGTATTTGCCAGTTCTCTGAACTACTCAAAATTTCCGCTACCGGTTCTCCAGAACTGGTCAGAACCTGCTGAATAGCACCTCTGATGTGCATGTGTTGAAAGGGTCACCCAATTCAGGCCTGCCATTTTGATACCACTCACCATCCCTGCAGGTGCCATTTTTGCCAAACAAAAATAATGGGGAAGCATGTTTAGTTCTGAAAGACTAATAAGTCACAAGGCAAATCCAAGAGTAAATCTAAGGTGAAGTTTTAGCAACAACCAATTAACAAACTCAATATGTGTTTAAAAATAATTGCATGAATTTCCAAAATTGGATAGGAAAGCTTGATTTACAGAGTTCAGAGTAAATAACAACTGTTTGTTCATTTATTATATTTTTATCCTACCTTTATTACTTTTTATAAGTAACTCAAAGGAGTGTCTATCTCCTATTTTCCCCATATTAACAACCCTGTGAGGTGTGTTGGGCTGAAGGAGAATGATAGACCAAATCACCCAGCTTGCATGTCAAAGGCTGTACTAGAACTCACAAACGTCTGGTTTCTAGGCTGACATATAAACCACAGTATTTTAAATCAGATTATATCTTAGTATGACATCTACTCATTCTAACAGTGGGTAGTTTATAGTTATAGTTTATTGAATAAACACAAAGTACCCAAGTCAAATTTTATCAAACTACTTTAAGGGTAGCAAGAATTAAGGATTTTCTGTAACTCTTCTGCCATCTAATGATTATATATGGGTTTTTGTAGTACAGATATGGTAATTCTAAAATTAAAAAAAATGTTTACAGAGTGGTCAATCTAAGCAGTAACTCAAAATAAATTGAAGATGATGACTAGTAGATCTAGTTACATTGGCCCTTTAAAAAGTATAGGATAAGATATACCTTCTCTTTTAAAGGTGCTCTGAACATGGCAAAAGTAACTTTGGAAATATATTAATGCTTTTGAAAGCACATAGTGATTTAAGGCATCCTCCGCTTTTGGTCTTCAGCCTGAATATGTGACAACACTGTGTACTGAAAATGGCTTTGGTCTTACCTAACAAACTCCTTCTCTGTGTGCTGAAGGAGAATCCAAAGTATGGGTTAACTCCTCCTCTTCTGCTCGGAGACTGAGTCAATCAGATCCTTGGCCACGCCTCCTTTGCCTGAGCATGCCCAGTTTTGATGAAGGCGTCGTGACTTGACTTATTTCGGTGCTGATGCTGACCTCCCCTGGACTCTAGTCTAGACGGTCACCAGGATGGGGTTGGATTCTCCTTCAGCACACTGAGAAGGAACATGTCAGGTAAGACCAACACCCTTTCTCCAGTGTGCTAAATGAATCCAAGGCATGGGACATACCAAAGCCGGCTGTCCTAAGGGTGGGTAGCCGTCTGGTCTTGAGCCCCCGATTCTGTATGCACTTTTTGAAGTACTCGTCTGCTGAAGGCCACCTCAGCAGAAATGAAGACATCCAACTTGTAGTGTCTTATAAACAGGGATGGAGAAGACCACATTGCTGCCTTGCAAATGTCCTCATAGAAGCCTGTGTATTCCATGCAGCCATCATGGCTGCACTTCTGGTCAAATGGACTGTCACTTGTTTGGGCAAAGGAAGAGCCTGAAACTCGTAGGTTTTGGCAATGCATGCCCGTATCCATCGGCCTATGGTTGATGGTGTAACCTTATTACCCATCGTGCTTGGCTTGAATGACACAAACAATGATTCTATCTTTCTAATATCCTTCTGGCTGAAGTGAAACTTTGATACTGTCTTGTCGCTCCTGAGACAGGAAGTCCTCGCATGACCTGGTATCTATGACTGCACCCAGGTTTAGCAGTCAATTTGTAGGAGACAGATGACTCTTGTTGAAATTCACGGGGCACCGTGGTCCTGCAAGGTCCAGATTGTGAATTGTAGTTCTCTGCTGCTTTGACAGGTGAAGAGGACTGTATTAATATGTCATCCAGATAACATTGGATGTGCACTGGAATCACTCTGAGATGTGCTGCTACCACCGCCAGTACCTTGGTGAAAGTCCTGGGCACTGAGGATAGACCAAATGGTAGGGCTTTGCATTGATGATGCTGATCAGCATAATGAAATCGCAGAAATTTCTGATGAGATGGGAGGATAGGTACGTGTAGATATGCTTCCGTGAGGTCTATAGATGTCAGTAAGTCGCCCTCTTGGATGCTCCCCAGTATTGACTGAAGGGACTGCATTTAACCTTTTCAGGTCTAGAATTGCTCTCCAACCCCCCGAGGTCTTTGAAACTACAAACAGGATGGAGTAAAATCCCTGACCCTGCTCGTCCCATGGGACTGGTTGAATAGCCTGGATGTCCAGCAGGTGTTGCACTGCTGCCTCCATGAGGCTTCTCTTTGTCTTGTCCCTTGAGATTGCACAACTTATGAAAAAACTTGGGGGTGTGGAGAGGAATTTGAGGATGAGGCCTAGTCTCACCGTGTTCAGTAGCCAGGTATCTGTAGTGGTTGATTCCCATTGCCTGGCAAATAGGCTTAATCGCCCACCAATGAGAGGGTTGGGTTTGTTGTCACTTAGAATGATGGAAGAGGTGACTGCCCGTGCCTTAAAATGGGTGTTTGTTTTGACCTTGTTGCTCATTTCTATCCCTGAAACCGGATCTGTCCGGTTGTCTCTGTGTATACGTTCTCTGGAACTGGTGAATGCCGGGTCCCACGTCTGTGGCCTGAAAGGAGGTCTTGCAAAAATAGGGTGCTTGGTCCATTCTTTTATACATCAAGGGTAGAACCTTCCTTTTGTTCTTAGTCTCCACCAAACTGAGTCTAAGGCCTCTCCAAATAGCTTGCCACCCTTGTAGGGAGCAGACTTCATGTTTCCCTGCCAATGGCAAAGCCACAGTATTTGTCAGACTGCTATGGGAGTGGCCATGGCCTTAGATGCGACCCTGGTTACATTCAGAGTGGCATCCGCCAAGAATTCCAAAGCAGCTATCAGTTTGTTGATATCTTGCTGAGCGCAGATGTCCCCAGGGACAACCCTCTCCCACATCTGGCCTAGCCAGATGAGTGTGGCTCTGTTGAAAAAGGATGTGGCTTTGGACGCTTTGACCGCCCAGGCAGCAGCCTGGTGCACTTTGTGAGTGTCAGTTCTGCCTTCTCATCCTCTGCCTTCAAGGAATCTTCTCCATCATTATTCAGAATAGAGGAGGAGGTTAAGGCTACCACCAATCCATCTATAGCTGGTGGTTGCAGTTCCTTGGAAAGATCTGAGGCCACATTATAGAATCTTTTTAAACAAGTTTTATTCAGTTTTCTACATTTTAACATCTCTTTTTAGTGAACAGCATGATTACAGGTTCCAAATATACATACAAATATGACCATAGTTACATATTCAATTTTTATATTCAATTTCTAGTCTTAACAATATTTTTATGCATTTTCTATTTTGTTATATTATTCCAAGTGCTTATCTCATAATTTAATTCACTTATATTGACTTCATAGTTATTGTGCTGTAGTACTTCTAATTGTCACATTTGTATAATCCTCTTAAATTCTAATTAGTAACACTTCTTCTATAAATTGGTTTCCCCTTTAATATCAATTTAAGAGCCACCTCAGAGTTACATATTCGTTAATTATTTCCCCTTTTAAATCACATCAAATATTTAGCATTTTATTACCTATAACTTTAAAATTACTAATCCCGTTTAAAACTACATAACATATGTAAATCAGATTCTGCATGGTTTCCCTTCTTAATTCCATAAAATTTATCTACAATTTCAGAAAAGAAAAAGGACATATTTATCTACTCATTTAATCCTAAACCCTAATGCCAATTTCATTTTCAGCTCTCCTCCTATGTCATTTCATTTATTTCAATCTATTTATTACACATATTCTATTAATTATTCCATTCATACTTAAACCAAAAGAAATGAAAAGGAAAATCAGCATTCCAATCCTCAAAAGTATTTCAATATATTTGATAAACATATTCCATGTGTTTATTGTATTTACCTCTTAAACATAAAGGAAGAGAGCATTACCAAAAATAACAATTCTATTATCCATCTTATATGTCCCCATTTCACAACTACAAATTTATCTATATTATTCCCCAGCACCTTGCAGAATCCCTCTCCCAGTATCATTCAGCCATTATCTCTGTGTAAGAAATTTACCCCATTTTTAAAATTCCCATATTCCTTTGTTCCCAAATCCTGTTTCTTCTCCTTCTTTCCCTAACATTTCCCTTTATTATTTCACTCCAGTTTTAACCCCCTCTTTTAGCTATCTTCCGCCCTTCAATTTCTGCTGATTCTTTTCTCCTTTTTATTTTCCGGATATTTCCTCTTTAATCAATTTCTCAGACCTCCAATATTTATTACCAATTCTTTTTCTCTTTCCTTCTGGATTCCTTTGTTCTCGATGGTGATTAACGATGGCCCCTTCTGAAATTTGCTCCACCTCTTCTTCTGTACTTTGTCTTTGTTGTTCATACTCTGCAATCGCCTCTTCAAAAAATTTAAAAACGAAGCCCAAAGTTTCACCTCTTCCCTGTAAAGTTTCCTTAATGTGTCCAAGTTCCATTTTTAGCACCTGAAGAGATATTGCCATTTTACAATTTTCTATTTAATCCAGTTGGTGCCTTTAAAGTTAATTTCCAACAGTCTGTTTTTGTTTCCTTCCTCTCAACTTTTAATCCTCAGCTAGTCCAATACCAAGTCCATAACAGAATCAACAATTAATCCAAGGGCAGAATCTTCATATATCTTTCTTTACTTCAATATTTCAATTTTCCAAAACTCTTATTTTATTGTATCAATTTTCCTTGTATTTTTAAGAAACAGAGTCTTTTAAAAAAAGTCAAGTTGAATTTAACTCAGATGGCACTCTTTGTTCTAACAAGTCCACACCTCCTCTTTTCTTTTCCTTCCCAATTATTCATAGCTTTTCAAAATACAGTCCTCCAAAAAGATTTTTTTAATTACATTTATATGCCACCCTTCTCTGGAGACTCAGGGCTTACAATTTTGGGATACAACCCAGTGTGCTCAGCAATAGCCTTCATTCCATTGTATATGCCTGCTTATTACTAAGCGGCATTTTTACAAAGTCAGCTAATTGCCCCCAACAATCTTGGGTCCTCAATTTACCTACCCCGAGAGGATGGAAGGCTGAGTCAACCTTGAGCCTGGTGGGATTTGAGCCTACAGCAGTTGTAGGCAGCTGGAACTTAAGTGCAGTCAATTAACAGTCTGAGCCACCAAGGCCCAAGATCCAGTTAATATAAATTTCCTCTTTAGCAATCTATAGTTTAGCTTGAATTAGTGCTTATATAAAATCAAGATATACTCATCCAAGTTAGTTGTGTAATTCCTTCTACAGCTTCTACCTCTCTCGGCTCGAAGCTCTATCGCTGTCAAAGACAATTCACACCTTTTTTAAAACTTCTTTCAATTCACCGCTTTGAGTCCTTTCTTAAATATACTTTGTAATGTTAATCCAGAGGGTAATTTCCATTTGATTATATCATCCCGTTCCTCCTCCTGTTCGCTTCTTCCACTCTCTCCTGCCCAATACTTATTCCAGTCTAATCCTCCCCTTCAGGGTGGCCATTTTGGACCACCGCTTCAGGCGTCTTCGAGAGGGAGCTTTGCCAAACCAGGGGGGGAATTTGCGGCTCTGCTCTACCTGGCTGATGGTCTCCCCTTCCTCTGCTGCCCCTCCCCTTCCTTCTGCCCCAAATCTAAAAGATCGGGGCTCTCTGACGCCAAAGCACGGACCAAAGCCGCACACAATCGCAGTCACCGGTCTGTCTTCGGGGAGGCTCAAAACCAGAAGCCCCACATTATATAATCTTTTGTCGGTACCACCTGGTGCTGTGAACACCACTGGTCAGATCCATTGCCCTTTAATTATGTCTCGGAATAACTCCGATGAGGGAAATCTCCTCATTCTCCTTGGTTGGTTTGGCAAAGAGTCACTCACCTGCGTCTGTCAAATCTATTGCTGACTCCGTTGCAGTCGGGTCAGCCCCCAAATGCCTTGGCCTTAAACTTACTATTAAAAAGGGCTGGTTGAAAAAGTCCTGCAAAAGCTGGAGGATCAGGTTCAGGCGAGCTTCATATTCAGAAGTAAACCTTAAAATCAAACACATGAACTTTACTTTGTTAACAGTTGAGGCAACATTAAGTTTAGGGACTTGTTCTGTAATTCTGTCTGCTAGCAAGGGAAGATCCCTCTTATGTTATTATGGTAATTGTGGTTTAAGGCTACAATAAAGAAGAATCTGAGCAGGCCAGAGCATGTTTTCTATTGTCTGGAAGGTGGCATTGACAAGTTTGTGGTCATGGTGTATCAAGTTTGAAAGAGATTTAGCTCAGAAGCAAAAGTGCAGATGGAGAAAATATACTATCTACTGTTATAAAAGTAGGTAAGGCAGCATTATTGGGCAAATATTCAGACAGGTGATTATAGGGATAATTTAGAGATTTACCATATGATCAGTAAAATCTTTCCTTCCATCATAAGCCTCTCAGTGTATTTTGAAGAACTTTAAACTATTGCCAAATAGGTTTCAGGAAATATCTGTTCTATCTTCTACTAACACATCCCTTTGTATTAAAGTTTGTAGGATATAACTATGGAACACTGGAATTTCTTCAGACTTGATGGATCACCATCACTTAACATTTATCCACCTCTCTGTCTCATTACAGATAGCCTCATTTAATGACTGCCTCATTTAGTGACAGTTTGCATTTGTGGTGGTGATGAAAAAGTAAATCCTTGCATTTGTGACCTCCACAGGTCTGCAAAGGAAAGGAAAGCTGAAGCTGAATCATAAACATAGGGATCACTTAGAGACTGCTTTGCTTAATGGCCATGTTGACAGAACTGACAGAATAACTATGGTCACTAAATAAGAATTATCTGTCCAGAAAAAAAACATCTTCTGGTTGAAATACAAATGTAAGTTTCCTGATAAATGCATGAACTGGTGTCGCACATCAGAGCCTGCTATCTGATCTGTCTCTCATTGGGTTTATATATTGTGGATCCACAATGCAGTTGATTCATTTACTGTGATGTGTGAATCCTGCAATCTATGAATCTTATGTTCTGCCTAGTACTCTTTATTGAGAATCTAGTGTAGTACTTGGGGTGTCATATTAGGCAGTCTCAGGTTCTAGTCTACTTTGACCCCTGAAGCTGATTGTGTGAAAGCTCAATTCTCTCTTAACCCAACAATCTTACAGAATTGTTGTAGAAAAAAAGGGGAGCATTGTACTATGTACATCGCCTTGGGTAACTGAATAAAAGGCACAACATACAGCAAACAAGCCAATACATACTTTGTGCAAAAAAACAAAACTGGAGCTATATTCCTACTAAGTTTTTCTATTGCTTTTTTCCAGACACCCTCTGAGAATAAAGTGGTCAGCAAAACCAGGCCAACCTATGACTTTTGTTTGGATTAAAATAGTTTTTAAAACCTACCAAAAATATCAATAATGGCTGGAGAGGGGCAAACTTAATCCCAATGATCCAGTCACTGGCTTTGCTAAGGAATTTGCTTACTGCTTTATCAATTCCATTCAGGTATTTGCGGCATCTGATCTATCTCTAACAAAGGCATCCACAGGCATGTCTTCAAAGAGGATCAAAACTGCAGTGTAAATTATAAGTTTTGCACATTGTGAATGTTGCTACAATACAGTTGATAATTCTCCTCATATGTATGCTTTGTAGCTTTGTGTCAAATTGCACAACAAAAGCTGCACTGAAATCTTTAAATTCTCCAGAGTCATTGAAAATTAGATGGCAGAAAGTTAAATAATAATAATTATTATTATTATTATTATTATTAAAAACATAGAACATCAGGTTGTATTTAAAAACATTTTAAGTGAATCTTTATTTTTCAAAAGTTTGACAATCTCATATTATTTTCCTAAAGAGAACATGAGAAACTTGCTTCGCTTCAAGCCATGTTCATCTAGTGCAGGGCAGAGGATGGGATTCTACCGGTTCAGACCGGTTCTATAGATCTGGTTGTTACGTGCAGTTAGGAGAACCAGCAAATTGTGCCCCTGGCTGGCCCCTCCCCTCTCAGCCTGCCCCTGCCCTGCCAGTCAGTCCTTATCATGCATGCATGACATCATGCGCATGCCAGACATCGCTGACTGCATTCTCCACGCCCCGTCACTCCTTAAGGTTTCCCCCCCTCCTGACGATCAGCTGTTCCGACCATCAGCTGTGTCGGGATCCCCTCCACTGTCTTACTGCTTCACCCAGGAGGCTTCCCTGAGGCCCAGGAGGCCAAAAAACAGAACACAGGGGGGGTGCTGTGCGGGGGCCCCATGCTCTGTTTTTTGCCTTCCTGGGCCTCAGGGAAGCCTCCTGGGAGCAAAAATGCCCTCCCAGGAGGTTCCCCTGAGGCCCAGGAGGCAAAAAAGATGAAGTGCAGGGGGTGCTGCAAAAAAAGAAGCCACGCCCACCCGGTCACATGGCCAGGCTCACTTAGCCACACTCACCTAACCGCACCCACAGAACCGCTAGTAAAAATATTTGCTTCCCACCCCTGGTGCAGGGGTGTCAAACTTGTGTTGTCACGGCATCATTTATTTATTTATTTATAATTGGATTTATATGCTGCCCCCTCTCCGCAAGGACTCGGGGTGGCTCACAATTAAAACAGTACAACAATCAATAAATATTTAAAACAAAATTAGATCGATAAGCCCAATCGCTAAAACCCATTAAAATACTTAAAAAACCCCAGGAGGTCAGTCCAGCCCAGCCTGTTCGAACAGCCAGGTCTTCAGATCGCGGTGGAAGGAGCGGAGATCAGGAGCCAACCGGAGCTCCAGAGGAAGTTGGTTCCACAGGGCGGGGGCCACAACAGAGTAGGCCCTTCCCCGGGGCACCACTAGCCGACATTGTCTAGCCGATGGTACCCTGAGGAGTCCCCGTCTGCGCACACAGGGCATCGGTGTTTGATGTTGGCAGAAGATGCTCCCGCAAGTACCCCGGACCCATATCGTAAAGGACTTTGAATGTTAACACCAACACCTTGAATCTCACCCGGAGGGCAACCGGCAACCAATGCAGCTCGCGAGGAGGGTGTAACATGGGAGTATCGGGAAACTCCCATCACAACCCGCGCAGCCACATTCTGCACCAGCTGAAGCCTCCGGATGGTATGCAAGGGCAGCCCTAAATAGAGAGCGCTGCAGTAGTCAAGTTGGGACGTCACAAGTGCATGAGTGATCGTGCGAAGGGCATCTCGGTCCAGATATGGGTGTAACTGGCAAACCAGTCGGACCTGGGCAAAAGCCCCCCTGGCCACGGCCCCCACCTGCTCCTCCAAACTAAGCCGTGAATCCAGGAGGACTCATCACATGATGTACCGCAACTTTTCCCTCTTTTGCTAGACTGGGCATGGGCGTGGCTAGGACATGATGCATTTGGCCTGCGGGCCATGAGTTTGACAGCCCTGATGTAGTGCAACATCATTATTATGATTGGTTGCATAGTTAGCCAGTGGTTAGACCGGATTTGGCATTTTTATCCATCTGGGATAGGGAGATGTAGTTTGATAGTATTAAAGGTATCACTGCAAATGTAAATGGTTCCAAGTTGCAATTTTGCAATTGGCTGATGGTGATTTTATTATTACTATTATGAACTCAATTTGTATGGTTGCCCACTTCATCTAAGAAAATTTACACAGCAGATAACAGATAAACAAAAATACAACTAAGCATGTTAAAAATATAGAAATGTATGAAAAACATATTGCACGCACCTCTTGTCATCAAAAGGTAGAGTAGGGAACTAGAAGTAAACTTATAACTGGACCTAACTCTTACTAACAGAGAAGAAGTGAAAGAGGGAGTTGAAGTTTTCAAAACCTTGGGCAAGAGTGACCATATCATATTGGAATTCAGTATAATGCAAACACAAGCAATAGATATAATCCAATCAACACCTTAAAATTTAAAAGAGCGACAAAGTAAACCACAACCCACTTCTTGGTAAACTAGAAAATGTAGGATACACAGCATCACCACCTAGGCAGGAAAAACCAAAAGTACAACTATGGATTGTACAAAACCTGGCTCAAAGACAGTAAGTGTGAGAGGGACCTTGGAATACTAGTGGACAATCACTTAAGCATGAGCCAGCAGGGTGAGGCGGCAGCCAGAAAAGCTAATACAATCCTTGGTTGTATATATAAACAGAGACATCGAATCAAAATCACATGACGTATTAGCACTGCTTTATAAATCCTTAGTAAGGCCACACCTGGAATACTGCAACCAGTTTTGGTCACTACATTACAAACAGATGTTGAGACTTTGGAAAAAGTGCAAAGAAGAGCAACTAGGATGATTAAAGGCCTGGAGATTAAAACATATGATTAACGGTTACAGGAATTGGGTATGGCTAGTCTACAGAAAAGAAGGATTAGGGGTGATATGATAGCAGTATTCCAGTATTTGAGAAGCTGCCACAAAACAGAAGAGGGGGTCAATTTATTTCCAAAGCACTAAAAGGCAAGACGAGAAACACGTGTGAGTTTAGTTTCCCAGCGTGTACTTGGTTTGAGAGTGCGGGCTGATGGGTAAAATTGGTTGGGTCAGCTTCAAACAATATACTTGGCATTTTGTCTCTCCAGCCACTAGATGGGGCTAGAGTGCAGCAACAGTATATAAATTTATGTGCTGGGGCATGACATTAAGTCTAAGTGCTATTGCTATTACTTTTTTTTGGTAGCGCCCTAAAATATTTGTTCTTCTAAAATTATTAAATATGTATTATTGGTTGTATTCTAATGAACAAACAAATGTAATTTTTCCTATTCATCATTCTTTACAAACAGATTAAAATTGGAGTTGCTTCTGGAAGAGTGAAATCACAAACTTGGGCACAACAGATTGACTTCATGCAGAAAAATGGTACATGCAGCTGGAGAGTCACCCATCAACCTTTCTCAACGTTTCCAACCTTATTCTGCCCTGCTCTGTAGACATTTCATCTCATTTTGTGTTGTTCACAAGATTTGCAGGGACTGATGGAAAGTAATCTCCACAAACTCTTCTCACAATTGCCAGTTCCAAGGCTATATTTTATTCTATATGATTTTAGACTAATGGCCCACAGAAATGTTTTTAATATTTACTATCAGTTCCCATTCCATTTGGTGACAGGGTTTGCTGTTAAAATTTATTTTAAAAATTGGGAGAAATTCAGAGGAGTTAATGAGTAGGTTGTGGTCTCTGTGCATATTTGTATCACAATATCCATCCAATATCCATGGTGTAAGTGAAATAAAAACACAGGGCAATCATCTCTCCAATAATCTGTAGGAAACCCTAAGGTTCCATGAGAATTTGATGCAATTCTGTGAAAGACTAATGGCAAAAAAATAAATTCACTCAAGGAATGCAGGTAATTTTCTATCATTAGAGCTTTGCCTCTTGACTAGGTGTTCCAGGATTTTTTTTAAAACCCAAATCCCATCACCTAAAATGTTTGAAAACCTTGACCTTAAATTGAACCACTGAAATAAAGAAACTTGAATTTTGTGTTGTTTTCTTAATTCTGTATGCATGCCTTTTGCAATAAGCTGTAACTGTTGAATCTTGTGGTCTTAGTTGAAAAAGAAAGAATCCAACCAGTGGTGGGATTCAAGTTTTTTACTACTGGTTCTGCGGGCGTGGCTTGGTGGGCGTGGTAGGGGAAGGATACAGTAAAATCTCCAATCAGAGGTGATATTTGCTTGGTTCTCTGAACTACTCAAAATTTCCACTACCAGTTCTCCAGAACTGGTCAGAACCTGCTGAATACCACCTCTCAATCCAACCCACATATGCTTGCCTAACATTTCTTTCCTTATGGTTAATTTCTATTCTTCCCTAAATTGGCTTAAAACTAAGCTAGTATGAAATCTGCCATTCCCATTGCTATTCTGGTTTTACTGGCACCTTCAGTAAAACAATCCTTCTGATCCTTCTATTACTTCTGATGTAATAATTGACAAACCTTAAAAGATTTTAAACACCTTGAAGCTGCTTTTTTATTAGAATAAAAGGAAACTCTTCTTGGACCTCAGAAGAGCTAAAGGACACATCAAGCTTGTCTAATTCGTGGCCTGGAGAGACCATACACCATGTGAACATGGCAGTAAAAAGATGTTGCCATATCTATGACATGTTAGGTAGCAGTAGAGACAAGCTCTTAGGCTAAAGAATTGAAGTAGCTAATCAGTTGCCTCTTTTCCTTTCAGAAATAAAGTAGAGTAACCATTTGGTACTGTATATTTGCAGCAACCCATTGATTAGCCTGGTTTTTTAAAAAAAAATTACTCCATTCAATTTATTAAAATAAAGTTTAGTTTTTGACAACCAATTGTCACTTTCATCCCCAAAGTTAATCCACTTAAATAGCTAATAATATTATACTTAGTATCCTGACATTACAGGATGCCCTTTGGCTACTTTGTCCTTATAATATTAACTGATATTTGTGTTCATTGTACTCCAGAACGTATAAGATCTGTCCATGTCTACTAAGCTACACAGAAATATGAAAAAGTACATCAACATTTTGATAGGAAAACTTTCAGTGCTTTATTAAGATGAAAAATATGAGATTATGTTTATTTGAAACGACCAAGAAGAAGAAAACCAATAAATTCAGAAAGGGTTCTGAAGTTCATTTAGTCCAATTTCTTGCCAATCCTGGAAATTCACCACTAAGCATGCCTAAGATAGGAAATAGAGAATTCTGAGAATATTTTAGGAAGCAGACAGGGAGTTGGGGTTAGTTTGTTCTCATATACCTCAGTGAGGTTCCCCAGCGCTGCACAGAGATATTGCTAATGATGCACACAGATTGTCATAAGACATACAATCACTAACAACCCCTTTTTATAAAATGGCAATTTCGTAAAACTCCTGAGATCATCTTAGTATATGAAAACCTTCTACCAGCACTTTAAGATATTCCCTAAACCCACATGCATACTACACAGCTTGTTTAATGCACATACATTTTTAATCAAGGATTAATTAGATAAGCATAAGTTGGCAAGTTTATAAAATCATAATAACTGAGTTCACATTAGGCAAAAACTAACATATTGCATTTTAATTCAGTGTAGGATTTTTTAAAAACTTACCATAATAAATTTATACTTTATATTTCTACCAAGCTATCCAAGGCAGCTAACAATACTGAATACAAAAATATTTCTCAATGAAAAGAATAATAATCAATTAAAAAGGTAAAAATATTATTTTTACCCCCCACCATACTGAGGATAATAAAACTGGTATCCATTTTATTAGAGCACATGAAGAATACTTTGAAACTGCAAACTTTGTTATTTGCCAAAGTGAAATTTAAACTAAAAGCAAATATTTTGCCCTGAAGGATGTTCTTGTTAAAATCCACCTAATCTTAAAATGGTGCTTGCTGAATAGCACATGAAAGCTTAAACCATGGCCACAAAAAAGGAGCATAATCATGTTAATCTTATAGGCATAGTACTTTTTTCTTATTACCTGTTCATTCCTACAAGGAACTATAAATATAGAAATACAAATGTTTCCCTTCCTCGTCAGCCTATGTTTGCCAACTCCTGCTAAAATATGTTGGAGATTACCACATTAATTGCCATACTACCACTACTACTGCTACTACTACTACACACAGAGAGATATTTGGGGGTTGGTGGTCAAAAGAGCCAAGAAGGCAGACATGATTCTTTCCCGAGAAAAATCAATCAACATTGCATGATTCTGTATATATGTTTTCTTCTGTGACAAGAAAGGGACATTTGCAAAGGGAAGTAAATGTCAAGAAATTATCCACAACTCTGCAACCAGTTTTGCGTGCATTGCATGACAGCAGTAAAAAGGGGATAGAATGTCACCTGGCAGCCATCCAAATTTTTGCAGCCCAGATTTGGAAGTCCTATGTCTAAAGCACAGAGAACTTTCTAGGCATTGAACATTGGAAATTGATCTCCCACCCAATTCATAAGGAAAAATAATTAGGGAAAGAAAACTCTCCATCTGGTTAAGTATTCATTAAATGAAAGATTCCACTTGTTCTAGGAGACATATAACCCAATCCAGTGCTTCTTCTGAAAGGTAATATACATTGATCTTCTGCGAAGTGGGTACTATGCAAACTGTTATGTATGCAGGTTTAAAGTCATTGGTTTAGTTTGAACTGTTCTTGTAAAATGTAAGAAATGATTGGTTTAAAAAGTGCGGGAAAACCCTGACTCTGATTGGCTGGCAACTGCGGCTGCTGGCTATAAGTAGCAGCCGCAGCCCAGCCAAAGTGGGTTCGTTCTGAGCTGTAGTCACTAATAAACCAAGAGCTTGAAGCACTCTGCGTCTGTCTCTTCATGCAAACTTAACACTGGCGAAGGTGGGATCTCCCTGAAGAAGAAGGCAACGCGAACAGAAGAAGAGAGAGATGGCTGCGCTGAACACCCCCAGCCCGTTCGATCTGACGGCAGAAGACTGGGAGACGATGCAGATCGTTTCCAAATGTATCTGGAAGGAAACGATCTTGCCGACATTTCGAGAAGCGAAGAGGGCGGTCTTTCTCACGCACTGCGGTCCGGCAGTTTTCAAGATGGCGAAGGCATTGGCGGGAGCTGCAGACGTGAAGGTAATGGAATGGCCTGACTTAGAAAAGTTGTTAAGAGCCCATTACGCCCCACAAGTATCGTGCCTCATTAAGAGACACGAGTTTTACCGTCGGGATCAAGAGAAAAGCAAAAACGTAAACGACTTCGTGGCAAGTTTAAGAGACATTGGGGGTGCATGTGAATTTAGAAGAGGCCATGCGATCGATTTGTTCTGGGCCTTAAAGACAAGGTGCTTCAGAGCAAGTTATTACTAAGACCTAAGATCATGCTGAAGGAAGCAATAGAAGAGGCCTCTTCAGCAGAAGCTACCAAGTCCTCAGCAGCAGCCATGAAGAAAATTAACAAGGCCACAAGCCATCCTGATGTGGAAAAGTCCACAACAACTCATTGTGAGCAAATAGATTCTGAGTCAGACTGTAGTGAGGTGGAGGAAGGAATTTATAGACTCAGAATGGAGCGGAAAAAGAAAGACCTAGGAAGAAAGAGGCAAGATTTCTACTGCAGAGGTTGTGGGGAAGCCACCCCCACTGAATGCAAGTTCCTAGATACCATCTGCCTCAGTTGTGAAAAAGAGGACACCTAGCAAGAGTCTGCAAATCATCCAGAACTCCACCCAACAGAAGGAAGTTTCCTGACAAAGAATTCAAGCCCAACAACCTCAGTGAGAAAATGGGGCACAGCACAGAAGCAAAGGGGAAGAATGAAACTCATCAGACAGTAACTATTGGTCATTCTTCTTCTATCAATAACAGAAAAGTGCATGTCAAGGTACTAATTGAAGGAAGGCCTTGCCAAATGGAAGTGGACTCAGGCTCATATTTATCTATGGTGTCATGGGACACTATTCACAGATTACTCCCAAACATTCAGAAGAAGCATTTCAAGAAGCAAGCACTGACTCTTAAAGACTACCAAGGGAACAAGATTCCAGTAGTTGGAACAAGAGAATTCAACGTGAAGTTCAAAGGCCACACCAAACGCTTGCCCCTGACCATCGTGGACAAGGATCGCCCAAGCTTGCTGGGACTTGAGTGGTTCAATCCACTAGGCATCGAGGTGACTGGCATCAATCACGTGAGCAACACTGAATGGGAGGAGGCCTTGAAGTCTGAGTTTCCAGAGGTCTTCAGCAAAGGATTGGGCAAGTATATGGGGACCCCTATCACTTTCAATCTAGATCCCAAGGTGCCACCAATTCGCTTAAAGCCCAGAAGGGTCCCATTTGCCTTAAAGGAAAAATTGATGCACAATTAGATAAACTAATAGCTCAAGGAGTTTTAGAGCCCACTGACCACTCCAGGTGGGAGACACCCATAGTCACACCAGTCAAGACTGATGGGTCAGTGAGAATCTGTGGAGACTATAAGGGGACATTGAACCATGCGCTTCAACAGAGCGCATATCCAGTTCCAGTGGTGCATCATTTACTACATTCACTTGGCAGGGGTACAGTCTTTGCCAAATTGGATCTGGCCCAGGCATATCAACAATTAACAGTTGATGATGCCACTGCAGAGGCCCAAACCATTGTGACTCATAGAGGTGCTTTCAAATGTAAAGGTTACAGTTTGGAGTAAGCGTGGCACCACCAGGCATCTTCCAAAGCCTTATGGAAAGGATGCTCCAAGGACTGCCAGGGGTAGTACCTTACTTTGATGATGTGTTAATCTCTGCTGAAAATGACACTCAGTTACAAGAGAGACTCAGAGAAGTCCTTACCAGATTCAAAAAGCGGGGTTAAAAGTCAAGGAAGAAAAATGCACTCTTAGAACTGACAAGGTTGAGTTCTTGGGCTATATGATTGACAAGCATGGTATCCACCCCACAGATGCCAAGGTTCAGGCAATCAAAGAAGCCCCTAGACCAAAATGTAAAACAGATTTGCAAGCCTTCCTTGGACTCATTAACTTTTATCACATGTTCCTACCTCAGAAGGCAACCATTGCAGAACCACTGCACAGATTATTAGACAAAAAGTCTGCGTGGGTCTGGGGCAGAAAAGAACAATCTGCATTTAACAATATTAAAAGACTAATCACGTCTGATGCTGTACTGATACAGTTCTCTGAGAATTTGCCTGTTGTACTGACTTGTGATGCATCCCCTTTTGGAGTGGGGGGGTTTGAGCCACAGGCTTCCCAGCGGGAGGAAGCCCTATTGCATTTTACTCTGCACCTTGACCAAAGCAGAGAGGAACTACAGCCAACTGGACAAGGAAGCCTTGGCAATTGTTGCAGCTGTCAAGAAATTCCATGAGTATTTATATGGGAGAACATTTACCATTGTCACAGATCACAAACCTCTGTTAGGCATTGTGGCAGGAGACAAACCTACGCCCACTATCCTGTCACCAAGAATGCTGAGGTGGACTGAATTTCTTGCTGCTTATTCATACAAACTCATCCACAGGCCTGGCAAAGACATTGGGCATGCAGATGCTTTGAGTCGCTGCCCACTTCCTTCTCACACTGAGGACTTTGCTCCTGAGACTTACACCTTTTCCTAGAAACTGTTGCCAAGCTTCCAGTACACGCTGCTGAAATTGCCAGAGAGACTGCCAAAGACACTGTATTGGCTCCTGTTATAGGCTGGATTAAGAAAGGTTGGCCTCTTCAAGATCTACCTCAACTTGCCCAACCTTTTAAATCCAGGCAAACTGAATTATCTGTATTAAAGGATGTATTTTGTGGGGTAACAGGGTGGTTATTCCTACAAAACTGCAAAAAGAGGTTTTGGAAATGTTACATGGGGGTCATCCAGGTATTGTCAGAATGAAGGGATTGGCCAGGAGTTATGTATGGTGGCCAGGTATTGACAAAATGGTTGAAAACTGGGTTGCATCTTGTCCCAACTGTCAGGTAGTCAGGCCTGCTCCACCTCTCGCCCCCCCCACAGGAATGGGAATGTCCTAGGGGCCCATGGTCCAGGATTCACATTGATTTTGCTGGCCCTACCAGAGGGCACACCTTCCTTATTATAGTTGATGCATATTCCAAATGGCTAGAGGTTATCCCCATGGCATCCACCACAACTGAAGCTGTCATCAAACAGCTTAAAAAGCTTTTTGTAACTCACGGGTTACCTGATGTACTCGTTTCTGACAATGGTCCTCAATTTACATCCAACCTTTTTGAATCATATCTAGCACAACAGGGTATCAGACATGCCCTGACAGCCCCTGGGCATCCTTCGGCTAACGGCCGGGCTGAACATATGGTACGATTTACCAAGGAAAAACTTCAGCAATTGGGTCCAGGGGATATCACTGAGAGAGTTGAAAAACTTCTCAGTGTTCAGCATATCACTCCCAACCCCTCAACTAATTTGTCCCCAGCTGAATTGTTGATGGGTAGGAAACTCAGGTCTCCCCTTGATCGCTTCATCCCACTTACGCACCCAACGCACCACTAGATTCCACTAGCAAAATTCACATTCACTGTGGGTGATTCTGTTTATGCTAAGAACCTTATGGGTGAACCATTATGGATTCCTGCTGAGATAACCCAAATCACAGGCCCCAGGTCTTACAGGGTACAAACGGAGGATGGTGTCCTCTGGAGCAGGCACATTGATCAGTTAAGATCCAGATTGCCTCAGGAGCATCGCTTTTGCTCCTCTCTGGTTCTCATACCTACTGCCTCTTCTAGGGGAAGGGAGGATCATGAGTGTAATCAGCAAGCAAGAATCAACCCCATGTGTAACGAGCTAACATGACAGGAACCATCCCAAAACCTGTCACAATACCAACAACCATTTTCACAAATGGAAGATTGCACATCATTACCTGATTTAGGTGCTGACATTGGGTTGGAGATGGATTGGGAGGAGAGACCAGGTTGTAGTAACCAAACAGGTTCTACCATTACTACAAGTCCTAGTAAGGAAATGTCAGCAGACACATTTCCTCCCTCACAAGGTGAGAACCTTAAAACATCTGAACCACGTAGGTCTCAACGTACACGTAAGAGCCCCACCTATTTAAAAGAATACATTAGATAGGCTGGGGTTTGAGTATGGACTGAACCTAGTGGGGAGGGGTGTTATGTATGCAGGTTTAAAGTCATTGGTTTAGTTTGAACTGTTCTTGTAAAATGTAAGAAATGATTGGTTTAAAAAGTGCGGGAAAACCCTGCACTCTGATTGGCTGGCAACTGCGGCTGCTGGCTATAAGTAGCAGCCGCAGCCCAGCCAAAGTGGGTCCATTCTGAGCTGTAGTCACTAATAAACAAAGAGCTTGAAGCACTCCGTGTCTGTCTCTTCATGCAAACATAACACAAACTATAGTGTAAAAGGGCCTCTTTACAACAAGGCTATGGTTGGAACTGGAAAGGAAAGCCCCTCAACTCCCACTCTGAAGATCCTACTGTAACTATCTCAATAATCAGTTTGCTTTCAACTGGGGTGGTCAACATCCCAGGATGCATTTTTCCTTTTTAGCCAAGTGTGCACGGATTATGGAGAAGTTGGATTTTTATCACTGCACTTCAGAGACTTACTATGAAACCTATTATTTAACTCTGACTCCAAAGAGCTCTTAATGTTTTTTGAAGGTAGTGTTTCCAACAGTTTACAACAGAATGATATTTCACAGCTGTTTTTAATTTAAAGTTGTGTATGTGTGACGATGCCGTTTGAAATCTGTACTATGATGATATGTTGCATGTGTGTGTATAAAGCAGTATACAGCATTTAATCTTAATTTTATCAGAAAATACTTATAAAATAGAAGAAAAATTATTTCTTTCAGAAACCATAGTCAGAGGTAACTAACAGATAAATTATAATCTGTTCTCCTAAATGTTCAGTTTTCATTTTAAATATATATCTCATTATTTATGGGATAAATACCGTGTTTCCCGAAAATAAGACACTGTCTTATTTTTTTTTCTCCCAAAAAACACTAGGTCTTATTTTTGGGGTAGGTCTTATATATTTATGGTGCCAAATAGTGAGTGTGAGTGTGTAGGGGGTGTTTGGTGCAGTTGCTCCCTGAAAAGTCTTCCTGGAACTGGAGATTTACACTAGGTCTTATTTTCGGGGTAGGTCTTATATTAGGGCAGGTTTAGAAAATAGTGCTAGGTCTTACTTTCGGGGTAGGTCTTATTTTCGGGGAAACACGGTGCTACATACATCATGCTATTTATTTGCTCAATAAATAAGCAGTCATATTTTTGCTTTTCTATGTTTCTTAGAGATGTGGAACCCATGGCTCTCTAGCTACTTCTGAATTAATGTTAACTGGTTTTATTATAATGAAAAAGTAAGCTTTCTTCAATTGAAGTCCCTCTAGAAGTGTTTATTTCAGTGCCCACATATCCACACCAACACAATGGCATTCTGGTAGTTATTGGATTATGAAGGTAGAGAAAGACTATCTCAGAACAAAGTAGTGTTTTGTTTTTGTTTGAGGTAAAGTATGCCCTAGAGTAGGTATAGGGAATCTGTGGCAGCAGAAATCTATGGGGAAGTCACAATATTCCTCACTATTAGTCACATTGTCATGGAAAACTCAGAAGGAAGGAGCCAAACACCAACTGTTTATTCAACAATTGTTGGGCCCAGCTTTACAAGAAAGAATCCTCCAAAATAGAAAAGTAAAGAATTTTATAAAAGACTACAAGGCAGAAAACCCAAAGCATCTGAATTGTTGGAAACTTTGGGAGAAGCTAATTATGTTGTTGACTTCATGCCTGGAGTCATTTATTTGTTAGATAAAAATCACATTTACAGTCCACTGTCAAGGAGATGGACAGATGTCCCTGATTATGGACAGAACAGGTACGATTGTCAGCTCCCAGGTAAATCAGACAGGAAACATGAGAGGCACTTGACATGGACTTTGTAATTTGTTAGCTAACATAGTTATTTTATTTTGTATTTTTAACATAATTATTTTGAATTTTAATTTGACTTATTTTCTTTCTTTTAAAATGATGTTCAGGCTTATTACAGACTGAGGAATAGTTTTTAACATGAACTGAAAAGATAAACAGGCTGGAGATATCTCCAGATAAGAAAAAAATTGTTAGTACAAATTGGGATCTGCTTTATCTCTTTCGTGAACTCTAAGCAACCTTTTTCCTTACAATTTACACCCCTTCTGACATCAGATCTCATTTTAATGAACATGTGTGATATTATGGGATGCAAATATGTAAAATGTTTGACTACATGTAACTGATTTCATATGCGAAGGGGAGGTTACTTTTATCCTGTCCAATCAACTTTCCTCTTGCATTTTTGTTGTTATGTTAACTATAAAAAGGAATGTAAGATGGGTCTCGACGTTCTCCTTTTTCATAGGGAGATCCTACTTCATCAGAGTACCCTAATAAACTGCTTTTAAATGATCTTCTGACTCAGTTGCTTATTGGGGAGGCAGAACCTAGGGCCAGATTTGGCTATCAAACATGACAACCTGGAAAAAAATCTACTTTATTATAAGGCTAAATTAAAGAACCTTGTAAGTGTTAAGGCACAGATTTCCCACTTCCACTTTTAACTGCCTGATCCATTAGGATGGATTCTTCCTAAGTTTCTTTCTCTGACCATTAAATGACTGTGGCAGCCATGTATTTATGTCCTAAACCACATAAAGTGCCACATAAAGTGCCACCTCTGCTATATGGGAATCCCTTCATCTCATACAGAGAGCAGAAGATGTTGTGGTTCATCAACATACACAGGGCCGTAGGTTCCTGACACTTCCCATACCCCTGGAGAGAAACACTGGCTGGATTGATGCATTACACTAAGCCTGACTGTCTTAATCTTGGTTTGTTTAATATGCCACACATGGCTGTGTTCATACATTGCATTAAGCCAGGCCAAAAGAAAAATAGTTTGACCCAGTGCGCTCTGTAATTTCAGCTTGTGAATTCTTTGGAAAGGGAAAGACCACCTTGGATTTATTTGTAGAATAAATGGCTACGCTTGTGAGTGAGACGGTCTTGGCAGCAAGATAGATGCCTTTTGTATAAGAGCATAGAGAGTTTCACTTCTGTGGGTTAGAAAGGAAGTTTTTAGACCTGAACATGAGAGGACTGATATCCCTCATTTAGCACTGTAAGGGTACTATTATCCCCAAATAAAAACTAAGCAATTCCGAAAAGTTTGGGAACCAGTAAAATACACTGTACCTTGTGATTTTCCTATTGCTGAAGAGGCCCACTTGGGAAGTGATATATCTGCTTTAAAAGAAATCCACAAAACCCATTCCTTTTGGAAGAATCAGGGAAAAGCCACCAACGACCTTAAAGGAATCTTCATCAGGCTTCCACCACTAGTTTTTCATCAATAAACTCTTCACACATTACCAACTGTTTACATCAGGGATGCCCAAACCCCAGTCTGGACTGACCCCAGTCTGCGGCATCATGCCAGAAACTGGGCCGTGTAAACAAGTGAAACCCTACCAGTGGTGGGATTCAATTTTTTTTACTATCAGTTCTGTGGGCATGGCTTGGTGGGCATGGCAGGGGAAGGATACTGTAAAATCTCCAGTCAGAGGTGGCATTTGCTGGTTCTCCAAACTACGCAAAATTTCTGCTACCAGTTTTCCATAACTGGTCAGAACCTGCTGAATACCACCTCTCAGCCCCACCCACAGGTAGCAGGCAGCATGAGAAACCACGCCCCTCCATTCCATGGATAATCTCTCTCCATATAACTGGTCCCTGGTGCCCAAAATTTTGGGGACCACTGGTCTACATTCAATAATTTTTCACCAGTAAGTTCTTCACAGATTATAGAATGTCTACATTTGGATTTGAAACAATTCTCATGACTGCTTCTGCATGCTGGGATATGAATTATCAACCAATTAAAATGCCCACAATGAAATTGGAGAGACATATTCAGTTTTCATCCATTGGCTGATTATTTGTATTTATAAGTCATGTAGTTGTTTAAAAACTACATAAATGCAGTCTAATGCAAATGCCTAGAAAACAACAATGCCAGAAATGATTAGAAAACATAAATGGATATAAGAAAGCCAAGTTTTTTTCTTAAAAAAATAAACTCTCAGCATTACAACATACAATTAACTTTTTAAAGGTTAAGAACAAAACCCAGCCAAGAAATAAAACATACTGTAATAAAGTCTAACATAGTACACATTTCAAACTCCTAGAAAAACAAAAAGTCTAAATCCGATGAGGGAAAGAAATCATGACAAGTTTTCTGTATATTTTTTGGAGTCTTCAGAATGCAGGATGGTACATCTAGGAGGAGGCATCAAGTCCACAAATTGTGTAACTGAGCTCATACCATACCAAGACATGACATGTGTGCGCACGCACACACACACACACACACACACACACACATATATATATATATTTTCTCAAACAGAGTTCAACTGTGTTAAAACATACAGTGTTTACAAGAAGATGGTGGATCCACAATTTGTCATAATGTCAATATAGAGAAACAGATGGCAACATGTAGTGCCAAGAATCAAGTCCACCAAGTGAAACAACTTATATTACTAAATGGAACAGAATACACCATTCCAGCCTCCTAAGCCTGATGGAAAAAAGCATGTTTTAATTGACCTCTAAAAGCTAGAAGGAAGAAGGTCAGTCCTGTGAATATCAGGGAATGCTGTTCTTTTGAAGGAAGGAGGAAGCAATGAATGGGAATACTCCCCATGGTACATAAAGATTGCAATCCCTGAGCAAAATGTTTAATCCTGGTTAAAATTCTTATTAACATTACTTTTTTTTTTCAATGAGAACATTGCAACCAAGTTATCTATCTTCAGACAGGGCTGCAACTGGGACAACAGCATCACTTGATAAAAAGTTACCCGATTGATTATCTTAACACAAAGAATCTACAAGGATCCAAAAGAAGAATCTTATCATTCTAGAGAACTCTAGCTCACTTGGAAATGCAGTGAACTGTCAATGCAAACTGTCAATTTACCATTTTAAAATGCCTAGACATTTCCAAGGAGCTGAGATCTAAAGTAGCAAGCATTTTTTTATCTCTAAATCTAATAATGTCATTCAGCAATTTTGATTAAACTCTTAAATTATATAATATCTGGAACTGGCATGCAATACATGTTTCTAGTTGCTCTTTCACAATTCTCATTTTCCTTCTAAGTTTTGGGATGTCTAAATATACCATATTTTTCGGTGTATAAGACACACTTCCCACCCCCCCAAAAGTGGGTGGAAATGTCTGTGCATCTTATACAGCAAATGTTACCAAAGCCCCGCCCACCTGTTGGCCCCCGCCCATTGGCCTCTGCCTCCCAGCAATTTGCCTCCTTGCAGCAAACAGCAAACAGCCTGGTCAGTTTCAGCACAGCCTGATTTAGCATGAGCAGCTGATTGTCAGTTGGATCTGCCTCCTGGAATACCGATGATCAGCTGTTCCAGTCTGCAGGGATCACTACCGCCTATCGCCACCTCTACGCGCCCCATTTTCTGCTTCCACATGCCCATTTTTGTCCTCTGTGCATCCCATGGGGCATGCAGAGGCCAAAAATGGGGCACACAGAGGCCAAAAATGAGATGGAAGTACCAGTCCATCTTATTTGTCTCTCTCTTTTTTAAACAAGTTTTATTCAATTTTTAACAATTCAAATAAGGCTCTTTTCAGTAGACAGCATATTTCCGGGTCATCACTTTTACATGCAAATATGACAATAGTTATATATTCATTTTTAACATTTAACTTCCTATTTTATCCCATTTTTACTTCCGTTCCATTTTTTTGCAAACAAAGGGCCAAACAAATTAATCCTAGTCTCCAATATTAATCTCAATCTGTATAACCCCCCATTTCATTTCAAATTATTAAAAATAATTCTTAAACATTTATATTTCTTTTAAAAATAACAATGTGTTTTCCCACTATAAAAAAATGAAGTTTATCCATGTCTATCCTTAAACTATCTTCACATTGTTAATGCTCTTTTATCATTTACATATTTCTTTTATCCGTCAGATTTGCCCTTTCATCACATATTCTTTCCATAGTTCTAAATCAATACAAGCTTTAACACAAAAAGAATTTAAAAACCTAGGCTTACCCCCCATTTACTACTTTGAAAGTGTCACCTCAGTGGTTAACATAGTAATAATCATTCCCTTTGAAGCAAAAGATAGAATAAAAGAAAGGAAGAGAAGAAAAGCTACATAACATTATATATCTTTTCAATCGGGTTCTGCAACACATATTCCCCCAATTTAAAATTTATTTATAATTTCAAAATAATAGTAAAAAATAACTAACCTTGGTTACTGACATTAAATCTCATTTTTAAACATCTTCAAAAATCATTTCAATTAATTCAATTTATCTAATCAACATTCACCTTTCTTTTGTAAATAAAAAGTAAAAGTGTACCTTCATCTAATAAAAATTGTCAGTACCATCCCCCCTCTATTGTTCTATATTTTTATAATTGCAATATATTCTTATTACCCCTCTTCTCCATGCAGAACCCCCCTTCTTAATACATTAGCCATTATCTCTATGTAAATGAATTTCTTTCTTCATTATATAGTTCCCATATTTCTCTATCTTCTGCTCTTGTTTCTTGTTCCCTCTCCTCCCCTTTATCCTGCTATATCCCTTCTCCATCCAATTTGAATCCCTCTCTCTCTTTTTACCTTTCTGCTCCCTTCTCTTCTGGGCCTTTCTACCTTACCTAATTTCATAGATATTCCCCTTTTTAATTACTTTCTTAGGTTTCATTTTTTTAACCACCCTTCCTTTCCCTTTTCTTTGTAGTATTCTTTGTATTAATTGTCTCTTTAAAATGGCTTTTCCTTGGGTTGGTTCCTCCCTTTCCAGGATTCCTTCTTCTTGTTCTTTGTTCACCATTTCCATGTCTTCTACAATGAGCCAAATTAATTCAGTCACTTCCTGTAGCAGTTCTCTCATGCTTTTAGATTCCATTTTTAGTTCCTTGGATAGCCACAAAAGTTTTTATTTTCCTTATTTCTTCTTCTTTAAATTTTCTAAGATCATAACCCAAGCCCAGAATCTGTATCAATATCACCAATTAGTCCAGCAGTCTGTCTTTTGTTCTAATTCAAACTTTCACCTTCTTTTTGTTTCAGTATCTATTTAAAATTGTAACAACTCCAATTCACAAAGGAACAAGTTATTTCCCTTCTTTAAATTCCAATTTTTATCCACAAAATGTCACTTTCTATCACACGAATTCTTCACCTTTCCTTTTATTTTAATATTCAGGGTTTTTCGAGCCTCAAACTTAAATTCTTGTTCGGCTTCTTCCTTTCCTGGTTCGAAGCCCCTTGTAGCTGTCAAAACTATTTTACTTATTTTTTTCTTCACTTGGTAATTACGCCACTTCCTTTTCTTTTTTAAAAACTCATTTTTATCTTAATCCCGGGGTACCTTTATTAGTTTTTCCATCCAATACTCCCAATTCTTCTGCTGTCAACTTCTTTCTTTCCTCCTGCACCGATCTTAATCCAGTTGAGTCCTTCTCTTCGAGGTGGCCATGTTGACCACCGCTTCTTGTCGTCTTCAGAGGGAAAAGACCAGGCTCAAAGGGGGGAGATGCGACTCCCCTCACTCTGGCTGGCAGCTTCCCCTTACTCAGCCACCCCTCCGAGGCAGCTTCAGCCCCAAACCATAAGGATCGGGGCTCTCCGACGAAAGAGCCCGGCTGTGGTCATGGACGATCATAAACCACCGCCCGTCAGCGAGAAGGCTCAACCCGGAAGTCCCACCATCTTATTTGTCTCTTGAGAAACCTATACGTGGGTCAAGAAGCAACAGTGAGAACTGGACCCAGAACCACTAATTGGTTCAAAATTGGGAAAGGAGTTTGGCAAGGCTGTATATTGTCACCTTGCTGAAGCAGTCAGTGAGTTTAAATGGACTCCAGAAGATGGTAGAGGACGGGAAGGCCTGGAGGAATGTTATTTATGGGGTTACAATGGGTTGAACATGACTTCGCAACTAACAACAACAACATAAGTCTATTAGACTGGAAATTCCCAACTTTCTCAGTTCACAGCACTCTTTGTGTCTCATTTTTTCATAGTGATTCAAGCCAGCAAAACTCACAAGAGCAGGACAGAATATTTTACTTCTATACAACATATATATATGTTTTATTTGTAGTTTTCCTTTAACAACCTTACATATTTTGTGTACAGTGTATTGACTGGGTCAATATACTTTTTTACACAATGCTAACAATAATAATACAATTAAATATACATAATCTTTGTCTTCCAACTTCCAACCTTAATATGCACATTATAATTGTAATAGATTATTTTATATTCAATGTATATAATACTATTTTCCCAATTTGTGCTTATTGTTTTTGTTTTTTGTACCATTTGTTAGGGTTCTTCTATATTCATATCTATGTCTGTAAACAATACTATTCTCTCCTTGCAAGCCTTTATCACTTCTTCTATAAATATATTTAAACATCAATAACATTTCTTCATACAGTGTATTTGTTGTCCCCTGCTGAATCACTAATATTTTAATATTTTAAATATTACTCAATATTCCACTATAATTCCAATGTCTCAATTTTCTCAAAATACCAATAAGATCAATTATTAATAGAGTTTAATCAATCCCAGGATTATATCTCTAAGTCCCCTGAATTTATGGTCACTGAAAGCTGTAGGTTTCAATATACTTTTACACACTGTTAATAATATTACATTTAAATATACCTAACCATAGTCTTCCACCTCCTGGCCTTAATATATTTATAGTTATAGTAAATTCTATTATATATCAATATGTGTACTACTATTTTCCCAATTTATACTTTCTAAGTTTTTCTATTGATTTTTGATACAGTTACCATATTGCAGGATATTTTATCTCTATCCATCATCTCTTAGTCTTTTTAGAATTTCATCATTTACTGACTTTTTGATAACTCTTCTCTTCTCTTGGAATCTTATATTTTTTTCTAATATTTGTACACAAACTGAATGTTCCCTCTCTCTTACCCCTTGTCTCCTTCTGCTGCATCATTTGCATATCCAGCCCTAGTCCTTTCATTATTTTGGGGAAATCTTTCTTTTTCCCCTCTGATCTATTATAAACTCTTAAAATTATCTATTTGATTCTTAGTATTTATTTTTACTATCTCTTCAGTGTTTTTGTCTTCTTGTATCTTATTTTGATTTATCTTCTCCTCCACTCCTACTAGTTTCTCATCTGTCTTCTGAATATTATATTCATCTTTTTCCATCATTTGTTGAAGATCTTCTGCACTCACATCTTTACCTTTAAACAATCCAATCATCTCCTTATGATTCTTTGTCACATTTTCATAAAGGCTTTTAAGCATCACTAACGTTTCTTCGTACATCTTTATTGTCTCCTATTGGGTCATTTTGTAATAGTTTAATATATTAAAAATTACTCAATATACCATTAAGATTCCAGTGTCCCAATATCTAAAAACTTCAAAAAAGCCAATTATTAATGAAATTTAGTCAGTCCCAGAATTATACCACCAATTCCCCTATATTTACAGTCCTTAAAAGCTATACATTAATGATTTACAATCTTTTTAACTTCCCAGTTTACGCCTTCCCAATTGTCCAAATTTTAAAGTCCTATTTATCTTTATCTTTTCTTTTTTCTCTCTCTTTTTTCTTCCTCTATCACCTTTCTTCTTTTACCTCTTAAAGTGTTCTATCAAGTAGCATCAGGAATCCAAATGCAAATTGGTCCACCAAGTTTCCTCAAGTTACCCCCTGCTGGCCGCATCAAGCTAACGGCATCAAGTGATCATAGACCCATATTTCTAGTACCTCCCATTAGTGGATAAGATGAGGCATCCACCATTGTCCTGACTGTATATCTCGTTTTTACAAACAGTATTGTCCCTGAATCAAAGTATATCCTAAACATATTAAAAAATTAGCATTTTCTTCTGGTCATTTAATTCCTTTCAAAGTCTCCTTCTTCAACACAATGTTTTTTTTCCCAGTCCTATTCGCAAATACTGAATATAAGATATGATTAGGTCCAAATTACTGCTTTTCAATATATGAGACTGTTCCATCATTATATAAACCTTTAAATGTTAAATTCATAATATATTCTGATCAAGCAGGCTTTTGATGCTGATGCTGATGATAGGTGATAGATGATGGATGGATGGATGGATGGATGGATGGATGGATGGATGGAGACAGACAGAGCTATGGATATACAGTAAATATACCAATCAGCTGATGGGGACCAGAAGACAGGCTTTTTCTGCAGTGGCCACTGCTCTATGGAACAACCTCCCACACAAATCAAAATGTCTCATTCTGTTAGCCTTTCGTAAGGCCCTAAACACCTTACCATGTTCCTGAGCCTGGAGTGCTGAATGCATCAAGGGCCCCCTTTCCTAGCTGTATTGCTAGGAATTGAAAACCACCTAGAGTCATTGATTGAGATGGTTGACTATAGAATTTGAATTAAAAAATAGGGCATTTTGTTTAGAATGCACCCAAATGCTCAAACTATGATGCTTTTAATGTGAATCTTCTCTTTAGTGCTTTCATTTCTCTATGGCCCGACTGAAGCAATTTCTCAAGACCTGGCTGGGCCTTGAAACTGGTTGAGCCAAGGACTCAATCAGACCTTTCCAGTCTGGTACTCCCCAGATATGTTGAACTGTAAAACTATTCTAGGCTGCAAATACCACTTTATTTGCCATCTACTGTCCTAATAGCTCAGAGATGAGGCAATTGCATATAAAGTAAAAATAGCCATCTGTCCCTACTGATCAACAGGTATAAAACAAATAATTATATAGCATAACTCGCTCTATATCCTGTAATTACCCAGTCCAGATATACTTTTAATACCGTTGCGTGGCTACCCAATATTTCTTTTCCTTTCTGTGATTATTTCTGATGCCAAATGTTCATGCTCTGCAAGCTTTAGCTTGCCCATGAATTTACATTTAGAATGTGTGATGGTATAAATATGAAAATACAGTATTATAAGCAGAAGAGGGGACTTGCGAAATCTAAGAAATATCTCCAGGATAAAGGGAAAACATACAGTTCAAAAGAAAGGAATTGCAGCTACATTGGGTTCTGTCCCTGTCAAGGCTGGTTTAAACTATTGCTCAAGTTTAAATTAAGTATGAATGAGAAGAATTTTTAAAGAATGCTCAAAGCCTCATAAGACTTTCCTTATTTTAGGGTTATGTTTGAACTGCTTTAATTAAAAAAATGTGGCTAAAAATAGGAGTATCTGGGAACACATTATAACTTAAGTCAGCAGCATACATTGAAATAAAGCTCTCCAAAGAAAGCCAGAATTGATTTAATGAAAACCAGCTGTACAATCTAGTATCAACGTGCATGTCCCCAAAGTTGGATGATTTGTTATTTATCTCAAGCCATTAAAGTAGGAACCAGGGGTTCTCAAATAGTAAGCTTCAATACCATAGGGATCAGGTCAAGAGCAAATGGGGGAAATTGCATTTAAAAAAAACACTAATCAGGTATATGTGGATAGCAATACCAAAACGCATTCTTTCTTTTTCTTCTTCATAGCAGCCTTTGGCAGACAAAGTCTAGAACACATTTTGAGAGACAGCTAAATCTCTGAGTCAAGCCAGCTGTGAAAACCATAGGCAATCATACCACCATTACGATTGTGGGGTGGTCCTTGTTGGGTAGTGATTTCCTGATCGGTACATAATAGTATAGCTTAATTTTTGTTTTGTCTGTGCAAGTGGTGGGGTTAATGTTTTCATTCACTATTTTAAATGTCTAGCCTATGAAATAAAGCTTTAAGAAGCTTCTTTGGTCTTAAAAGAAAATGTAACTACCACTGGAGTTTATGAAATGTAAAACTCAAGAAAGCATGATGAATCTTTTAGCAAGTGACATGATTATTTCTGTTACAAGGCTTCTTTCAATTAAATATTGGAGAGGGTTTTTTTTTCATAATGGGCTGGAACTTGGTTCATGTATTATTTTACTTGTTGCAATACCACAATGCTTGAGAAACTTCGTATACAGCAGAGTGCAGGCAATAATTCAGCTCATTGCAGAATTTTGCATTTCAGTTAATATTTACACTTAAAATGGATACATGGAAGAAATGGAAAAAGTTGTCTCAAACTCTAGGGAAAGAGGAAACTCTTCCAAAAGTATAATTCAGTATTCGAAATTATTAGATGCCTTCAACAGGCAATGGATTCTTTGATCTGTAAATCGAGCTATCTGGGCTGATTGCAAGTGTGGCGTATTTAATAATAATCTCATCTTCTATTAGATTCACCTTTACCTAATGGAAGCAAGCAAAAAGGAAGACATTTCCAATTTCCAATGAAGATGCATGTCTTTCACTGTACCGTCAACCCTTTCAAAGCATTTGCCTTTAAGCCAAAAACTCTCCCAAAGTGGCTTATATAAAAATAATAAACCTTAGTAAATCCAACATTAAAATAAATTGCTAAAAACCTAACTGACTGAATTCCAGGAAGAATCCAAAACATTCAGAAAAAAAGCCTATGTCAGAGTTCCAAGTAACCCCTCCAACAGAATTAAAACTCCAAGGCAAAGTATAAAATTATTGGAGATGTCATATGGGCACATTTGGGGAAAACCCGAATCTAAAATCCCACGTTTTCCCCACCCAAAGTAAAACCCACAGTTTCTTCCGCTGCATCCACCTCTGCATCATGTGATCCAATCACATTCACGTCCCAACTCCGGCCAACTTCTCTCCCGCCTTCCCAGGTGCCAGCTGGACGTCCTTGGCTCCCAGGGGAAAGAATGTTATGATAACAACCCCCACTATCTACACCTCCCCGCTTTCGTTCTCACAGCTAGCTAAACTATCGCTGTGGCAGTAAGGTTGACAGCCTAGAGTAAATACATGAATTTGGGGACTTCCTTAAAAACTGCCACTGGGAAAAGTGCCTGTTACCAATCAATGCTTCTAATCAGTATTTGAAATTGGGTAGAGAATATTGGGTGGTTGAGGAAACCCATCACTAGATTTGGATAACAATAATGGGAAAAACTAGACTGCATAACTCTGAATAACAATTAAATAATACAACAGATCTCCATGCTATGGAGAAGTAACATATCACGCCATGAATCAACATTTTCAGCACACTTGGAAAGACAGCTTTTCGGGGGGGCAGGGAGGGGCTCCCCAATTTTTGGAATATTTCATATTTTGGAATTGCAATTCAATTGTTCCTGTAACTAAAAAACAGTCATCTTTCTAAAGTTGTTGCTCATATGTATCTTTTAAATTCCACAACACAGCAAAAGTCTAGGGAATTGAACCTGCTCCTGTGTCATAAATTATCTCTTCATTTTCCTTCCTATGTAATTTTCAGTAGGAATAAAGACTTTAAATATATCATGCATTAGATTTTATTTTTATTACATTTGTCCTCCCTCCTTTGAAGTAATATTGTTCTGCCTCACACACATCACACACCTCTCATAATCTCATAACAAAGACCAGAAGAGAGAGACGATGCTAAAATCTTTACACCTGTGCAGCAAGCTCTTTAATTGGAGATGAAGAAGGAAGAAAATGAGAATTATGAGTGGGCCTACATCTTCTACTACAGAACTGCGTTTATAAAATACCCCAGACTCACCTCTACTCATTTATAAATCAAGGGCATGCGGGCGTATCTTGCTATGTATCTTTGAATGTACAAGGAGGTGGTAGTTCAAATGCATTATAGTAATGACTGTCATAAATTGATACCAAGGATCTATATATTGCACTTAAATTTGGAATCAAATTATGAATCCAAAAGTGTGATAGGGTTGTCTAGAACATGATCAATATCAGGTTGCCTGTCATTGCCCTGGACTTGGTATTTAAAACAAAAGATTTCAAAAGAAAAAAGCATGTTATTACTTTACTATATTACTTTACTATACTACTTTATTTACTGTATTACTTTACTGTACAGTAAAGTAATTATTATTTTACTATAGCAATGTCAGGAATTACAGAGAGATACAAGGAAATGGGGGATAAAAAGCACTGTATCACTTAGGTGTTGCAATTCTTGACTGAACCATGCCTCTGCTGCATAACTTTTGAAAACTCCATTTCATCTTTCTTCTTATGTCAGCCCAGCTGGAAAACGGGGAAAGAAAGAATTAAGGAGCAGAAACTGGCTCAAGGCCAGATGCTGAATATGCAGTAAGCCCAGGTAAATACTTTAAAAATAATAATAATAAAAGAGGTTCCACTTGCCACATGCTATTTTACACATCAACTCCTGAGCCAGAGACCATATATTCTAAGATGTTTAATATAGTAATGCCAGAAAAATGGGGAAGAGAGATAGAATACAGTAACATATCAAGAGAAAGCAGCACAAATCTTTATAGAAAATATGATATCTTGCCAAAAACAGCACAGGGTAGTTTTATATTCCACTAACCTTCCCAGACTCTCTGGGCTGAGGCTTAGGCTCCAGCTAAGAAGTATATGAAGAAGATTCTTCAATGTTGAATTCCACAGGGCTTTTTGAAGGATTGTGGAGAAAGCAGGAAATGTGGTCCTGCCACAGGGACCACCCGCTTTAGTTACCATTGTGGGCTGAATCTTCTAACCTGCCATTGCAATTTCTTTTATCTCTTACAATATGGCTTGAGCTATGGTTACATTGCCAAAAGCCAGAGCAGCTAAACTATAATCCCAAACCAGCTCCCCAGACTTGATTACATTCCTGATGCACAACATAGTTTATTTTATGAAATATAACTTTGGAAAGGGAATTAGAAATATGTTCCGAAGTGTAATAAAGTCTTGGGGTCTTTTGTTCTGTTGATTTACCCTCTAGCTAAACTGTTTTTACCATTTGTGCTCATTTAAAGCAGATTTGCAGACTGCCTCTTTGTATGTGTCTGTTTGCTTGTAAGTCCACCTGCATACATGAAGATTGAATCATACAAAATTACGAAGGAAAATGGCTAGCTAGTTTTATAATCCAGATTTGTTTTGATTTTAAAAAATAAGGACATAATTAACTTTTCAAAATAACACATTGGCTCATTAACTATACCTACTATGTTACTATAGGCCAAAGATAGGGTTTTGTTAAATACTCACCATGCTTTTATCATTTCTTCCTAGTAAACTGTATGAAGAGATGTAGCACCTGAGAATGTAGAAGTTTATTCACAGCTAAAAGAAAATTCCATAAAGAGTTTGAGAATGAAATTGGAAGAGGAGCATTGAGTTGGTTTAATCAAATATATAGACAAGGAACCATAGCCATTTGATAGGAGCTAGAGTAAGATGCTGCAGATACATTAAAGGAAAAAACCTGAGCTTTTATATATACCATAGATGGCCACCAATGAGAATGGCTATTTATCCTGATTTATTCTGTCTCTCATGTGTCCTCTCCATCCAGATTGGCTGCTATATTCTCCTCAATGCTACATGGGATGGCACTGTCTCCAATTATCTTCAAGTGTCTTTTACACCTGAGTCTGTGCTTCTTTTTCTCCTTTGAGGTGGTTTTTCTTCTTCTTTCAGATGAAAAAAATCATCCGGAAAAATGTAAGTTATGTAAGAAAAAACCTATAATGGGAATGGTAGAACGAGTGATTATTACTAGTTGCACTGATCACTGTGTCTTCAGTAAGAGCAAGGGATCTTAGGAAACACAATATTCTTACCTGTTTTACCACATGCACAGATTGTTTCCATTTCCACATAACAGTTATATACTTTCATATACTATCCTAGATAAAATTGAGTTGGTCATATGGGTGACCCATTTTATGACTTATGATAGGGAGGCTCTATTATGGTCATAAGTTGAGGGCTACCTGTAATATCATATGCACAGGACATCTGAGATAGTTGGCAATTCAACAAATCAAACCATAAATAATAAATAATAAATGTATTATTGTATCTTTTCCTTCCTTAATGCCACCTGTTTAGCTAGAGTCCAAATAGAAGCAAAATTATTGATATTAGTATGGTATTTAAAAATCTTCTTGAAGAGATCCATGGTCATCATTTTTTTATTGCAGTGTTAAATGCTGCTTTTAAAGCTGAAATTCAAATTAACGACTAGTAGCTATTATTTTCTATCAGTTTTGTAAAACAGGAAATTGCATTATATTATGCAGAGGAATGGATATATTTGAGATATGCTAATAAAGCATCATGCAAAATACAAGATTTGAGGATTTCTGTCTGCATTTTTAATTGGAAGTGGTACTATCATTGTTTGTAAATTTAGGACAATTCATAAGTGCATTATGCATAATGGTCTACTGTACACAGAAGTAATACAATTTGCTTTAGATATGCTGGTTAGAGAAAGGGCAATAACTACATTTACTGGTGACTGGAAACCCCTTTTTGACTTTGTGCTGAAAAAAATGGACTTCTGATTTAAGGTTTGATCATTAGAAAGGGTAGACTATGGAAAGAAAACCAAACATAAATGTACTTTTAACTTCTGTTAAGAAAGCTGGAAGCTGCTTCTTTATAACTTTTCTTTTCCTTTTTTCCCCCTCTTCCTATTTTTTTTTTTTTTTTGCCCTTTTTTGGCTTACTTTTTATTTTCTTATTTTTCTCTTCCAAAATGTTTATTGTTTTTATTTTTTAACATTACTTTTATAAAAAAATTTATTAATAAAATTATATTTAAAAAAAGAAATTGCCTTTAATGTGCAATGTGTAAAATTCATTGTAGTAGTTATTTCAACGTGCCTGTACATACAATTTTCTTTTTAGCCCATATTTTGGACACATGCCATACACACACGCACACACACGCACACATTTTGTCCATCATTTTTAATTAACGGGAAAATTCGTTCAGTCAAAAATCTCCAGAACTAAAATGCAAACTTATGGATATTTTATGGTATTTTGTAGATTTTGTAGGCAGTTTCATTAGTAATTATCTCATCTCTTCTGTCATGCTCATTTCTCTTAATCCCCAAGTTGTGTAGAGTAGGTCCATGGACTGGCACTAGTCTGCGGCATGCCAGAAACAAGCAAAGTCCCATCCACGGGATGCAGGCAGCACGTGAAACCACACCCCTTCCGGGCAGGGGTGGGATTCAAATTTTTTAACAACGGGTTCTGTGGGCGTGGCTAAATTGGTGGGCATGGCTTGGTGGTCATGTTATTGGCTGGGCGTGGCCAACTCAATATCACTCACATCAAGGCACGCATCTCCTCACCTGGCATCTCATGACTGTGGGATGCTGCAACAGTCGTAAGTGTGAAAAATGATCATAAGTCACTTTTTTCAGTGCCATTGTAACTTTGAATGGTCACTCCACACAAGCAAAATACCAGCAAAGGAAGGAAAAAAAACTCCAGAGACGTTCCTGAGACAGGAAGTCTAGTCCTGCCAAGAATGTAATAAGGGTTAATGGAGAGGCAGTTTCTGTAAGCAACACCAGAATGTTTCCTTCCTGCCTTCCTTACAGGATTAGGCCAGTAATTTCTTCTAACAACTGGTTCTCCAAACTGCTTAGAATGTTAACAACCGGTTCTAGAAAATAGGTGCGAACTGGTAGAATCCCACCCCTGCTTCCGGGCCACGAAAAAAATTTCTCTCCATGGAACCAGTTCCTGGTGCCAGAGGTGGTATTCAGCAGGTTCTGACCAGTTCTGGAGAACCGGTAGCGGAAATTTTGAGTAGTCTGGAGAACTGGCAAATACCACCTCTGACTGGAGATTTTACAATATACTTCCCCTGCCACACCCACCAAGCCACACCCACAGAACCGGTAGTAAAAAAAATTGAATCCCACTACTGCCTGGTGCCCAAAAGGTTGGGGAGCACTAGTCTAAAGCAGCAGTCGCCAACCAATGGGCCATGAGAAAATTTTGATGGGCCACAGTGAAATCTCACCCCCAGAGCACCCCCCCAAGCAATTAATCCAGGCTGCGCAGAAACACAAGGCTGCGCTGCCCACATGGCCCACGGGAACCCTCCCTGCACACCCACTCCTTACACAGAAAACTTGCCTGCTAAATTGCTATTTTTCCTTTTTCTGACCATCATCTGTTCTGTGGTACCGGGAGATTTAGATTAGCTAGGAAGCAAGAAATGGTTGGATTTCTTGCTTTCTAGCTAGTCTTTAGATCTTCGGCTCTGCTTTTAAGCACAGCCAAACCTTCCTTAGGATTGAAGGTTCTATTATTCAGTGCAAGCAAATTTGAGAGACTGAGCTAGCCAATGGCAGATAGATAGATCACTGTGAGCAACTCAATCTGCCTGCCTGCTTTGCCTGATTTTGGGTAAAAGTTGTTCTTTTTTTATAAAAAAAATCAATATTTACATACATGGTATGTTGTGAGTTAATTTTGTAGTTTTCTTGCTAGCAAATTTTATGAGTTTGCTTGCAAGCAAATTTTATGTGACAGATTGAGCTAGCCAATGGCAGATAGATAGATTTCTGAATGAATTTGTGATTCTGTGAGCAACTCAATCTGCCTGCCTGCTTTGCCTGATTTTGGGTAAAAGTTGCTCTTTTTTACAAAAAAAATTCAATATTTATATAAATATTTATAATATTTACATACAAGCCATGCCAGCCAGTCACATGACCACCAAGCCAGACAAATTAGGCCACACCCACAGAACCGGTTAGTGTTCCCTGGGATTTAAAATTATGAGTTTGGTGGTCCCTGAGGTCCAAAAGGTTGGCAACCCCTGGTCTAAAGGATACAAAAAATATTTCATACACACACACATACACACACACATGCATGAATTACATTATATTATAGTGGAATTCCAAAATGGCATAATATTCCAATTTAAGCAATTTGAAATTTTGAACATGAAAAGAGATGAGTCAAGTAGTCATAAACACTTCAGCATGTATTGTCTGACTGCCCTCTAAAGATAAATTCTTTATATATTAGTCTACTTTCGTTGGCCTTATTAATTTTATTACAGGTTTCATTACATTATTTCCTTATCAAAAACCAGGAATGTTGACAGCATAACTTATTTCATTATCATAAACCCATAAGACTTCCAAAACATGTTGGAGTTCTGTTTATATAAAGCACTACATTCAGGAAATTAATGTACATAGTAATGCTGCCACCAACATTTCCCCACAATAACCACAATAACCATTCAATATTATAGACCATTATCCTCGATCTCATTACATTTAAGATGTATGAATGTAAATACCAGAATTCCACATCTGGGTATAAGAAACATTTTCATAAACTCCTCTGCGAGACCCTGAGTGGCCAAATGTCACTTGGTGAGCTTCTGTGGCAGGGGACAAAGCCCAAATCTCTTCAGTCCAATTTTTTAAACACTCTAACTTACTAAGGGAGAGTAGTGGGATTCAAATTTTTTTACTACTGGTTCTGTGGGCGTGGCTTGGTGGGCGTGGCAGGGGAAGGACACTGTAAAATCTCCAGTCAGAGGTGATATTTGCCAGTACTCTGAACTACTCAAAATTTCTGCTACCGGTTCTCCAGAATTGGTCAGAACCTGCTGAATACCACCTCTACTAGGGGAGCTCTGAATGAGATAAATAAATAATGCTAAATATGCTGCACATTTTATAAGATCCAGTTAGAAAAAAGTTGCGTAACATAGTAGAGGAATGACATGTTTATAATAATAATAGATACAAATAAGAATTTGTTGGATTCCCCTTCCCCCCAGCAGTACTTTAGTTAGTTTAAAAACATCAGGCAATGAAGAATCTTAATATTTATTTATTTTATTTTATTTTATTAATTTGACTTGTATGCCGCCCCTCTACAAAAAGGACTCAGGGCGGCTCACAGCTAAAACCACACAATAAATTAATTAAATAAAACCATATTAAACAAACCAAGTCAAATTCACATAAAACCCCCACAATTTAAAACAAAATCACCCCACCCCCAGGAGGTCAGCACAGCCCGGACTGTCCAAACAGCCAGGTCTTTAAGTCATGGCGGAAGGTGCGAAGATCAGGGGCCAAACGGAGCCCCAGGGGAAGCTGGTTCCACAAAGTGGGAGCTGCCACAGAATAGGCCTTCCCCCAGGACACCACCAAGCGACACTGGGTCGCAGACGGTACCCCAAGGAGCCCCTTCTGTGCGCTTGTACAGGGCGGTTGGCATTCGATGCCGGCAGGAGTCATTCTCGTAAATACCCTGGACCCATGCCTTGTAGGACTTTGAATGTTAATACCAGGACCTTGAATCTCACTTGGAGGGCAACTGGTAGCCAATGCAGGTTGTGCAGGAGGGGTGTAACATGGGAGTACCAGGAAGCTCCCATCACAACCCGTGCGGCCGCATTCTGCACCAGCTGAAGCCTCCGAATGGTATGCAAGGGCAGTCCTAAATAGAGAGTGTTACAGTAGTCAAGTCGAGAGATGACAAGTGCCTGAGTGATCATGCTCAGGGCATCTCGGTCCAGATATGGGCGCAACTGGCAAACCAGCTGGACCTGGGCAAAGGCCCCCCTGGCCACAGCTCCCACCTGCTCCTCTAACCTGAGCCGTGAGTCCAATAGGACCCCCCAGGTTCCATGCCCTGTCTACGGGAGGCAACACCTCTCCCCCCATGACCAAAGATGGAACTCAAAGCTGGACCGATATGTCAGTATGCACAACCACTCTGTCTTGGCCGGATTGAGCCAAAGCATGTTCCTGTCCATCCAGACCCATACTGCATCCAGACATCATGGAGAGGGCATCACTGATGTGGCCTGGGGTGGAGATGTATAACTGCGTATCATCAGCATACTGATGATACTTCACCCCAAAGCCACGGATGATCTCACCCAGCGGCTTCATGTAGATGTTGAACAAGAGGGGCAAGAGGACCGACCCCTGGGGTACCCCACAAATGAGAGACCTTGGAGTCGACCTCTGCCCCCCTGCCAACACCGATTGCGAGCGTCCCAGGAGGTAGGAGGAGAACCACCATAAAACAGTGCCTCCCACTCCCAACCCCCCAAGATGCCGCAACAGGATACCATGGTTGATGGTATCGAAAGCCGCTGAGAGATCTAACAGGACCAGGACAGAGGAGAATCGCCCTAGAGAGATCATCAATCAGAGTGACCAATGCCGTCTCCATGCTATACCCTGGCCGGAAGCCCGATTGATACGGATCCAGGTAGTCCACTTCCTCCAGGAAAAGCGGAAACTGCTGTGCCACCACACTCTCAACAAGACTGGACAGAAGTTGTTCAACACGGCTGGGTCCAGGGCAAGCTTCTTCAGGAGGGGCCTCACCACCGCCTCTTTCAAGGCGGCAGGGAACAGCCCCTTCCTTAACGAAGCGTTGACCACTGCCCGGAGCCAGCCGCACGTGACCTCCCTGCAGACATAAACCAACCAGGAAGGGCATGGATCCAATAAACATGTGGTGGAGCTCAGCCATCGCATAATCCTGTCCACTTCATCCTCAGAAACAGGATTGAACTCAGTCCAGATCACATTAGCCAGACCACTTGCATCCTCATCCTCAGACCACTGCAAGTTAGAGCACAACCCCTCCCGGATCCAAGCGATCTTGTCCAGCAGATACTGACCAAATTCCTCAGCTCTACCCCGCAAAGGATCTACCGCTACCCCCGGCTGTAAGAGGGAGCGGATGACCCTAAACAGGGCAGCTGGGCGGTTATCTGCGGATGCTATGAGAGCGGAGAAATAAACCCTTCTCGCCGCTCTCATAGCTACCAGGTAAGTCCTAATATGGGCTCTTAACTGGGCTCGGTCAGAACCGGAGCGGGTCAACCTCCATCTGCTCTCTAAGCCCCTTCTGAATATGATTAAACAAATTCTCAGGGGGCCCTGGACCAATAGTTTTATCACAATTTGCCTAGAAATATGTATTTATTTATTTGTATTCCACCTTTATTATTTTTACATAACTCAAGGCAGCAAACATACCTAATACTCAGTGGTGGGATTCAAATAATTTAACAACCAGTTCTTTGCCCTAATAAGCTGGGTGTGTGGTGCTAAGGCAGGACTTCCCTGAGACCCTCCCTCCCTCTCATTATACAGGTAATCCTCCAGTTGCAAATGTAATAGAGCCTGCCAGTTATATTTGTAACCTGGGGATTCGTTTGATTGAATCACATTAAATGAATGGGATCACACCCTGCTTTCCCCAATGCATTTGTTAATCAAATATGCAGGTCCTGAAATGCACATGAGGTATCTCAGGCTGGGGAACAGCCTGTGGGGCCTAGTGCTGGAGCAGACCATCCAAGGCCTCCCACAATCCACTACCTCATGCTCCCCTGGAGTCCCCACAATTGCTTCCCCCACCCCATCCTGCCCCGCTGGGTGGGGATGGGCCTGCTTTGCTAGCATCTCAGATTCCGCTTATTCCTCTCTACCCCATTTCCTATGGATTACTTACTATTTTTTTTTGCTATAAAATTATAATTTTTACTAAATAAGCCATTATATACTTGAAGCATCGTGAAATGCAATCTGATCAGAAACAAGAAATTTGACAAGCCTAATGCTTGATAGTAGCATTATAAAAAGACTTTTCCATGAAATGTTTAAATACTCAGAATTTTTAAATCTGGCAATCTTATGTCAAAAATGGCTAAAATGAAATGAGTACCTTTGAAACACTGAATTCTGTGACATGGATTTCAAGAACTACAAGAAGACAAAACTACATTAGTTGTTCAGTGAAGTCTCATTCTAAAAAGGTTTCTCACAGACTCTCAAGCAAATACAAAAATTTGCTGGATTTGTGATTATTCTCCCCTATATTGGAAGCTGTTCTTCTGCTAATGGAAGCAGTCTCTGTTAACATAAAACTTTCTAAAACTTTAGCAAGTACCAGTATATATTTTGGAAACAGTAAGAGCTGTAAGAGTCACTGTTTTTTACTGCTTTTTACTGTGGCAATAAGACCACTTTAGAGACCATCATTATATAGCTATAGGGATTTTGCTCCCTTAGGAGTTCTACTGCCTTTTTTTCCTGCTTCCTTTATGTTGTTCTAAATAGACAAATTATTAAGAAAAATCAGTTAAGGAGTAGAGCTTTAGAGGATGGTGAGAGAGGAACTAGTCTGAAGAAACAGATTGACTCTCAATTAATATTCACTTTGCTTTTATCAAAACAAAAATGTACAATTTGCTGCAAATAATCAAAGGATGGACATAAATGATTTAGTTGCAAATCAGGGGGCCTGGGGTGGCTGGATCGGACTTAGGAACTCTCCATTTCAGCCTGTAAGAGGCCTGGGAACCCTTAGGAAGGCCCTGTAAGAGTCCGTTTGCCCTGGCAAAGAGGCGAAGGAAGGCTCACCAAGCAGGCAGGTAGCTGGGCTGTGTTGGAAGCAGTGGAGAATGCTGAAGGAAGACTCGGCAGGGATCTGGGTCATGTGGGAGGTTGGGGCAAAGACAGGCAAGCTGGCTGGCTTGCAGAGACCGTGTGGTTGAGGCAAGCAAGGGAACCAGACAGAGAGCAGCAGCAGCCATGCCGGGTGAGCGGGCAAGATGAGGAATGATTGGGTGGGGTGGTACAGAATTTTAACAACTGTTTCACCTGAACCGGCCCGAACCAGCTGAATCCCACCACGGCTAATACTCTTTCCTCCTATTTTTTTTCACTACAACTCTGTATGGTAAGTTGGACTGAGAGAGAGTAACTGGCCCAAATTCACCCAGCTGGCTTTTATGCCTGAGGCAGGACTAGAACTCAGTGTCTTTGCTTTCTAGCCTGGGGTGTTAATCACTAGACTAAACTGGCTCTCAATATTCAAACAATACAATGTTGGGATAGAAATCTGAATGACCCGTGCAAAACAGTGAAAGTCAATTGGCATCCAGATATGTTTGCTGAAAGGCAAGCAAGTCTGTTTGTTTTCCTTCCCATCTTCCATCTATTCTTTCCCACTGAAGCCCACCATACAGGAACAAGCAATTGCAGTTTTCATAGAAACTGAAGGGCTTGGTAGCCCTGTATTTGATGTGTATTGGGCTAACCAGCATTTGGATGCCTTTGATTAAAAACTTGAATCATGTCACTAATGCCAACATTTGAAAAGGAAAAAAAAGATATTGGAAAAAAAACAACACACTGAAAAATGCTGTGTGCTTAATTAATCTTTTCCAAAGTAAGCTGTCTAGACAGCCAAGCAGGTTAGAATAAAAGCAAGATGAAAGATGCACAAATTCAAAATATAACCATAGCAACAATAATAAGAGAAGAAAGTAAATTAAGTCTATGCTAAATCTACAGGGAACCTTGACAAGACAATGAAAAAGAGGGAAAACAAACAAATATTCTCAAAAACACACTAAAGTAAGGAGTGAAATTAATGTATGTGGAAAAATTCTATATTCAGTTTTCTGAACTAACTTGACAGTCTGACTACAAAGCTTTCAGTTTGATCTCACAATCCTCAATGGGCTACACAGTTATTAAAATATATAAGGACTAAATGAAATGGGGCATGCAGGGGTTGGTCAGATGTAAGATTATCTTTTATTGTTTTATTTATTTTTAAAATATATATAGCAATAGCACTTAGACTTATATACTGCTTCACAGTGCTTTACAGCCCTCTCTAAGCAGTTTACAGAGTCAGCATATTGCCCCCAACAATTTGGGTCCTCATTTTACCCATCTCAGAAGAATGGAAGGATGAGTCAACCTTGAGCCTGGTGGGATTCAATCTACCAAATTGCAGTAGGAGTAGCTTGCAGTATTGCACTCTAACCACTGCACCATCAAGGCTCCATTATATTATATTATATTATATTATTATATTATATTATATTATATTATATTATATTATATTATATTATATTATATTATATTATATGCCACCCATATCATCAATAAAGCAACTCTGAGACTTTTGTTTCAGCATTCCTGGGACTTTTACTGGTCAGTTTGGAATGACATGAAATGAATGCATCAGGGAGGCAAGAAGAAAGGATTTGGAAATATACTAAATGAAAACTTATTACATAGAAGAGTAATAAGTTATTAGTCCAGATTCTATACTGTATTAGCTGTATCAAAAATATGAATAATCATTTAACAAATAATATGTTATAAACACCTTGGTTCATACTATATGTTTCCAACAGCCTCAACCAGCATAGTTAATAGGAAAGATGGGTAGCCTTTCCTCTAAAGTACATAATCTACATTTACATGGTAAGGACTGAGAAAGGGTATAAGAACAAAACAGTAGCTGAGATAGATAAAGAAACTAGAAATCAGTGGGATAAAACTGAAGTTATTCATGCATAAATATAACCTTATGCCCAAGATTTGAATAAGCTTTATTAAACTCCTAAAGATGCTTTACAGTAAATATGTCTGTCATAGATTTTATTTTACCTCTGCTTGAAATTAGTATAATCAGAATAATAAATGTATCTTGACTTAGAAATATTAATGAACAGAGTTGAAAAGAATGACTGATTCAGTGAAAATTACCAAAATACACATAAGAATGATGTTTCTTTGGCGACTATGTTCTGAAAGCCATTGAAGCAAATTCTGTTTTAATCATCAGAATAAATGATGTCCAGTTGCTAGACAACATAGATGCTTGTTATAGAGCATACTTAAATTAAACTGTGGTTCAGTAGTTTCCTAATGGAATCATCACCCTGATGTTACATTTCTCCTAAAGCCTTTCTTCATAAGTACAAATACTGTAAGTGGTAGATATCTTAAACCAGGCAAAATAGATTGTCATTTTATCCAATAACAGACTCTGTTAATATTTTTACACTGTTGTTATATAATTTCCATATAGCTATTTTCCCCTTACAAATACTGTGTGAAACATGCCAATATGTCAAGGAGAAGCCAGTTATTCTATTCCTCTAATCTGTGTTTCATATTTAAATATTTGGGGTTTTTTTCTATCAATCCTCTTCCAAAAAGGTTCTCCACTAAAAAGTCATTTGTTTTGCAATCAAGTTTTAATGTATGTGGAAGTGATTTCATGTTGTCACATATGAGATTCTTCTTGCTCAAGCAGTCAATGCATTCTACCATTCTTTGCACCAATAGATTACTATCAAATAATCACTGGCTCTAACTTTGCACTATGTGTAACTTCCTTCCAGAAATGAATGACAAAAGAAAAAAGGCAGAGGTGCTAATTCAGCCCCACGTACATCCTGGTAAACCATTGAAGATCTGAACAAATAAGTAGGGTGCTACTACAGGAGATCTCAAACTTAGGCAGTTCCAGCACCCATGCAGATAAAAACGGACAGTAAAGACTGTAAACTTATTTCTATACCCCAGGAAATATTCTAACATAAGGTTAGGGGGGAAAGAAAGATATTTAGAGTGATCAACTAAAACTTTTTGTCCATGTTTTTTTTTTCTGAATTCTCTCCACCCTCAGATTTTTACATTTGTAAACTGGTCTTTATTAAATTATAGCAATGTGGTGGTAAATGAGAGTGCTAGAGAGTGCTTCCGCAAAGGCATTGCTGGATAGGAGAGAGACTCTGTAATTAGATTTTGTATACTAGTCGTAGAGAAGCCAAAAGACTGACTGAAACACAAGCATGCCCTTCAGAAAGTGACATCATGGAAATGATACTCTGCACCATGTGGTTGTTTAACCACAGTTATGATAATTAAACTTCTGGCCCCTTGGTGTGTGGCTAAACAAGCCAAGATCACAAGAACAAGAATGGCTCTGGGAAATCTTTATTATTTTATTCTTTTCATTTGTGGAGTAGACTGGCTACATTTTCTGCTGCTCAGTTTTCATTTCCCCAATCTTTTGATTCCGAAAAGCTAGTGGCCAGTAACTTCAGTACAAAGAACCAGCTGAGCTTGATCTGCAATGTCATTATTGATGTTAGAAAGAAAAAAGAAAGAGAATTATGTTCTTCCAAACAGAATCAGATTTTAGGATTCAGATATGTTATTGTGCTTCTTATTATTTAATGCAATTCCTTTTTTCCACAATCAGAGCTTGTTTGACAGCAAAGCATTTATCTCTGCAGAGTGTTCCAGGCATCAAGAAAGGAAACCAACAAACAAACAATTTTTGGCCCTAACAATCATATAGGGTTTATTTCCAAATCTGCTAAAATACAAACTTAACAAAGAGATTGATTACCTTCCTACATGACTTTTCTTTAAAAATGATATTGGACTTTTGATTATAAATTATCAGTTTAATATTACTTCAGCCCAAACACTGTATTTCTCAGAATGTTTCTCAGCTAGAATAACAAAGAATTCTGAAAAATTGCACTAGAAAACTTTTCATAACAAGAATATCATTTTCAATTATCTTTTTCACAACCAACCTAAAGCAGTATAAAGAGTTATCATTAGTTTGTTCTTTCTTATAGGAAATTCACTATTGAAGATGTATTTTTATTTATTAAATTTATATACCACAGCAAAATAAAGCCGTATCTTGAACATCCACCATTCTAACTTAGACAACAGGATGGATGCAAAAGATTTCCACTGATGACTACAAATCAAGTTACATGCATTTGGGAGAAGGTAGCAGCTTCCATATGCAGGCATCAAAATATTAATGGCATCTTGAATTGTGCAAAAAACAAATCAAAAGTAAGTGCCTCTTCAGCTGTAATGCTAACTGCTGTCTCCCAACCTTTTCAAGGTGCAAAGCAAATTGCAGCCATCCTAAATTAGATGTCATTCTTTTGGAATAAAAGATAACAGCCGGTGAAGCCTTATGATTGCTCACATATTATGTTTTCAAGTTTTCGTATAGATACGATGTTTGCTCTATGATCTCTGTCAGTATCCCTTTTCTTTAATATTGTTATTTTCAATAGATAGAGCAGTGTGATGGCCCAGAGATGAACATGCTTGCCCTCCCACTTGGAAGATTGAGAGTGTTATGTATGCAGGTTTGAATGTCATTGGTTAAGTTTGAACTGTTCTTGTAAAATGTCAGAAATGATTGGTTTAAAAAGTGCGGGAAAACCCTGCACTCTGATTGGCTGGCAACTGCGGCTGCTGGCTATAAGTAGCAGCCACAGCCCAGCCAAATCAGGTCTGTTATGAGCTGTACTCACTAATAAACTCTTCACTGAAGCACTCCGCGTCTGACTCTTCATGCAAATCTAACACTGGAGACGAAGGTGGGATCCTTCCCGAAGAGAAGACAACGTGGAGAACAAGCTGAGAGAGATGGCTGCGCTGAACACCCCCCCAGCCCCGTTTGATCCGACGGCAGAAGACTGGGACTCGTATGCAGATCATTTCCAAATGTATTTGGAGGGAAACAATCTCGCCGACATTTCCGACAAGCAGAAGAGGGCGGTCTTTCACCCACCGCGGTCCGCCGTTTCAAGATGGCGAAGGCATTGGCGGGAGCTGCAGACGTGAAGGTAATGGACTGGCCCAGCTTAGAAAAGTTATTAAGAGCCCATTACGCGCCACAAGTATCGTGCCTCATTAAGAGACACGAATTCTACCGTCGGGATCAAGGGGAAAGCGAAAACGTTAATGACTTCATGGCAAGTTTAAGGGACATTGGGGGTGCATGTGAGTTTATCAACTTTGAAGAGGCCATGCGTGATCGATTTGTTCTAGGCCTAAAAGACAAGGTTTTGCAGAGCAAATTATTAATGAAACCTAAGATCACGCTTAAGGAGGCCATAGAAGAAGCTTCTTCAGCGGAAACTACCAAGTCCTCAGCAGCAGCCATGAAGAAAATTAACAAGGCCGCAAGCCATCCTGATGTGGAAAAATCCACAACAACCCATTGCGAGCAAATGGATTCTGATTCAGACTGTAGTGAGGTGGAGGAAGGAATTTATAGACTCAGAATGGAGCAGAAAAAGGAAGACCTAGGAAGAAAGAGGCAAAATTTCTACTGCAGAGGTTGTGGGGGAAGCCACCCCCGCACTGAATGCAAGTTCCTAGATACCATCTGCCTCTGTTGTGAAAAAAGAGGACACCTAGCAAGAGTCTGCAAATCATCCAGAACTCCACTAAGCAGAAAGAAGTTTTCTGACAAAGAATTCAAGCATAACAACTTCAGTGAGAAAATGGGGCGCAACACAGAAGCAAATGGGAAGAATGAAACTCATCAAACAGTCACTATTGGTCATTCTTCTCCCTTAAGAAGGAGAAAAGTACATGTGAAGGTACTAATTGAAGGAAGGCCTTGCCAAATGGAAGTGGACTCAGGCTCCTATTTATCTATGGTGTCATGGGACACTATTCACAGGCTACTTCCCAACATTCAGAAGAAGCATTTCCAGAAGCAAGCATTGACTCTTAAAGACTACTAAGGGAACAAGATTCCAGTAGTTGGAACAAGAGAATTCAATGTGAAGTTCAAAGGCCACACCAAACGCTTGCCCCTGACCATCGTGGACAAAGACCGCCCAAGCTTGCTGGGACTTGAGTGGTTCAATCCACTAGGCATCGAGGTGACTGGCATCAATCACGTGAGCAACACTGAATGGGAGGAGGCCTTGAAGTCTGAGTTTCCAGAGGTCTTCAGCGATGGATTGGGCAAGTATATGGGGACCCCTATCACTTTCAACCTAGATCCCAAGGTGTCCCCAATTCGATTAAAACCCAGAAGGGTCCCATTTGCCTTAAAGGAAAAAATTGATGCACAATTAGATAAACTAATAGCTCAAGGAGTTTTAGAGCCCACTGACCACTCCAGATGGGAGACACCCATAGTCACACCAGTCAAGACTGATGGGTCAGTAAGAATCTGTGGGGACTATAAGGGGACATTGAACCATGAGCTTCAGCAGAGCGCATATCCAGTTCCAGTGGTTCATCACTTATTACACTCTCTTGGCGGGGGTACAGTCTTTGCCAAATTGGATCTGGCCCAGGCATATCAACAACTAACAGTTGATGATGCCACTGCAGAGGCCCAAACCATTGTGACTCATAGAGGTGCCTTCAAATGTAAAAGGTTACAGTTTGGAGTAAGTGTGGCACCAGGCATTTTCCAAAGCCTTATGGAAAGGATGCTCCAAGGACTGCCAGGGGTAGTGCTTTACTTTGATGATGTGTTAATCTCTGCTGAAAATGACACTCAATTACAAGAGAGACTCAGAGAAGTCCTTACCAGATTCAAGAAAGCAGGGTTAAACGTCAAGGAAGAAAAATGCACTCTTAGAACTGACAAGGTTGAGTTCTTGGGCTACATGATTGACAAGCATGGCATCCATCCTACAGATGCCAAGGTTCAAGCAATCAAAGAAGCCCCTAGACCAAAATGCAAAACAGATTTTCAAGCTTTCCTTGGACTCATTAACTTTTATCACATGTTCCTACCTCAGAAGGCAACCATTGCAGAACCATTACACAGATTATTAGACAAAAAGTCTGTTTGGGTCTGGGGCAGGAAGGAACAATCTGCATTTAACAATATTAAAAGACTAATCACGTCTGATGCTGTACTCATACAGTTCTCTGAGAATTTGCCTGTTGTACTGACTTGTGATGCATCCCCTTTTGGAGTGGAGGGGGTTTGAGCCACAGGCTTCCCAGCGGGAGGGAAGCCCCTATTGCATTTTACTCTCGCACCTTGACCAAAGCAGAGAGGAATTACAGCCAATTGGACAAGGAAGCATTGGCAATTGTTGCAGCTATCAAGAAATTTCATGAGTATTTATATGGGAGAACATTTACCATTGTCACAGATCACAAACCTTTGTTAGGCATTGTGGCAGGAGACAAACCTACACCCACTATCCTGTCACCAAGAATGCTGAGGTGGACTAAATTTCTTGCTGCTTATTCATACAAACTTATCCACAAGCCTGGCAAGGACATTGGACATGCTGATGCCTTGAGTCATTGCCCACTTCCTTGTCACAAGGAGGACTTTGAACCTGAGGCACACACCTTTTTCCTAGAAACTGTTGCCAAGCTTCCAGTACACGCTGCTGAAATTGCCAGAGAGACTGCCAAAGACACTTTATTGGCTCCTATTATAGGCTGGATTAAGAAAGGTTGGCCTCTTCAAGATCTACCTCAACTTGCCCAACCTTTTAAGTCCAGGCAAACTGAATTATCTGTATTAAGAGGATGTATTTTGTGGGGTAACAGGGTGGTTATTCCTGCAAAACTGCAAAGAGAGGTTTTGGAAATGTTACATGAGGGTCATCCTGGTATTGTAAGGATGAAGGGATTGGCCAGGAGTTATGTATGGTGGCCAGATATTGACAAAATGGTTGAAAACTGGGTTGCATCTTGTCCCAACTGTCAGGTAGTCAGGCCTGCCCCACCTCTCCCCCAAACAGGAATGGGAATGTCCTAGGGGCCCATGGTCTAGGATTCACATTGATTTTGCTGGCCCTACCAGAGGGCACACCTTCCTTATTATGGTAGATGCATATTCCAAATGGCTAGAGGTAATCCCTATGGCATCCACCACAACTGATGCTGTCATCAAGCAGCTCAAAAAGCTTTTTGTAACCCACGGGGTTACCTGATGTTCTTGTCTCTGACAATGGCCCTCAATTTACATCTAACCTTTTTGAATCCTATTTAGCACAACAGGGTATCAGACATGCCCTGACAGCCCCTGGGCACCCTTCAGCTAACAGCCAGGCTGAACGCATGGTATGTTTCACCAAGGAAAAACTTCAGCAATTGGGTCCAGGGGATATCACTGAGAGAGTTGAAAAACTTCTCAGTGTTCAGCATATCACTCCCAACCCCTCAACTAATTTGTCCCCAGCTGAATTGTTGATGGGTAGGAAACTCAGGTCTCCCCTTGATCGCCTTCATCCCACTTACGCACCCAACGCACTACTAGATTCCACTAGCAAAATTCACACATTCACTGTGGGTGATTCTGTTTATACTAAGAACCTTATGGGTGAACCATTATGGATTCCTGCTGAGATAACCCAAATCACAGGCCCCAGGTCTTACAGGGTACAAACGGAGGATGGTGTCCTCTGGAGCAGGCACATTGATCAGTTACGATCCAGATTGCCTCAGGAGCATCGCTTTTGCTCCCCTCTGGTTTCCATACCTACTGCCTCTTCTAGGGGGGAAGGGGAGGATCATGAGTGTAATCAGCAAGCAAGAATCAACCCCATGTGTAACGAGCTAACACGACAGGAACCATCCCAAAACCTGTTACAGTACCAACAACCATTTTCACAAATTGAAGATTGCACATCATTACCTGATTTAGGTGCTGACATTGGGTTGGAGATGGATTGGGAGGAGAGACCAGGTTGTAGTAACCAATCAGGTTCTACTATTACTGTAAGTCCTAGTAAGGAAATGTCAGCAGACACATTTCCTCCCTCACAAGGTGAGAACCTTAAAACATCTGAACCACGTAGGTCTCAACGTACAAAGAGCCCCACCTATTTAAAAGAATACATTAGATAGGCTGGGGTTTGAGTATGGACTGAACCTAGTGGGGAGGGGTGTTATGTATGCAGGTTTAAAGTCATTGGTTTAGTTTGAACTGTTCTTGTAAAATGTAAGAAATGATTGGTTTAAAAAGTGCGGGAAAACCCTGCACTCTGATTGGCTGGCAACTGCGGCTGCTGGCTATAAGTAGCAGCCGCAGCCCAGCCAAAGAGGGTCCATTCTGAGCTGTAGTCACTAATAAACTCTTAAGCTGAAGAACTCCGCGTCTGTCTCTTCATGCAAACTTAACAGACTTTATTAAGAAGGGCCTTAGATCATGAAGAGACTTGTAGCTACATTCAAGCAAATACAAAGATGCTTTGTCTTCAGGCCTGTGGCAGTTAAGATGTAGAGGCAGACCTAGGTATATGCTCTTAGTTCTCTATCTAGTTAGAGAACAATTTAGCTAAACATCTGAGCAGGACCACTGAAGTTCCTCTAAGGATGGAATATGTCATCTGAACCTTTGATTCTGAAAGTCCCATTGCTGCCTACCCCCCAAAAGAGCCAAGGTGTTTGAAATAAGGAAGCATGTGTTTCATTTATTCTGATTATTCTGGTATAGGCTTGAATCCATGAATAGGAATATTTTAGCATGATTATGGGGTGTAAAATGAGGAAGGGCAATTTTCTCACCAGAAAAAGACCCAGACTGTGATGGTTGGATCAGAACTCTTTTTTTTTCAACATCTGGTTGCTATTCAATATTGAAAGTCTCATTTTCATGGGATCTGACCTAATTTTATTCCCATCAGTCATCCAGCAAGGTAGGTGGACACACACACACACACAAGGAGGGGGGATTAACCTAAGACATTCAGAGAGCCACATGATTCAGTGGGAGCTTGACTGACTCTCACTGCAATAAGTCTCTTAATTACATCTCACTATACTTTTCTCAAGCATGTGTGCACATTATGGAAAATTCCAATTTCAACAATTATATTTCAGATGTCAAGACCTGGAAAATAACTTGCTCCTATGGTGTTGTCCTTAATCATAAAAGATCCCCAGATTTTGTTCTTGATTACATCTTTTAACATACTATTCTCTAGCAATGAACGTTGTAAGCTAATAATATATAAAATCTGCTTTATATCATGAAACAGAATCAGAAAGCTATTTAGATTTTCAGGTACAACACCCTGTTCAGTGCAGGCATTTAAGTTTTTCTGAGAAATTTTTATCCAACTTCTGCTTGAACACATTCATCAAGAAGAAACTTAATAAAACAAGATATGTTACTAATTGTAACTGTTGTAATGTTGCTACTACGGTACAGATTACAGTTTCTAAAGATACTTGTAGCTGAGAATGAATAGTTCATTTTATAATCCTAATCACTGGAAATTTTTAGATAAAATATGTCATAAAAAACTTGAGATTGCTTTGTTCACACTGAGCTATGGGAAACTTCAAATATTCTAGCAGCCGCATTTATTAGGCCAAGCACCAATGTTCGGAACCACTCATAAGAACTTTCCATAGTATTCATTGTGACTGTAAAGAAGAAAACTTTAAAAATCTGAGTTTGTTTTAACAACTCCAGGAATGGTTAGACTGTCAGAGTTCCTGAATAAGAGAATTTATAAAAATCTTTGTGGTTTTGCCTATATAACACTAATTTTTACCTCAGTTTGTTCTGCTGTTTCCAAATTCTGGGGTGTTCAATTTTATGGCTCACATACAAACACCTTGAAGAATTCTTGGCTTCTGGTTCTAAGTCTATTTTGGCACACATCTCTGGATCAGCCTCAAAGTAAAGCAATTCTTGCTTCTTCTTTTATGTTAATTATCTGTCTACAGATAAAAAATTCTTGAAAGACATCTGATTACAACACTAAATAGTCAGAGATGAAATCCTACATAGCCATTTTGTTTTTCGTGTTGTAGAACACACCAAAATGTATGACCTGTTCTTGTGTCTGCCAAGCAGGGGGGAAATGAAATAAATGGATAGCAGCATTCAGCTGCTTTCAGGTGTCATTTGTGGGGTTGCCTTATATTAGAAGAAATGGATTATGGGGAACAAAAGGAGAATGCTTGTCCTGGGTTTGAGATATACACAGAGAGATAGCTTTTTGAAGAAACTGTAGACACTAGTTCTTCAATCAAGAGTAGTAAGTAGTGCAACACATAACAGAAGATGTGTTCTCCTGGGGGGAAAATAATGGCCTTAATAACTATCATAGCCCCCAAAGTCAGCTGTTTCAAAAAATACCTTTTTCCCTTTAAAGTGGGATGTAATTAGTGAACACTTATGATACAGAGAGATCCTTATACATAAGTCACAAGTAACCGATTGGAGAAGGGTAAGGTTAGGAGAAAAATCCACCAATGCTTAGTTCTGCAAGATTTGTAGATAAGTGAGTAAATAAACACACATTAATCAGCCTAGATTTGTTTTCCAGAATGATAAGTACTAATTGCTAATGGTTTATGCACTAATTTCTTTTTCTTTCTTTTTTTAGACATCTCCAGTGAAGCAGGTCCGTTGACTTAAAAAGAAAAAGCTTTATGTAAAAATCTTGTGGAACTTGTTTAACCAGAGAGAATAATAGTACAGGATAAGAAAACTCTGAGCATCTATAAATTATGAGAGATAATCCTCATGCAATTCTCAGAGTCAGAGAATAAGGAGGCCCTAAATCCTTCTTCCATTTATTTTTGAGTCCACAACACTACATGAACTTGCAATCTGTCACTGTTACTGAACTTACATCTCTTTATTTCAAAAACAAAGAGTTTTTGTCTTAATAATGAGAAAAATTTGCTTGCTTTCCTATATTTTTTAAACTCCAAGTTCCATTTAGGTAAAGGCAATCAGAACTCTATCATTCTTTTCTTTGAACAGTCAAACATTACAAATTGTAATTAGGTGTGCACAGCTTATATGTAAGGCTGGCCTAGTTCTATTCTGCATATATTTATATTTCATGAGTGTATGTGACCATGGAATATGCAAGTCAAAACTGCAAGATGAAGGATGGCTGCTGTGGCTATCAAAGAAACAACCCCTCTAGAAGCCATTTTAATGTTTAGGTTATTGCAACTGGATTATACTTTTGGTCTTCATTAGCACCATTTGAGCTTGGTGTTGCTGATGTGTAACTATTTCAATCTGCATAGTGATTTGCAAACCATGGCTAAATAGGGAAATGAAAATACCTGGGATTATGAATCCTGCTATGGTTTGTTTTAATTACTCACTCTTAGTCTTTCCTCTTGCTGATGACCTGTTTTGACTAGCCAACAATGGTGAAATTGTATGCTGGGATGCAATAAAGACCCAACAGTATCTGAGATAGTTGTGAGCCTAGAACAGAAAAATATACTGTACTATTTTTCACCCCAATAAACATTAACTGGTCTGAGATTATAATTATGTTGCTTTAATTGTATCAATATGAGCAAGGATTAGTATTTCCAGTCCAATACATACTCTTCATACATGGTTCATTTCCTGTCATATATTCAGCACAGGTTTGTTCATCTTTACTGTTACTTTTGGCAGTAATTTCAGTTAATTCTTTCATTAGAAAGGTAGAACAGTTAAAGGATGGAAAAACACATCTGGTTTCCATGTGCTGGTTTCTCCCACAAACTCCAACATGAATTGCATTCTTAATGTGTTTGGTTTTAAGAAGCCACCTTCTCTGGCAGCTGGAACAGTCTTCTGATGTCTTGGTTGTAGGTTTAAGTGAAGGAAAATGAGCTACATGCTGACAGATATTTCTCATTTAAGAACAGAGCTGCTAATATGTAGTCAAGCACCAAACACACTCAGAATTATTTTCAACCAACTCAGGTAATAACTAAAATTGTAAATCTGCTCTTCCCAGAAATCATTTAAATTCTTAAATTTAGATTGCAGTTTTACATTTTCTATCCCACATAAGGCAATTAAAACACAAAGGTAAATAAGGAAGCTCTTATGTGAAGGAAACTCATTTAGTATTTTACAACTAGACAGGTAGTTTGAGTAGAAATCACTCAACTGGTACACTATTTCCTGAAACCCCACCCTTCGTTCTTGTTTAATATTCCACATCCTGCTAGTTTTGTACTCAGATGGTTGTACCATATTCACTTGTGCCAAAATGCTCCTGATTGTGGTTTTTTCCATTTTAGATAAATCTGGCAATAATAGTTACTTTCTTGATATATACATACCTTAATTGGACCTTACAGAATTGGTGGCTCAGTCTCACTTAAGAACTACCCTTTGAATGACTTTTCAAAGTTATGACAGCACTGAAAAAGTAACTTCGTAACTGGTCCTTGACCATCATAGTATTCCCTAGTCATGTGATTGCGCTTCAAGTGCTACACAACTTTTGGGCATTTGCAAACACGACAATGGCCTGCAGTCATATGATTGCCATCTGTGTGCTTCACAGCCAACTTCCAACAACAGTGAATGGAGAAGCCAGCAGTAAAATCACAAGTTGAGTCATATGATATCTCAACAAATAATTACAGCTGAAGTGAAATTATAAGCCCACCAGCCATCTGATGTCTTGTTTAATGATTGCATTGCTGAGACATGGAGTTGCTTGTCCCAATTGTGATTGTTGGGAGACTCTGTATTTGAAGGTTCAAGTTACTGTGAAGCAGCAAAGCTTAAGATCAGGGGTCTCCAAACTTGGCAAATTTAAGACTTGTGGATTTCAACTCCCAGAATTCCTCAGATGATTGTTGAAATCCATGTCTTAAAATTGCCAAGTTTGGACTCCCCTGCTTAAGGACATATTTGGTATGAAGTTAAAGCCTGATAAATAGATCAGGGAAAGCTGGTTCATATAGAGAAGAAAACTGTTATGTATGTAGGTTTGAATGTTATTGGTTTATTTTGAACTGTTCTTGTAAAATGTCAAATGGTATTGGTTTAAATAGTGCGGGAAAAACCCTGCACTCTGATTAGCTGGCAACTACGGCTGCTGGCTATAAGAAGCAGCCGTAGCCCAGCCAAGTCGGGTCCATTTGAGCTGTAGTCACTGAATAAACTCTTCACTGAAGCTCTTCGCGTCTGACTCTTCATGCAAACTTAACAAAAACAAACAGCTATTCATCAAAGGTCAGTCTTCAACTTTTGATCATGTACATTCTGCTGTGCTGATTGTTGAAATTGTCCTGTTCTGATTTTGAGTCGAAGCAAGGATCTATGTTCTTATGTACTTTTACATAAAGAATATTTCCATGAATACTTTTGCATTAACATGTAATAAAGAATGTTATATATCCACTTTAAAGTGCATTGCAAACTGATTTGATTATTCTGTTTGGATTGAACTTAATACAATAACAATTTCAATATTAGTAATGCCTCGTTCCTCCTCAGTCTGTCATGCTAAAAGACTAGGCTGTTAGTTAAAGTAACGCTTGGGTTTGGCCCGTGCCTTGACAGACCACGGATATGATCTATTTCCTGTCCAAAATTGATCTACTGGGGAAACTGAATGAGCTAAATGAACATATGTAGTAAATATGTATTTCAAGCTACTTTTTCATTCCAAAGGCTTTAATTACAAAGAACGCTAACACTAAAAATAAAGGAATTGTATTAAGATTGCTTCTATAGCTGATGGAATGAAGCAGTTGCCATTATTTCCTTTTTCTCCCTTTAATTTTATCTTGCTGGGATAGAGTAGGTGATCTGAGAAATAATCCCCTTGTAGGAGAGGCTGAAGATTGTGTGGTGGGGCATTTGTAAACTAGTACACAGCATTTTATAGGGTGCCCTTGGGGACAAGCAGAGTCCTTTTTTTAAAGAGATCAAGCTTTCAACTCCAAGCATACACAGGTGAAGAAATCAAAGAAGCACAACACACAAACACACACATTCCTGAAAATAAGGGTGTTAGCTCAAGTCAGAGGAAAATTTGTTATTCTAGTACAGGGCTGTCAAACTCCCAGCCCATGGGCCAGATGCATCATGTTCTGACTGTGCCCACACCTGCTTAGTGAAGGGGGGGAAAGTCCCAACATGTCACGTGACACCACCGTAATGGCTTGAGTTTGACACCCCTGTTCTAGTACATATGTGTTAGGGGCCCAGTGGAAGAATTACTGATGCTAGCTGTTAGCTTCTGTCTATTACTGCCAGCCCAGTGCAATGGTATTGTGCCTTGTGCCCTGTCCTTCTCCTTATATGTCAGTGGATGAGCAGATTTAAGTTAGTGGCTGCAATATTTTAATCAAAATATTGCAAATAGGAATTCTAATAACTTAGGGAAATAATAAAAAGGTGAAGAGAAATTCACTGAAATTAGAAACACAACTCAGATTGTTTTTTTTTATTGAAACCATTAACCTTTTGTTGAATATCAATGGTGTGAAATGCTTCAGATTTCCTTCAGAAGACAGAATGTGAACTGAGCAGCTGTGTCCAAGTCATTAAAGTAGCCTTGTCTGTTTCCAGAATCTCCCAGAATCTTCCTTGCAGCAACTGTGTGACTCTTGAAAGGATTATGCACATTCTTGTATGCACTCCAAAGCAGCTGTTTCACATCAAATCCAAAATATTGCACAGCTCTACTGGATATATGTGGCATATGTTAGATAAGCTTGCTGAAACACAGGAAGATATGATGATAGTAGCATCCCTGTAGCAGAATTTTAACTGGGCACAGATCGGAATGAATTGATTTTAGCATTTCATTTCAAGTACCAGATAATTTGATAACTGAATATATAAAAAAAACCCAACAAGGTGAAGGCGATATGTCTGGTCAAGATCAATTATGTTACTAGTTGATGGATATGAAGAGCTGAGTCACATGTTCACTATACTACCAAAAGGTCAAATTAGACATGAATAATAGAAGATGATCACAAACACAGTGGGGGATAACACATTTCAGAAGTTTGAAGGCAAAGAGAGAGAATGGTGGTTAATTATGAGGAAATTTTGGAGGGTTTTTGAGAATAGTGGTATATTTACACAAGTGGAGAAAAAGATTTCAGAGTTACAGATTATATGGTAGATATGGATGAGTAGTCTATATGATGTTAATTGAAAAGTAGGTGTAGAGATAAAGGAAGTATGGTAGCAATGACTTTGTAGCTCTCACTTCTGAAAAATTGTGGAGTAGAGAATGCAAGTGGGCCATAGGTACAATAGATTGAGTGAAGAAATAAATTTCTATCTGCCAAAATGTAAAAGAGGGGCACAGAAAGGAAGTCCCCACTGAAGAGTCAAAGCTACAGGAGAGGTTCTGTATGGAGATTTTTGGAACTGTGGTGAAATAATAGAGATTGGCCAAATGAAGAGAGGGAACCCATTATAGAAAGAAAAACTAAGCAGTGCTTTCATTTCCTCCAAAGATGTTCTGTTGCCCAAGAAAACAAACAGAAATTACAACTGGGTGGATAAATCTTGGAATCAGCCTGCCAAGGAACGCAGGATGCATAAGAAGGTAGACACTGGAGAAAGTATAAGCACAAAGTGAAAGATAATATGATTAGTGTTTCTAAAAGGCAGTCTGTTAAGGTACTTCAGATTACATAAATGAGAATAATCTCCTGGTGTATATGCTTCTCTATATCATTTTGTTTGTTTTAAAAGGCCTTTTCCAGGTGCTTCCATCAAACAGCAAGAGGTAGGTAGAGTGTTGATCTTATAGTCATGGGTGCCCTTCCCATATTAATATGCTTGGCATTTAGGGGTTAACTTACACTTTTCATAATATCTAATCACTGATTAACAGAAGTTGCAGCTAATGAAACAGTTCAACAATATACATCACAAATTCCTATAGGAATATTGCAGCTCTGCCAAAGAAACCCTGGCATCATTTTAAATCTTTCATCGTCTGGGGATGTAGCATCTTTATTTTCCTTAATGTCTTTCCAAGTTCATACTGTATAAAGCTTTTGTGATTTGTGAACATTTGGACTGCTTTTCTCCTGGACTGTAGCTTTTGCTTTGAACCAATCATTATTACCCAAGTTCAAGGACCAGTATTTAACATACCTATTCCTTGGTCTGACCCATATATTTATTTCAAAAATGTCAATTACCAACAGCCACTATCTTCAAAGTTAATCATGAGTAACTGGGCAGAGCAACATTCCTCAACTGCACCGAATGTACATTTTGAAGCAACTTTCCCCAAATGAAATCAAATGCACTGCATGGTAGTAACAGCAGAGGTCACATTGTTAACCTGTTCTGGAAAGCAGACTTCCTTCCTTTGGTTTTGTTATTCATTGAAGTCAAAAGGGTGTCCTGAGCACTGAAATGGGTTCGAAATGGCTGGGTTTAATCTGATCCGGAGCATTCTCTTGAAATAATGTCATAATTGCAGCAGAACATTTTTACAGTAATCAAGGCTTTGCACCTCTAAAATGGGAACAAAGGACTGGGGACAGTAGAATAACAAGCTATCAAAAGGTAAGCCCCACCCACCCACCCACCCACCCAAAAGGAAACTTTTAAATCTTTTCCAGCAGTCTCCTGTTCATTTCCTTCTTTTTTTCTGAATTTTTCTTTTCTTTAGTTTCTTTAATGAGTGTCTTTCAAGAAAACCATTCTTTGTATCCTTGTTTCCCCACAATTATCTTCTATGAGGGTTTATTCCATCACCATCTTTTTAAAATAAAAATGAGAAAAGTTTCCCTAACTTACACAGCCATTGTTTTCTCCATCCTCCTCCCTGAAAGGCAGTAAAGGACATAGGATTCTTTTTTCCCTAATCGCAGGACATTTCAGAAAATGCATTTTCCACCTTTGCAACATTGCTTTACGTCCTTACTCTATACATACTCTGTATGCCCAAGAAGCAGCAGGCAACTGTGAGCAATTCCATACTTGGAATCCTTCTGGAGAAGGATAGAACTATAAAGATGTCCTAATGAATTGTCAGATGTGGCTTAAGATTTGTTTGTTTATTAAATTTGTGTACCATCAAATCATCTTTTTTTTTTTTTAATTACATTTATATGCCGCCCTTCTCCGGAGACTCGGGGCAGCTTACAATTTTTGGGATACAACCCAATGCGCTCAGCAATAGCCTTCATTCCATTGTATATGCCTGCTTATTATTAAGCGGCATTTTTACAAGGTCAGCTAATTGCCCCCAACAATCTTGGGTCCTCAATTTACCTACCCCGAGAGGATGGAAGGCTGAGTCAACCTTGAGCCTGGTGGGATTCGAGCCTACAGTAATTGTAGGCAGCTGGATCTTAAGAGCAGGCATTTAACAGCCTGAGCTACCAAGGCTCTTGACTCGCTTCAGCTTATAACAAAGTAAAATACTGTACAATAAAAACATCTGCCATAATTAAAGCACAAGCAAAAAAAAAGGGGTTCCATAATTAAAAAGGGGTAAATAACAATGCTTATTCCAAAACCTCTAGGATAATTGAAACCCGCAAAAAATAAATAAAAAAACAATGAATAAATTACAGCAGGGATCTTCAAACTTGGCAAGTTTAAGACTTGTGGACTTCAACTCCCAGAATTCCTCCTCCAGTCATGTTAGCTCAGGAATTCTGGGAGTTGAAGTCCACAAGTCTTAAACTTGCCAAGTTTGAAGACCCTTGAATGACAGGGTTAAGTTCATATCTCGAGTGCACAAAGGTCTCAAGAATCAGGATTGATGATTGCAGCCAAGTTTCCTTATCATGACTTTTCTGTTTTGAAAAAGCAAGGGTGTTTGTTACATTGCTTCCTTATTTATGGTATTAATACTGCTTCTTCACAAATTCCACGAAAATAGGACATAACAATTAAACTTCAGGAAACTATAAATTTTTAAAACAGCATTAAATCAATATTAGCAAGCTCACTGCTCATGTTTTAAAAGGTTAACTCAAAAGAGATGTGACTTAACTCTTTCTGAAGCATCTTGAGAAGAGGCACTAAAGAAAATTTAGTGAACCTTTAAAGAATCTTTAAAGAAAGACCATTCCATATTTTGAATCAATGTGATATGTGGTACATCTTAAGATAAAACAAATGATATAAATAGAGACTCTGCTGAGGGGGAAACTCCTTATGAAAGTCACATGTCACTAGAAATGTTGGGATTATTTTAAAAAAACCAGATTAAATGGATACACACATTATGATAAGCCACTTTGCAAAACCATGGTTATTGAAAAAGCTTCAGCTGAGACTACTTGAAAAGTTTCAGCTGAGACTACTTTGATTTGTGTTGGTTTATGGCTTAGGCTAGATTATAAACCAAACCACTTGAAGTATATAGTACTGAACTAAGCCAAAGTTGGTTTTAATTTTATTATATATAAAATTATACATAATTTGATTATTTTAATAATGGTTTGTTGAGCAAGCTATTTTACCTACTTTACATATCAAGCCACTATTCAGCTGCAGCAATGTTGACTTATAAATTACCCAAAATTGCCTGTGACATCCCCTCAAATAATTTCATATATATTCAGACCAAGTTTCAGTCTCTGGATCTCTGGAATTTGAGAATTTAGAAAGTATTCATATTGTTTAAAATTAAAAAAATTGAAACACTGAAATCTGGCATTAGAGAGAGATATACTAGGCTTAAAATTAGTGGTCTAAAATAAACTCATTGCTAGTCTGCTGGTATGTAAAAATGGATCAGTGGCTGGAAATTGAAGCATACAAGGGATAATATAGGTAGCAGTCTGAATACTAACGTATAGAGAACCTGGCACAAAACAAATTTCACACGCAGTTGCCAACTATGAGACGGCATATGCTACGTGAAATGGAAGTGTGTTATCAGGCAAGCAATTGAAAAGGGAAATGTGAATAGGAAACAAAAGAATGAGCTAAAAATGAATTGTGTTGCTATTTAGATCCACTCAGTCTCATCCACAATGCTTAGAAACATCAGTGTTGTGTATGTGCATGTGCGGCTGGGAGGTTTTACTCCGGTCCACGCTATGTGCGGGGAAATACTTTAAGTTCATTGGCTAATGGCTGACAGCTCTCTATAAAGAGCACTGCCAGCCAGCATGCTTCGTCTCTTGCTACTATGTTGCTGTCCTGAATAAACGGTTATAGTTACCTTTGGCTTTGCCTCCATTCTTACCTGAAGATCACAAGATCTAACAATCAGAATCAGAATAGAGCTGGAAGGGACCTTGGAGGTCTTCCGGTGCAGCTTCTTGCTCAAGCAGGAGATCCTATACTTGTGATGGTGAACCTATGGCACGTGTGCCACAGGTGGCACACAGAGCCCTTTGTGCAAGCACACGAGCCCCAGCCAAACTTACCTGCACTGCACATGCGTGTGACTCCCAGCTGATTTTCGGCCCGTTTGAGGCTGTTTTCGCCCTCCCGGAGGTTCAAGGAAAGCCTCTGCAGTCTCGGGAGGCCGAAAAACAGGCCTTCCGGAAATACTGAAAGTGCCGAAACGGGCCCATTTTTCGGCCTCCCGAGGCTGCAGACGCTTCTGTTGAGCCTCCAGGAGGGCGAAAACAGGCTTAATATGCAGTGCAGGTAAGGGGGGGTGGGGCTCTTGTGCGCACATGTGCAGTGGGGCCTGGGCGCATTGCATTGAAGGTGCCGGCACATGTGTGCTTTCGACGCACCACAACAAAAAGGTTCGCCATCACTATACCATTTCAGACAAGTGACTATCTAATCTCTTCTTAAAAACCTCCAGTGATGAAGCACCCACAACATCTGAAGGCAAAGCTGTTCCACTGGTTAATTGTCCTCACTGTTAGGAAGTTTCTCCTCAATTTCAGTTTGCTTCTCTCCTTGATGAGTTTCCATCCATCGTTTCTTGTCTTGCCTGCTGGTGCTTTGGAAAATAAATTGAACCCTCCTCTTTGTGGCAACCTCTCAGATACTGGAATGCTGCTCTCATGGCCTCCTCTAGTCCTTCTTTTCTCTATACAAGCCAAACCCAAATCCTGCAACTGTTTATTCTTCATATGTTTTCATCTCCAGGCCTTTAGTCATCTTAGTTGCTCTTCTTTGCACTTTTTCCAAAGTTTCAACATCTTTTTTGTAATGTGGTGACCCAAAATTGCATGTGTGGTATCTTATTAATGCTTTACAGTACTATGGCAGTGCTAATACTTCATGTGATTTTGATTCTATGCCTCTGTTTATACAACCAAGGATTGTATTAGCTTTTTCAGCTACTGCTGCACACTGCTAACTCAAAAGTGATAGTCCACTAAGACTCCAAGGTCCCTCACAAAGTTAATGTTTTTGAGCCAGGTTTTGCCTAATATATACTTGTATCTTTGGTTTTTCCTGTCCAGGTGTAAAACCTTGCTTTTCTCCACATTAAATTTCATTTTGTTGGATAGCGCCCATTGTTCAAGTCTGTCAACATCTTTTTGGATCCCGATCTTGTCCCTCTGAGGTGTTGGTTATTCTTGCCAGCTTAGTGTCATCTGCAAATTTGCCCTTCTATTACCTCATCTAAGTCATTTATGAAGATATTAAGGAGTACTGGGCCTAAGACAGAGCCCTATGACACCTCACTGCTTACTTGTCTCCATGTAGATGTAGTACATTTAAGGACTACTTGTTGAGTATGGTTTGACAGCCAGTTACAAATCCACCTGGTGGTGATGTTGTCTATCCCACATTTTTCTAGTTTACCAAGAAGTAGGTTATGGTCTACTTTGTCAAATGCCTTGCTGAAGTCTAAATGTACTATATCCACAGCATTTTGCTGGTTCACTAATTAAGTCACTTTGTCAAAGAATGAAATAAGGTGTCAGGACTCCAATAAACCCACCCCCATTCAAATCAAAAGTCTCTAGCCGCACCTCAGAGAAAAGAAAATTGATTTATTAGAAGTAGCCATGTTGGCGTTAGCTGGTGCAACCAATACTATATTACATCATACATTTCCCTCTTGACCCTGGTCTTCCCCCCACCCCCTGGATATGAGTTCTCCAATGGGACACAGGTGTCCCATTATTATTATACACAAAAAACCACAGTGTACACAGCAAACGAGATAACTATGCTGGGTTTCGTATCACAAATCACTAGTCGAACACTTCCCAAGCATTTAGGACTGCATGATGTATCGGTGGATTATGCGAGCAGATCCCAGTCTGCAGCTGACCAATGGTGATCTTGTCAGCGCCAATTGTTTTCAAGTGCTTGCCTAGGTCTTTAGGCACAGCACCCAGTGTGCCGAGTACCACTGGAACCACCTGCACTGGTTTATGCCAGAGTCTCTGCAGTTCAATTCTCAAGTCCTGATATCTGGTGATTTTTTCAAGTTGTTTCTCATTGATTCTGCTGTCACAAGGTATGGCAATGTCAACTATCCACACTTTTTTCTTCTCCACAATTGTGATATCTGAGGTATTGTGTTCCAAAACTTTGTCAGTCTGTATTCAGAAGTCCCACAGTAGTTTTGCATGCTCATTTTCGTCCACTTTTTCAGGCTTATGATCCCACTAGTTCTTTGCTACAGGCAGATGGTAGTTGTGACACAAGTTCCAGTGGACCATCTGAGCGACTGTGTTGTGATGTTGTTTGTAGTCAGTCTGAGCGATTGTCTTGCAACAGCATTATTGTTGTTGTTGTTGTTGTTGTTGTTATTATTATTATTATTATTATTATTATTATTATTATTTCCAGCATCTTCCCAGGAATTTTAGAATGTTAGACTGTTTGGTCGGTAGTTTCCTGGGCCTATTCCCCCCCCCCACTTTTTTGAAGATAGGAATCACATCAGATCTTTTCCAATCCTTTGGTAGCTCCCCAGTGCTTCAAGATTTTTAAAGATATGGTACAATGGTTCTGAGATAACATCTGCCAGCTCTTTTAGAACTCTGGGATGTAATGCATCAGATCCCAGTGATTTATATTCATCAAGGTCAGATAGGTATTCTCTTATCATTTTCTTGCTTATTTTAATTTTTATTTCTAATCTGTCTTTTACAGTTATGTTTTTGGTAGGTTGGACTATATTTTCTTTTTGTGTGAAAACTGATTCAAAGAATGAGTTAAGCAGCCCTGTTTTCTCTCTACTGCCTCTTACTTCCTTGCTATCTTCTCTCTTTAGTGGACTGATGGTTTCCTTTACTGTGGACTAACAGTTTAGTGGACTGACTGTTTCCTTTACTTTTTTCTTGTTATTTACCATGTTCCCCTGAAAATAAGCCCTATCATGTATTTTGTATGTGCCTAATATAAGCCCTATCCCCAAAATAAGCCCTACTGTCAGACCCATAGAACTCTATCAGGATGCTGCCATTAAGGTGGGAGGGGAGGCTTGGGTAGCTTTCCTTTACTCCTTTTTCTGCTTTGATGTATCCTTTTGGGGAAATAGGAAGGGGGAAGAATGTGCCTGGGGCCATCTGTTTTGCCTCAACACTGGAGGAGAGGGAGAACTGCCTGTTATCACCTTCTTAGCCTGAAGTTCTCACAACATCTCCACACCTTGGGATCGACTCACAGTTGAACTGGACATTGGGAGAGGCTTCAAAAGAGGCGGTTTAACCTAACATTCTGGTGTGGGAAATTCAGATTCTGCCTACACTCTCTCTGTTATCTTTGTCTTCCAATAAAAGTTCCTTTTGAAATGCCTCTCGTTTCAAGAGTTCTGCTTTCTTGAGAAGACTGGCAAGCAGGACCTTAAATTAGGCAAATTCTGAATTTCCCATGCCAGAACATTATGTTAAACCATTTCTGGGCCCAGTACTTTCAGCTATTTAACTTCACCCTCTGCTATTTACTGGGGGAGAAAAATTACCTGGTGAATGCCTTGTCCATACTATCCCAGTACTATAAGGTGAAGACATGGAAATGGTTAAACCCATGCTCCCTGCATTGCAATTAGCAGCTCATGCCACCACGAGATCGCAGATGAAAGGGGACCCACTTATGGACAACACCACCACCTTAGCTTTCAAACAAGCCCTAGAAAAGGATGAGTGGTTTCTTAACCACAAAAATACTTACTCTATGCAAGACAGACTACCGTGTGTGGGAGGCAAGCTTTATGTCTCAGCAGCGAAAAATTAAAAACCATGCAAGCCTGCCATGACTCAAAACTGGTGGGACACTTTGGGTTTGTGAAAATGCTGCATCTTCTGAAACAACAGAAGGACATTGAAAGCTATGTTGCTAGTTGCCACACTTGCAGCAAAATTCAGACAAGGAAAAACACCTGGACTTTTGCAGCCAGCAGCTGATCCTTCAGCACCATGGAGAGATATTTCCATTGATTTCATTGTGGAGCTCCCTGAGAGCATTGGAAACATGGTCATTTGGATAGTCATGGACCTATTTTCAAAACAGGTCCACTTTATCCCATGCCAGAAAATGGATAAGACACTAGCAAAACTGTTAGTACTTCACATATACCACTTGTATGATGCCCCGTGTCATATTGTATCAGTCCAAGGGGTCCAATTCACCTCCAAGTTCTGGAAAGCATTTTTGGACCTTTTAGGGACCGACCAGGACCTTAGTTCTAGTCACCATCCTCAAATGAATGGGGCAATAGAATGAGTTAACTCAATTCTGGAGCAGTACCTCAGATGCTTTATTAATTACCAACAGGACAATTGAACCAACCTGTTACCATTCGCAGAGGTTGCTTACAATAATGCTGTGCACACCAACACAGGTTTTACTCTGTTCCAAGTAGCTACAGGTCAAGATTTCAATCCAATGCCTGAGCTGCCCACCATTGAGCCCACTATTCCCTCCTTGAAGGGGAGTGCATCAAAGCCAAAGCAGCCTACAAAGTGCAGGCAGATAAAAAGAGAGTGGAACCCAACTCATTAAAATCGGAGACCAGGTTTACCTGTCCACTCACTTCCTACAGTCCCTACAACCATCCAAGAAACTAGGACCAAAGTTTGTGGGGCCTTTCCCCATCACTTGCATCATAAACCCGATCACAGTAGAACTGCAATTACCTAAGTCACTATGACAAGTCCACCCAATCCTACTGCAACCAGAAGTGACCTTGCCTTTAAGACCTGTGGCTCTCTCCCTGCCGCAACCTATCATGGTAGAGGGTGAAAAACATTTTGAAATCAAAGAAATGTTAGATTCAAGGAAGCACCATGAGGCCACACAGTATCTAGGAGCATGGAAGGATCTCCCCTCATGACAAAAAAAATGGGTTCATAAAAAGCACATTAGAGACCAAAATAAATTAAACTTTTTCCACCAACTTTACCCCAACAAACCTAACTAATTGTTTCTATTGTTTTCCTTCCTCTTTGTTATATTCTTTCTCCAGGTGGAATTCTCCTTTTCTTAGGGGGTGGGGCAGCATGTCAGGTCCCATAAATCTCTATTGGGACACTGCCATTCTGGTGGGAGGGGGAGGCTTGGCGATGCTTTTGCATGGGATTTTCCTTTGTTCCTTTTTCTGCTTTGATATACCTTTTGGGGAGATGGGAGGGTGGAAGAATGTGCCTGGGGCCATCTCTTTTGTCTCAACACTGAAAGAGTGGGGTTGTGGCACCTGAGAATTGCCTGTTATCAACTTCTCAGCCTGAAGTTCTCACAATATCTTTGCACCTCGGGATTGGCTCACAGTTGAACTGGACATTGGGAGGGACCTCAAAGGAAGCTGTTTAACCTAACGTTCTGGCACAGGAAATTCAGATTCTGCCTACATTCTCTCTGCTATCACTGTCTTCTAATTAAAATTCCTTTTGAAATGCCTCTCATTTCAAGAGTTCTGCTTTCTTGAGAAGAGTGGCAAGGCAGAACTTACACCTACTTAAGTTCCTGCACAGCCGCCTGCCCACCCATTCCATCTGGTTGCTTGTGGTGCCAAATCCATGAGGTGAGGCAGGGGAATGGAGCTGCCCTGCATGCCCTGCACTGGCTTACCTCAGGGTCCCCGCAGCCAGGCCATTCACACCCCAACACCTGCCTTGCCTCATGGCATTGGGTCCACTAGCCCCATCCAGCAGGACCTCATACGTCTGCCAGCCAACTTCGTCTTCTTGTTCACATGGCTGCAACGGAGTAGGAGGCCAAGTGATGTGTGGTGCAGCCGTGAGGCGAGGCAAATGCCAGGGTGTGAATGGGCTTGACAGCAGAAGCCCTGAGGTGCACAGTTCATGGGACAGCTTCACCACCCTGCCTCATGGATGGAGCACCGGCATGTCACTCAGCCTGTCCATTATGGCTGTGTGAGCAAGCAGAAGTTGCCACATGAAGTCCTGCTGGACGGGGCTGTGGAGCCGCCCCATCCCCATGAGACAGGTGTCAGGCTCGGGTGGCCTTGCTGTGGAGGCCCTAAGGTAAGCCAGTGTGGGATGCTTGGGGCAGCTCCAGCCTCCCCTGCCTTGCAGCAGAGGCACTGGCACGCTGTGCAGCTGTCTGCCCTGCAAGCAGTAGTGGGCGTCCCATGTACTCTTAAAGTACATGGTAAGACATTCCCCAAAATAAGACCTAGTGCTTATTTTGGAGCCCAAAAGAAAATATATACTGGAGGAAATGCAGTTTCAACAGTATAAGTTGAAACTTTTTAAAAATTATCTTTGATTTTTGTTGCAAGTCTTTGTTCATTCTGAGCCTTTGCTTTCCTGACTTCATCTTTGCAGATTCAGACTAACTGCTGACATTCTGCCTTAGTTATGTGCCCATCTTTCCATTTTTTGTACTTATCCTTTTTGTCTTTCAGTTTATCAGAGATCTTTGTTGCAACCATGCTGGTTTCTTCTTGTTTTTTTTCTTTTTTAGTGATATTGTGTTGGAATGGGCTGTTATGATAATATTTTCCAGTGTTTCCCATGGTTTTTGAGTTGTTTTCCCCTTTAGGATTTTTATCCATGAAACCTTGCTTAGGGTCTCTCTGAGTTTGTTAAAATCAGCTCTTTGAAAGTTTAAGACACTGGTTGTATTATATTCTATTGCTTGTTTGCATTATATTTAATTCCAGTATGACATGGTCACTGTTGCCCAAGATTCCAGCAACTTATTCTCTATTAGTAAGAATTAGGTCCAGTATAGTGTTTCCTCTAGTTCCCACCTCTACCTTTTGGATGGCAAAGTTGTCAGCTAAATTGGTTAGAAATCTGTTTGATCTCCCACATGTTGCAGAGTTTGTCTCCCAGTTGATATCAGGGTAGTTAAAGTCTTCCATTATTACTGTGATATGTTTTCTACACACATTTGTTAATTGATTAGCAAAGAGTTCATCTATTTCTTCTGTTTGGTTGGGTGGCCTGTAGTAAACACCTATACCAATGTCATTTCCCCCCTTTTATATTGACCCCTATGGATTCTAGGAGGTTTTCATTCTTGGTTTTGTGTATTTTTGTAGAGATGTTGTGATCTTTTATATACAATGCAAATACCTCCTTTTTTGTTAGGTCTGTTTCTTTTGAATAGTTTTTATCCTTCTATCTGTACATTCCAGTCATGAGTTTCATCCCACCAAATTTCAGTAATGGCAACTATATCGTATCTGCCTTCCTATATTAATACTATTATTAATACTACAATAGATACTCAATACTATCTATTGAGGTACCTTCCTAACCAGCAAGTCTGTGTTAAGAGTTGTTAATATGGCATAGGATACATACAATAATTCAATAGGTAAATAAAGGTTTAATTTGGGATATTACTTTTGTTCAAAATTTAGTTTAAAAAGTCCTTCAAAAATGGCTGAGCTGAGAGATCATGCGCAAATACAATTATAACTACCAACTACAAAGATTTCAGTGGATACAAGGAGCTCTGGAGAGTCATCACTTGGATCTTGCTTTGACCATGAACTCTCCAAGTAGCTTGAATCAAGCCACATCCTATCCAGTTTTGCATCAGGGGTGTCCAACCTTGACAACTTTAACATTTGTGGACTTCAACCCCAGAATTCCCTAGCCAGCATGATCAAAGAAGGGGAAGTGGCATCTTTTCTGTTCCAAGGCAGCAATTTTCATTATTATTTTAATTTCAGCAGGTGGAACCCTATATATTAAATTTACATATGAACACCATTTTCTATGGTGGGTTTGAACAATGTCACGGGTCAAAATGACCCTTTGCGTAACCTGCCACATAAAGGTAGAATACTTCTATCTGGACCCCCATTTTATCCTCTCAATTACACCACTCAAACTGGCTGTTTTGCAATTAAATGTTGACAGGACAATTTGGAAATATTCCAAGAAATACCAAAGAAATGCTCAGAGTTGTGTGGATCTCATGGTTGAGTACTTCTTTCGCAAAGCAAACTACTGATAAATTTTCTAGATTCTTTGAACACACTGAAAATGCTATACATTAATTATTAAGTTTTATTTATGTAAAGTATGTTAGTTTAACACTTCTACTTTTCTCTGACATTTAACTATAGCTTACATGTAAAAGAATGTATTCCTATTCAGAATGATTCCTCTATTTCCGATTTTTATTTTACAGCTGGCAGCAGCAAAGAAATACAACTTCAGTCAGTTATGGGCCTCATCTCTGCATGAGCCCAAAGTTGAAAAGATGTCATGGGAAATGTTTTGAACTCCAATTTCATATGAAATATCCACTATTTGGAAACTGTACAGGTTGAACATCTATTGAATATATATGCATGAGTTGTTTTCCAAAGTTAAACATAGACCAAAGCTAAACTCTCAGCCAACATCTTGAAAGTTTGCTTGAACTAAGGCTCAGAGTGGCTGTTTTTCAAACATAGTTTTGACATATTCCAATAAACTTTAACAGGTGTGGAATAGGGATTGTAGATTCTCTAATCAAAGGAATGTAAAAGTTTAAAGTAATGGGGAATTGTGATAAATTAATGGGCTAATTTTAAACAGGAGGGCAAATATCTGCCTGACAACATTTTCAAAGCACATCAAGAAAATTTATTCTAATAACCTGAACTTAATTATGAACTAGGCAGAAAGTTGTTTTCCAAACCTGTATTTTTAGTTTTTCTCTTCTTCCTTTTCTGGCAAAACTGAAAAGAAATTGAAAACCAGCAAATGAAATGGAAAAGTACCAACAACTGTTAATGTAAACTGGTTCAAATTTACATATGGAGTTGTTCTGCAACATGAAGGCATGACATCAACTAAGATGTCCCTCTGCTTGTAAGAGTTAAGTATGCCCTTTAAAAACTGGCCACAAAGACATGTTGTTCTACATGCTGTTAGGATGTGGAAATCAGGAACGTGCTGGAAATGAGAATTATGGCAATCAGTCCAAAACATCTGGAGGCACTGTGCTGAAGATAGAATCGTGGGCATATCCACACTTTCATTAGAAATTGGTGACATTTCAAACTGTGTTGACGCTATTACTATTCAAAGATTTAGAAGGAGACTGAGGGCTTATAATACAACAGCAAATCTTCTCTCAGCAAGTGAAGGGAAACATTTATTTTGAATTTGTGCTTGTCATCTGATCGCTAGAGATTTCATGCTGTCTGAAAAAGGATGCTGATAATTCCAACGAGAAACTATTGAGACAGTTTGGAAGGCATACAATCCACCAGCAAATAATCTACTATGTATCATGTAATTCACAGCTGGTAATGCAATATAAATCATTGTGTGAAGTGATATTGCTTTGCATGATTTTCTTTGAATCCAAAGCAAGATCACTGTATATCATGGCTTGTCCCTAAAATAGAATTATTTCTAAGTTCTCTGACATCCTCAATAAATTGTGTTCTACTCTTCTACACATGCTGTCTAGATTCTTACAGCTCTTTTTAAAGGGCTTGTTTTGCTCTTAGCCTTTCCTTCCTCAGTCCAGCCTGTCATTTCTGCTCTGAAAATTTGATGCAAAGTAGATTCCACTCATTTCTCTGCTACTACGATAATCTGTGTAACAGTCCTTAACAGTGACAGAATGGGAACAGTATATAAATAATTGGAAGCAACCCATATAGCTAATGTCAAAGTAGGAAGGTCATTATACTGTTACAGCTTTGAGTTCTATGTTTCCTCCTGTAGCCATTCAGTTTTACAGTACACTTTTTTCAGATTTATAAGATATTCCGAGAGCTGAATCCAGACATGCATGGAAGGCATTACTAAGGGGAAAAAAAGACCATTTCTACTGCTAAGGCAGGTACAGTTGTATCAAATATATAAATGCTGTTATAAAGCGGATATTATGGCATAAGCTTAAATTGGGGGAAAGTTTTCCAAGAGAACAATATAGTATTTCCCCCCAAAAGAACAGCAAAATATTGTTTTCTTTTTTAAAGAGAGCCGAGGACATATAGGTTCCTTGGGGAAGCAAAGCAGATTGGGATTCAGCCAGCGTTTGGCTAGGCCATTGAAACCCTTCACTAATTTTTTTTAAAATTACATTTATATGCCGCCCTTCTCCGAAGACTCAGGGCGGCTTACAATTTTTTGGGATACAACCCAGTGTGCTCAGCAATAGCCTTCATTCCATTGTATATGCCTGCTTATTACTAAGCAGCATTTTTACAAAGTCAGCTTATTGCCCCCCACAATCTTGGGTCCTCAGTTTACCTACCCCAAGAGGATGGAAGGCTGAGTCAACCTTGAGCCTGGTGGGATTCGAGCCTGCACTAATTGCAGGCAGCTGGAACTTAAGTGCTAGGCATTTCACAGCCTGCACAACCAAGGCTCATTTTTGTCTTGAGTTCCTTGCTGTGAGAAAGCAGATATAAGTGTCATTAATTAAATCCAGGCAGTTCTTTAAAAGAAATACCAAAGAAACTAATGAGAGCTACAAATATGATTGCTTCTATAAAACAAGCAGCAACTGGAGAGATATTTGATTCATGCGAGCAGTTTATGGTAGGTACACAACTATGCGGATTTCTGCTCACCTTTTTCCCAGTGACAGCTGGTGAACATCTGTCCTATCACCTATTACTATGCTCTTTACTATTTAAGGAAATGAATAGAGCTGCAGATTACTAAAACAGGTTACATATTGAATAAATACTCAAACAGTAATGTAGATAACTGTCTGGTCGGTGCAGGGTCTCAGTAATGAATGGCTTAAACTAGAAGTGGGCTGCTGCCAATCCTGACCGGTTCGCTTGGACCGCTTGTTCCGATTCTCCACGGTTCATAGAACTGGCAAATCGAACCACTGGCTGGTCCCGCCCCCACCCATTTTCCGGGCCGTTTTCCATCATTTTTCAGGCAGAAAATGGCCTGAAAACCAGCCAAAACCAGACCATTTTTCGGGGCCATTTTCAGGCCATTTTTCAGTCCAAAAATGCCCTCAAAATGGCCTGAAAATGGCCCAAAAACTGGCCAAAACCAGACTGTTTTTCAGGACATTTTCCAGGTGTTTTCTGGCTGTGTAATTTCAAATGGTCACTAGTGAACTGTTGTAAGTCCAGGACTATCTGTACCTTTGTGCCATTAATTACTAATATGGAAAAGTCCATAGTGGCAGAAATAAATTGCTTTTGAAACTTGGAAAAAAGTGAAAAAAAGTTGGCTGCTTTCACAAGCATGGTAAGTCATTATTTGTTTAATATGATGTTGCAGGCTAGGTTTATTCAACATGTTCAGTCAAACCAGGTTTACAGGCTGCAGTAACCAGGTTTACAAAGCAGGCTATGCCAAAACCAAAATACATTATAATTCAGTACAGTGTGTTACACTATCATTGTTGCACAGAGTCTGCTGTTTCTTATGCCTGGTCTAGCTATAGAAAATAAAAACATAGAATCATTTTATAAGTTCATTTAAAGCCTAAATGTATGAGTGTTAATAGATGTGAAAGTATTGTAAAAATAATTTATATTAAAAATACAATAGTGGTAAATCCTGTGACTCATTATGGGTCACCTTAGCCTAGTATCCAGCTGCTAACTATTGAATAGGTAATTTCAAGGGCTCAGCTGTTCCTTCTTTGAAAAAAGAAGAATGACATTATTTTAGACATTCAAACCATATTTGGATAAAGCATTGTTTCCTTTAATTTCTGCTATTCATATATTCTGGGTGCGAAAACATTTCATATACACAAGGGTGTACATGTTATTGCATCGTATTTCTGAAATGACAAAAATTGTCTTAGGATAGTATAGCAGCTTGAAAAAACATTATAATGATCTCAAGGATGTTATTATATACTAAAAAGTTGTAGAGGAGCAAATCACAATACGTAGTTTTAATAGCACAGTATCATCATATAGCAAATAAAACATATCTTTATAATGTTAATCACTTGCAATAATCATGCACTAGCAAAATAAGATTCTCTTATTTCATAGAGTACACAAATTATTTATCAGTCTTTCCTAAATACAGCTATCAACCAAAATATTTATTTCAAAGTTGGTGTGTGCCTGGGTTAAACACTCAAGATTTGGCAGTTTTACTCCTATCCCAAGGCTATTCAAAATACAAGAATTTCTTTCCAAAGATTTTCCATAAAATCCTCCTCATAATTAAATGCAATAGTTTACAAGAAATAAAAATAGACTGGAGACAATTCTAACATAAATAGTATTTACACTGTGAGGAGAAAATACATAACTTAAAAAAATCCTATTTGTTCAACTGTAATTCATTGCTTTTCCTTCCATTGTGAAGAGCAGTTTTGGATTCAGAATATGTTCATCTGCTTAGTTAAGACACACAGTCACCTCCAAATAAATTTTACCCTACCCATTCTAGTTATTTAGAACCTTTGTTTTATTTTCTATTGAAGTTCCAATGCAAAACTGACACCCATGTACCTCCCCCAGGGTCCTAATTGGAGGTTCTCCCAAATTAGCAATTTTAAGGGTTTTAAGAGTTAAAAATGGTGCCTTAAAGGTTTATGAACACCTGGAATCTTTTGAAATTGTTCAACTGGGCCTTGTACCTACCCACTTTTGGAATAAGACTCTTGACGTAACAAATAAAGCTGACCCAAGTTGCTTATCACCAACGTAGGAACGCTAAACATTATTTTAAACAAGAACACATATTAAAACATTGCAGTTAATGTTCCAAAGCCACAGGATTAATCATACTCATGATGTAAAATTACTGTAGCCTATGATTTAGTTCTTTTTTACGTAAAATGAGACCACCAGTGAACATTTTGAAAATGAAAATCTAATATATAAGCAGCCTACCTTTTTATATAGCAGCTTATTCTACAAGAAATTTAACTATAACAGCTTCAGAACTGGTATTATTCCTGACCCATGTTTTAGGCATTGTACAGAAAGGAGGTGACACAGTTTTTGACTCTTGTATGTACATGTTCTTTTTAATATGGTATGTTCCCCTCTGCTGTTGGTGCAGTGACTATGGTTTCTTAGTGCAACACTGGCAAGGAGCTGTTAAAAATTAGTAGAGAACTGAGGTGCTCTAAACCACACTCCGAAGTATGTCTAGTAAATAATGGAAATACATTAACAGATGACTACTAATATTTCAAGGGATATAACTACCAATTGTTAGAGGAAATTTCTAAATTATATTATTGTAGGCAGTAATTATTATTGTCTCCAAAAATAGAACATATATATTTAGTATAATTAAGTATTTTTGCACACAAGGTTCAGGCTGTTAAATGCCTGCATTTAAGTTCCAGCTGCCTACAATTACTGTAGACTCAAATCCCACCAGGCTCAAGGTTGACTCAGCCTTCCATCCTCTCGGGGTAGGTAAATTGAGGACCCAAGATTGTTGGGGGCAATTAGCTGACTTTGTAAAATGCCGCTTAGTAATAAGCAGGCATATACAATGGAATGAAGGCTATTGCTGAGCACACTGGGTTGTATCCCCCAAAATTGTAAGCTGCCCTGAGTCTTCGGAGAAGGGCAGCATATAAATGTAATTTTAAAAATTGAAATTGTTCTTGAAATGATTTAAACAGCTGTATTATATGTAATACTCCAGATTACTATTTCAAACAATACCAGTCAAGACATTGTTTTGTGTCCACTTGAGGTATATTTAAACTGATGACATTTGTATTGTAGTCCTATGTAAAAGTTTGCATAAAATTGTTCATTTAAGATTCATATAGTGCACTCCAAATAAAGTTCCTTATATGCTTAAATCATCAAAATAAAGAGATGCACCTGTTTTACATTTTGAATAAAATCTAAAGCCAGCAAAAGGATCTGTTAACCTTAGTTTTTATGTGTAAACTTAACTTTAAACCAAGTGTACTTTGCGTTCAAAGGAATGGCTTCATATTTGTGATAATGCAGTGCAGTTCTGTCACCACCACTTGAGAGAATGGCATTTTCTACAGGAATGTTTGTTTTATAATGCAAGGATTAAATAAAAGCATATATTGCAAATGTGATTGGGGCCAAGAACACAATTAAGATTTTCACTATGAAAACAAGAAAAAGAAATCCTAATCGGTTTAATGGAAATGGGTAGGATTTCGTGATGTTAGACTCTATGCTGGCTTTACAAGTTAATAAGACTTGGACTTTAAAAATGAATAATATGGGCTATAAAATGAACCTGTCTGTTTCAGTTCCAGACCATGTAATCCCACATGCATTTTAATAGTAGCCAGATAGATGCCTTTTGTGAGCAAAGACCTTATCCTGTTGTCCTTCTCAATTTAAGGAACTGATGCATTGCGGCCTTGCCTTGAATACTAAAGTTCTAATGAGGTAATATGGTCACTATTAGTTACTGTATTTTTCAAAGTATAAGACCACCCCCCAAAATGTGGGTGGAAATGTCTATACGTTTTATACAGCGAATATACGCCTGGTTTTGGCCTCCCAAACCCTCTGCACGTCCAGTTTTTGCCCTCCCCAGCATTCAGAAGCACTCTCAACCAAAAACACACCCGTTTTTGGCCTCTGGAGGCCACCGCGGATCCCATTTTTGCTCTCCCTGATGCCCAGAAGCACTCTGCAGGCCAAAAACATGCCCATTTTTGGCCTGCAGAGTGCTTCTGGACATTGGGGAGGGCAAAAACGGGACGTGCAGAGGGTTTGGGAAGCCAAAAATGGGTGCATTTTTGGCCTGCAGAGCAGTGGTGGAATTCAAAATTTTTTACTACCGGTTCTGTGGGGGTGACTTGGTGGGCGTGGTAGGGGAAGGTTTCTGCAAAATCCCATTCCCTCCCCACCCCACTAACCTGCTTTCTAGCTCTGTTCTCCTGTGCAGGCAACAAAAGACCCAGCTGATCAGCTGGGACTCGGGAGGCAGAGAATAGATGGGGCTGGGCCAGTCAGAGATGGTATTTGTCAGTTCTCCAAACTACTCAAAATTTCTGTTACCAGTTCTCCAAAACAGGTCAGAACCTGCTGAATACCACCTGTGCTGCAGAGTGCTTCTGGACATTGGGGAGGGCAAAAACAGGATGCGCATAAACAAGAAACAGGATGTTTCTTGTTTTTTTCCTCTAAACCAGGGGTGGGCAACTCTGGCCCCTTTGTGACCTGGGGACTTCAACTCCCAGAATTCCTAAGCCATGCTGTAAAGGGGCCATGCTGGCTCAGGAATTCTGGGAGTTGAAGTCCCCAGGTTGCAAAGGGGCCATACCTGCCCACCCCTGCTCTAAACCAAGGAGGCATGCCCAGTACTAACAAGCAGCAAGAGTGAGGCACAGGGAATCAGCCCCGCCCGCTTCTCCATCCCTCACCATTGCCCTTCTTCTCAGGCCAGGCGAGGGAGGGCAAGGGGTGGGACCAGCCAGTGATGGAACAGTAAGCCGCAGCAGAGGTTCCATGCAGCTCTGGAGCCACGTTTCCAACCCCTGTCCTAGGCCCTTGACAAAGTGAGGGTCATCTACAAGATCGTTTATGCCCAACTTGTATTTGGTGTTCTGATTTTTTTTGCCAATGTGCAGGACGGAGCATTTATTAGTTGAGATTTGGAATTGCCAAATGCGCGACCATTCTGACACATAGTCAAGGTCGCTTTGTAGGGCAGCAGCATTGTTGGTGGTGTAAAATAATTTTACGTCAGGACACAGCTGCTTTTAATATGATTGCATAGGTCATTGATGTAAAGCAGAAAGTGTGGGTCCTAAAACACTGCCTTGGGGGACACCGCTGTTAACTGGTGCCGGATTTGTTAGGGCCCTCCCTATTTTGACTATTTGTTGCCTGTTGGACATGAGCGCAGCTATCCACTTGTGCAGGGATCCGGATATGCCGTAATAACTTAGTTTCAACAGTAGTTTGTCATGCACCACCGAATCAAAGGCTTTGCAGAAGTCTATGTAAATGGCATCTATTGCTTTACCCTGGTCAAGATGTGTGGTCCAAATGTTTCTACAGTGTAGGAGTTGCAGATTACAGGACAAATTCTTTCTAAAACCAGACTGTTTGTTAGATAGCAGGTTGTTTGTCTCTAAGTGGAGGGTGACGGATTGGTTTATAACTGATTCCATAACTTTACAGATGATGTGACACGGTGAGATTGGTCTATAATTTTCTACTAGACTAAGGTCTCCCTTTTTAAAGATAGGCATAACCATGGCTAATGACCAAAGGTCGGGCAAGGAGCTAGTTCTGAAGGATACCTCATAGATTGTACATAGAGATTCAGCTAGGGCAGTGGCCAAGTTTTTTCAAAAAGTAGGCACTGTAAAATCAATATGTAGTAAATCGTTAGTTTGTTATGGTACGACTAGGAAATGGGGGCAGCAGTCATTACTGTCAACAAAGACTAAACTGAAGAACATATTGAAGAGGTTGGCCTTAATAGCTTCATCGTTACAGTCTTCCCTGTTAGGCCCTTTTAGGGTGGGAGTTTTCAAGTCTTTAAGTTTGGCATTGGCGAAATTATAGAAGGCTTGGGAGGAGTTGGAGTTTCCTCCTGTTTGCAATGGTGATTGGTACATTCGGCCTTTATCTGGTGGCATAAGGCTTTGTAGCAGTTTTTAAGTTAGCTATTTTGTTTTGTTTTCTCGCCAAAGAGATTTTTTCTCTGGATTGCAACTTTCTTATTGTTATGGGTAATTTTTTTTTTGCTTTAGGGGTTATTTTAGATATGTATAGATTAATGACTCTATTGACTTTGAGCAAAAAAGTGTTATAATGGTCTTCTGCAGTTATACAACCTGTGAACAGAAGGTGCCAATCAAGAGATGCGAGGTCGGCAGCTATGAGATCATAGTTGGCTTTTTTAAAATTATAATTTGGAGTCCCATCATTATGACCCTCTTTGCAAGGTCACAAATTGAGACAAAAAATCAATCATGCTGTGATCACTGTTGGAAAAAGGTTCTTTAACTTGTAGACCATAAACTGAGTTTAAGCTATTACAGAAGATGAGATCTAAGCAATTGTTGAGCCTAGTGTTGTTCATTACCAACTGCTCCAGCCCCAGAGTCGTAACAGCATTGTACGGAGTTGCATGTATAGGTTCAGTTGTACATTCGTTTAGGGTCCAATTAATAAGGGGCAAATTGAGGTCACCAAGAAAGATAAGGGGGTGCGGGCAGGAAGCTGCCCACATTAGTAATGCAGTTAGCTTGTTTGAATGACCAAGGTCATAATCAGGGGCTTTATGAGATTCAAGGTTTTGGTATTGACATTCAAAGTCCTACGAGACATGAGTCCAGGCTATCTACGGGAACATCTACTGCCGGCATCGAATACCAACCGCCCTGTATGAGCTCACAGGCAGGGGCTCCTCGGTGTGTCGTCTGCGACCCAGTGTCGTCTGGCGGTAACGTGGGGGAGGGCCTACTCTGTGGCGGCTCGCGCTCTGTGGAACCAACTACCTCTGGGGCTCCGCCTGGCCCCTGACCTCCACACTTTCCGCCACAACTTGAAAACCTGGTTGTTTGAACAGGCTGCGCTGTGCTGACTCCTCGGGGGGTGTTTTTAAACCTAATTATAAATGGGTTTTTAGTTTCATTTGGCTTGGTTAGTTTAATTCTATTTTAGATAATTAATTTATTGTGTCAGTTTTAATTGTGAGCCGCCCTGAGTCCTTTTTGGAGAGGGGGCGGCATACAAGTCGAATTAATAAATAAATAAATATAACATAGCAATAAATGAACTTCAGTATTTAGGGACAGTTTGCAGACAATGGTCTCAGGAAGAGCAAGCTCCTGTGTAACAGTTATCTTCTTCAGACCTAGAGACTTTTTATAGAAGATAGCAACACCACCCTCTCTACAATTAACACGGTCAGACCAGAAAATGTCATAGTCACTTACTGCAATAATGGAGTCTGGAAATGACACATTCAACCACGTCTTGCAGACAAAAATAAGGTCAAATAGGGCTGCATTTAGAAGCAGGAGGAATTCGGGCATTTTGTTTGTGAGGCTTCTTGCATTAAGTAGCTTGCATTTTAGGCCTGTAGGGGTGGACCTGGAGGAAGTTGGAGGCATGCATACCTAGTTTTGGTTGTTGGGGGGTGCAGTTGTTGAGTCATGGGCCACTGATGTTGCATTTGATAGTCAGCATGGTAAGTCAGTCTCTCCTTGGTCCTGGCATCTTTTGAGCTCCAAGCGGAGCTCGCGGGCATGTTGCAGTATGGACAGGTTGGGCTGTGAATGAAGTTTCCTATGTTTTGTGCAGTTTTTGGCGAGTGAGTATATTGTGGAAATGAATTTGTTTGTTGGTTTCACTCTTGCAAACGACTCTGCAGAAGTGTGGGGCCACTGAGCTGCCACTATTCTTGAACTCGGGGCCGTTGCGGTAAACATCGATTTCATTGGGAGCGATGGTTGATGCCTGGAAGTTGTTGAGGATGTCGCAAACCTTTGTGGTGTCGTTGGACTTGGTGTCATCCAGTCCAAATAAGATAGCGTTGGGACGTTTCTGTTCGCGTTCAATGTCTTTGACAAGGATGGAAATGTTGCTAGCAGGATTAGTGATTTCCTGTGGCTTGGGTTGTTGTAATAGCTGCGTCATGATTCTGGGATACTGGTATTTTGCTTTTCCACATTTTACCCTTTTCTTCAAGGGATGCTAGATGCACTTCCAAAGTGTCCACCCATTCAAGGAAAACAATAAATTGGTCAAGTCTGGGCTTGCAGGATGGGCAGAATAGTGGAAATGCAAACTGGGAGGTTTTTAGTGATGTTGATTGAAGAAACTGGGCTATACCTTTCGTTAACCCCAAACACTTGTAGTGGGCGTATGAGTCACTTAGGGAGCATTTGATGGTACTTTCATCCTCCTCAAATGCTTCATCACAGACAAAGCACGTGCAGGAGTCATAAGACTCATCAATAGCAGTCCCCTTCTTTTTGGGTGGGGGCTTGGCAGTGGTGTTTGCCAGTCGTGATTGTCTGAGGCATTGATGTGTTAAGTTTTTTTTTTAAATTATGTGGCTGGGCTCTTCAGAGCAGCCAGTGGGAGCTTCGCCTTCCACTTAGCTCGCCTCGTCAGCTCTCGGAAAGTTGGCCTCCCTTCATAGCGGTAGCCGATTCACTCCCTGGCTCTCCCTGGCTGCCCAGCTATTTATTGCCGTTCGTTTTATTGCTTACTTTTGCTGGAGAGACTCCTCGGATTGCCTCGGCTTCCCTCCCTGTTAGCCTCAGGTAGGAAATTGTCTTGCCATTTGTTTGGCCTCTGGGGCCTTTCTGATGTTACCAGCTAGCCCCAGCTTCCTTCTTTTGGCCTCTGGTGGGGATTTGTCGCACTGATGGCTGGTGTTGAGGAACTATCCGGTTCGCCGATTCCTCAACAGATGGTTGTCTCAGCCACTCTCTGGGCTATCTAAGCAGATGAGGCAATAACAGCAGACACATTGAGAAACACCAGCTGTTTATTCATTCACAGCCTTAGAGACAGAAGGAAGCAGCGAGCATGCAAAGGAAAGTTACCACTGGGAGTTCCTCCCACCAGCACTCCATTTCTCTGTCCCACCCAGTCATTACCGACACATTCCCCTACATCCGGTAGCCCTGCCCCAACATCCCTTCTCTTACTTGGATTGTTGTTTTGTTGTCTGACACCACGGTGTGCTATCCGCCCGTCACCAGCTCGCACCCAAGGTACGTGTGTGTGTGGCACCCTCTACCAGTCAATGAATCAATTCGGCTTTGGTTATAGGAGGCTATCGGCACCATCCCCCATCATCTGGGCGTTGCATCATGGGCTGTTGATATGTCGCTGACGTTCATTGTGCGGGCTGGCTGCTGCTGCAGTGCCTTGAGTCCGTTCTTTCCATCTGGACAAGGGAACATGGCCAGCTACCCTCAACTGCCTCAATACAACCCGGCACTGAGCCACTGATCCGCTGACCCCTGTGGTGAGGAGCTCTGGCTCAAGCCAAGCTCGACAGGCTGCAGATTGGCTTGTATTCTGCCCTTTTGGATTCGTTTCTCCATTTGTTTGAGTCACAGGGCCTCCAAGATGTGGGCAGCTGGATTTACAATTGGTTTTTAGGATCTTATTTGTCCAAATACTTTTGCTGCTTTGTAGATCTGTAGGACCTAATCTATTTATTTTTGTTAATTTTGTTACTTCCATCTCTGAATTTGGTTACTGGTACTTATTATTCTTAACATATGCAAACAAATGAGTGATAGGCAAATTTTCATTTTTCATTTACCATATTTTTCGGTGTATAAGACACCCTCCCCACCAGAAGTGGGTAGAAATGTCTGTGGTTCTTATACAGCAAATGTTGCTGAAGCCCCCCCTCAGTCTTTGGCCTCTGCCTCCCAGCAATTTGCCTCCTTGCAGCAAACAGCAAACAGCCTGATCAGCTTCAGCACAGCCTGATTTAGCACAAACAGCTGATTGTTGGTTGGATCTGCCTCCCGGAATACTGATGATAAGCTGTTCCAGTCTGCAGGGATCACCATTGCCTATAGCTGCCTCTGCACACCCCTTTTGGCTCCTCATGCCCTTTTTTTGGCCTCTGCATGCCCCACGGGATGCACAGAGGCCAAAAATGGCACATGGAGGCTGTAAATGGGGCGCACAGAGCCCATAAATGGGGCACATGGAGGTGGTGATAGATGGTGGTGATACCTGCCGACTGGAACAGCTGATCATCAGTATTCCAGGAGGCCGATCCAACTGACAATCAGCTGTCCATGCTAAATCTGGCTGTGCTGAAGCTGACCAGGCTGTTTGCTATTTGCTGCAAGAGCCAAATTGCTGGGAGGCAGAGGCAGATTTTTTTTCCTGTTTTCCTCCCCAAAAACTAGGTGCGTCTTATAGTTCAGATCATCTTATAGACCAAAAAATACAGTAGTTGCATCATAATTCTGCAGACTAATAGTTGCCCAATAATTGTGCAAACATAGATATTCTCCTAAGAAAGCCAAGACCTCACTTTTACTTTCTTAAATATTCAGGTTTGAGGTTTATTAAAATTTTGGGATTGACTGAGAGCTTAGTTGTTCAATAATAAAATAAATCCTCCAAAATACAACTTGCCTAATAATTGTGCACAGTCTATTAAACTATGGCTGCAGGCCACTGTACATTGCTTCCTTCAAACTGCAGCACATATATGGGAACAGTGACAGCATGTCAGCTTCCAGAAATAGGCAAGGAATTGATATGCAGCGGTAAGTTGTAGAGAGAAGAGTGCAGATATATTTTATCAATACAAGATTTGTGCTTTCTACCAAAGGTGATTAGTAATCATAACACAAGGGAGGGGGGGACTAGGAAGATATACACGATAAATACAGTGTGCTATAAATGCTTATAGAAAGCATATGAAAATAATGAAGTATGAATCAGCATTAAGCAAAATATAAACTAATTTTCTGGATACACACATACACAATATAAATGTCCTTCTCCCTGGCCTTTGGAAATAAAGGTTTGGCTAGATTAATGAGGAAATAGTCTAGGTACTATGGTGGTCATTTGGATTGTGTGCATCTTCTTGCCAATGAGGTAAGTGGTACAAGAAATGTAAAGATATCTGACAACTATTTTTTCCAGATGAAGCTGCCTTATTAGAAAAAAAATATGCCAACATGTTATACAAAGTGCCATGTTTCATAGAACAAACTGTGTAAAAATAATGTCATAAGACAGTTACAGGACGGTGTTGCTCCAATTGAGTTTCCAGTGCAATTCGTTCCTTGTGAACTTCCTAGATAGCACAAATGATATGAAATAATTAGAGAGCAATTTGGTAGAAATATGTATATATAAAAAACAATCTTGTTTTAAAATGCAGACTTATGAACTCTACTTTTGCAGTTTCTGAGTTTCACTATGTGTCCTTTCAATAAACTATAGCAATAACAAAATAAACTGACACTCAAATGTTGGATAGTAATTTGAATGTTCCACCATCATTATCCTGATTTTTTTTAGTTTAGTTTATGTTGTGATTCCTGAAGAAGTTTCAATACCTAAGATACAAACATTTTATTCCAAAAAATGCTTTAATTTTCTGAAAACTAAACCATAGACTTTTGATCTATCTAGCACTATCTTGAACTCTACTGTAATACTGATCAGTTGAATGCATTCATTGATAAAGAGTTTTAGGGACCATCATTGAATTAACTCAACTGGTCAAAAATATGAAAGAAATGCAGTCAGTAACCCATGTCAATCACTTGATAAGAAGTACCATTGGAAAGAAGATTAACATTAATAATGATACATATTTTTTCCATAGATATAGGCAGTAAATAAATTATATTTCAGAAAACAGTTGTCTCAATTTTATTTATAATTTAGGAGTTATTCTGCTGTCTTATTTGTAGGAAATTGACTTATTTGCAGTTAAGAAAAAGAATTCTGATGAGTATCTTATGTGCTATATATATGTTATATATATTCTGGATATATTAAATATCAAAACCCAAATTATCATAGCAAAGTATCTTTTGCATCAAAAAGATTAGTTAACTAAAAAGACGTGTTTTGCTTTCCTCTTCAAATACATTTTGAATAACGGGATTGTATCTGCAAAAAGGACATTTCCTCATCGCATGACCAAGAAAGTTTTATTTTTTTAAGTGCTAATATGATTATATATAAACATTTATGCATACAGGGACATGAAGGGAGAGCTTCTGTCAGTGTAGAAAATGGTATGAGGACATAGGGAACTCATATTTATCACTTCCATAAATATATTTAAATTTATTTAATTCATGGAAGGTTCCTTTTCACTCCAGTTCTCAGCTACCCATTCTTCATTTATATTTTATACTAATGCTTACATTTTCTTCATGTACAAGTGCAAAAAGAGATGCATAAGCATTCCTTACCTTCAGTTGTTGCTGGAGTTCACTGTTCAACCGAACTAGCACTGCATTAGCTTCTTTGTTTTTACGAATAGCAGTCTGAATAGCTTTCTTCTGCTTTGAAGACTGTCTGCCAGAGATAAAGACAACCCCTATTTTTAATTAATAGGACAATCTAGATGATAGACAAAGAGGACATGGTGGGCTTAAATTAAAATAAAGGGAAAACGTTGGGGTGTGCACCTTTAAAATATGTAACCCCTGTAGAAAGTCATTACAGTATAAGTAAACTATTGCTATGATCTCCAACCTGATATCTAATTTCCCTATAGAATTCTCCTCTGTGTTTATTATTTGATTTATATCCCAGTTTTATCTTGTATCATTCAAGGTATAATGCTATCACCTTCTATTTCCCCCAACAACATCCTGTAACAGGGAATGGACTAAGAAAGAGTCTCAAGTCAGAACTTGGCCCCAAGTCACCTAGCAAGTTTTCATGCCAAAGGAGGAATAGAACTCACATTTCCCAGTTTCTAGTGCAGCACTTTAAGAACTACGTCAAATTAGTTCTCTCATGGTCAAGTGCGTTATATTTTTCTAAATTAGAGCCACTGACTGAGATGCGTGGTTATAGAAACTGAATGAGTGCATGAATAAATGAATAAGCAATAGCTAGGTCTTCTATTTATTAAGAGGCACTCACTTATGATAGGACTCCCAAGAACACATGTTTTAAATGCAAATATCCTCCTAGTATATAGAATTTATATTATAAAACAGAGTTATAATTTCTGTTCTATTTCTTTTCCTTCAAAACTTTATTAGGAATATTTGCATCCAGATACATTTGTTATTTTCCTTTATTAAATAATATTTTGTTGGTTTCCTTTCAACTCAAGTAGTTTATGTATTACAAAGAAGTAGGACTATCTATTACATGCACTACTATATTTGCTACATCTTAATAACATATAAATCAGTCCTAAATTATGATGCCACAGACTAAAACAGATTTATTTTTGGAAGACTATCCTCTGGATTTGTTATACCTTTCTATTCCATTTTTAAAAAGAAAGATATTTACAATTTTATTTATAAAGAAAACTAATGAATGGTGAAAACAAAGCCAAAATTATTTCTAAGAGGTATTTTACAGTTCTCAATGAGGTGTTGACCACATGAGCTAAAGCAGATACTTTATTTTGCAAACACACAAAGCTTATGTGAAAATAAGTCCTTGACTTGTTCTGTCTTTCTAAAGCAGAGTTGACAGTTTGAGCTCTTGAATCTCCCAGTGCCTCTTCCTGAAAAATTTAGTCTCTTCAACTGACTTCTTCCACATCTCTCAGATCTAACTGTGCAAAACAAATACGTTTATTTTAATTCAAGCATTTCCCTCTAATATACAGGTGAAACTCAAAAAATTAGAATATCGTGCAAAAGTTCATTTATTTCAGTAATGCAACTTAAAAGGTGAAACTAACATATCAGATAGACTCATTACATGCAAAGCAAGATAGTTCAAGCCGTGATTTTTCATAATTGTGATGATTATGGCTGACAGCTCATGAAAACCCCAAATCCACAATCTCAGAAAATTAGATTACATGCAATCAATAAAACAAGGATTGTACATAGAACAATATCGGACCTCTGAAAAGTATAAGCATGCATATGTACTCAGTACTTGGTTTGTGCCCCTTCTGCAGCAATTACTGCCTCAATGCGGCGTGGCATGGAAGCTATCAGCCTGTGGCACTGCTGAGGTGTTATGGAAGACCAGGATGCTTCAATAGCGGCCTTCAGCTCTTCTGCATTGTTTGGTCTCATGTCTCTCATCTTTGTCTTAGCAATGCCCCATAGATTCTCTATGGGGTTCAGGTCAGGCGAGTTTGCTGGCCAATCAAGCACAGTAATCCCACGGTCATTAAACCAGGTTTTGGTGCTTTTGGCAGTGTGGGCAGGTGCCAAGTCCTGCTGGAAAATGAAGTCAGCATCCCCATAAAGCTCATCTGCGGAAGGAAGTATGAAGTGCTCCAAAATCTCCTGGTAGACTGCTGCGTTGACCCTGGACTTAATGAAGCACAGTGGACCAACACCAGCAGATGACATGGCTCCCCAAATCAACACAGGCTGTGGAAACTTCACACTGGACTTCAAGCATCTTGCAGTGTGTGCCTCTTCATTCTTCCTCCAGATTCTGGGTCCTTGGTTTCCAAATGAGATGCAAAAGTTGCTCTCATCAGAAAAGAGGACTTTGGACCACTGAGCAACAGACCAGGTCTGTTTTTCTTTAGCTCAGGTAAGACGCTTCCGACGTTGTTTGTTGTTCAGGAGCGGCCTGACAAGAGGAATACGACATTTGCAGCCCATGTCCAGGATCCGTCTGTGTGTGGTGGCTCTTGATGCACTGACTCCAGCCTCAGTCCACTCCTTGTGAAAGTCCCCAACACTTTTGAATGGCCTTTTCCTGACAATCCTCTCCAGGCTGCGGTCATCCCTGCTGCTTGTGCACCTTTTCCTTCCACACTTTTCCCTTCCACATAACTTTCTATTAATGTGCTTTGATACAGCACTTTGGGAACATCCAACTTCTTTTGCAATTACCTTTTGAGGCTTTCCCTCCTTATGGAGGGTGTCAATGATGGTTTTCTGCACAACTGTCAGGTCAGCAGTCTTTCCCATGATTGTGATTCCTACTGAACCAGACTGAGAGACCATTTAAAGGCTCAGGAACCCTTTGCAGGTGTTATGGCTTAATTAGCTGATTAGAGTGGGACACTTTGCCTAGAATTTGCATGAGATTGTGGAATGAGCTCTATCTCATATATTAGTTTCACCTTTTAAGTTGCATTACTGAAATAAATGAACTTTTGCACGATATTCTAATTTTTGAGTTTCACCTGTATTATGCCACTAGAAACACCTTATAAATGAGGCTCAAACAATACTGCTTGCAGATCACAACAGTTCTAAGGAGGCTTCAAACTTCTACATTATTCACTCCTCCCACCCATTACATATGCCTTAAAAAGGGTTTGATTTATAGTAGCTCCTTGCATCTTAGAACATTTGGGGAAAAGCAAGAACATATTCAAATACTAGTAAATGTTTCTGTGCACATAAGAGTTACAGCACATTTAGTTGTCCTCATCTGTTAACCAAATTAGGGTCCTGGAAGGGACGTACAATTTTCTATCCAGGCTGTTGCAAAACTCTCCACCCACAACTGAAACATGGATTAACTGTTCTCTAGAGAGTCCTCTACATAGTCCAGAGGGTAATATTTTAGCAGTACAGACATTTTTGACAGTGGATTAGCATTCTCCAAACTAATAAGAAGAAATGAATTGCACAAACTGTATCTCTATCTGTTCTTTGTGTCCCTAAGAAGAGATATTTTCAAAGTAGTTCACTTGCATTTTATCCCATATTACCTCTGAAGAAATCTAAGCCCCTCTATGTTGTCAAAAAACCCACACCTCTCCCAGTTTCTCATGTAGCATAAGTCAGCCCTTTTACTTTGGAAATGCATGGTGAGATTTGATGGTAGGTAAGGAAGAAGCAGTTGCACTTTTCCCTGGAGGAAGGTCCTGGTTCTCCAGCATGTGGCTTTCAGGTCGGAATTTCCTGTGAATTGGCTTTGATGGTAGCTGAATAAGTACAGGGTCCTATAAAGTAAAATAAAAATCATATTTTAAAATATTTTTATTAGACATTTCAAAGAAAATACAAGGGCCTTGGTGGTGCAGGCTGCTAAAAATGCCTAGCACTTAAATTACAGCTGCCTGCAATTAGTGCAGGCTCGAATCCCATCAGGCTCAAGGTTGACTCAGCCTTCCATCCTCTCGGGGTAGGTAAATTGAGGACCCAAGATTGTTGGGGGCAATAAGCTCACTTTGTAAAAATGCCGCTTAGTAATAAGCAGGCATATACAACGGAATGAAGGCTATTGCTGAGCGCATTGGGTTGTATCCCAAAAACTGTAAGCCGCCCTGAGTCTTCGGAGAAGGGCGGCATATAAATGTAATAAAAAAATATATATATGGAAACTTGTGAAGACAAGGAACAGATAAAACAATAAACAAGGGATCTGCAAATATTATAAAAGCTAAAATTTTCCAGTATTGTATACTGTATCATTTGTTGATTGTGAATAATGGAATGTACCGTATCTTTTTATAAGCCTGAAAATTAAGATTAAATTCCAAACCAAAATTTCCCAAACTTTCTTGGTTAGTGGCTCAGTAATTTTTTCCATAGTGCTTCACAGTTTCCAAATTGTGTACCTTATTACTAGTCAATACATCATATGCTTTATATGTGTTCTCAGGCCCAAATCGTCGTTAACTTCAGCAATAAGCTTTGACACTGGCACAAATATTTCTGCAACTCTTTGTTTTGGACTGAAGCAATATTTCAACTATTAAATGAAAAATTGGACTAAAAGTGAACACTTAAAAGAATGTTACTTGAAATATGAAGCAGAAGATACTATGGAATATGGGTTAGGGAATGTACAGTATTTCAATACAAATATAATACCACACAAGACAATACCATAACTGTAGCAGAAAAACAGCTTTGTAGAATGTATTTTAGGCTGAAAATTAATTTTAACTGAAAATATCTGTAAAGGGTCCAATCTATACATTGTTAATGTTAACATAACTACTGCTAAAAAAAGAAATATGGTGCCATCCTGTAGAATTTTATGTGTTCAGGGCATGCATGTTTATTTGGCAGTCTGACAGTGTTGCCAACCTGTTGAGTCAAGTAAGTATCTTACTTGAACATTCTGCCAGAGATGCTGCTGTTTTCTAGCACTGGATTCATTCATATATATAGGACAGGGAGTCCTTCCGCCAAATCATTCATCTTGACAAATGCAACATGAGTTGTTCTAGAAATATTGTCACAGCATTAATCAATTGAACTTAAAAATACATCTCAGCTCAAAATTCCTGACTATATAACTTCATGAATTTATTATTATGAAACCCTTGGAAAAATTTCTTATTTTAAAAATTAATTAATGAAGGGAAAGTCTGATTTTTTGCACCAGAAATAATTTCAATTTCAATGACAATAGGATATTGTTATAGAATCTTTATTTAAAAATAGGTATATTTCTTTTTTTTAGACCTAATACTGAGATAATCTTTTCTTGGATTAAAAACTCTGAAAGATTTTCAGATGCTCAGATGTATGTTCACTGTCTTGAGCTATTTATAAGAATAATAAAGGCAGGATTTTTTTAAAAAAACTAATAAATAAGTCATATACCTGTTGATTAGCTTTTTGATTAAGACTGCCATTTTAAAAGAGATTTATATTTTCTCAAAAAAATTGGAAACCAAGATTAAACTATTAAATGAGCATTTTCTTAGCTTTAATATTTTCTTCGTTCCATAAAAACACAATGAAAATAACAAATTTTATTAGAAACTAAAAATGGCAAAATGGTATAAACAATGGGAAATAAAAACAAGATTTGAGCAAAAAATAATGAAGAACAATCCTGAAGTTATCTACACCATACTGAACAATATAATTATTAAAAATAAATATATATGGAAGTATATAATTAATTTTATAGATCTAAAACAAGGACTTAGTACTGAAGAATACATGATATGTCCTTACCTTTTTTGCTGGGCTGCTTTCTTGTGATGGGGACATGTTCACTGGCAAATGTGAGTTTATTTCAGAGTCTTGTTCTATCTGTAACAATGTGAAAACTTCTGTACTATACTATCAATAACTGCAGCCTTTCATTCTTAATTTGGGTATTGGGGGAGGGATGATGGCCATGATAGAAGCTCTGTCATTTTTCTAGGCACATTCAAATTTAATATGCTTCCACATATAAAGAGTAGAACTCATCTCCCAATGTTGATTATTGGATTCTGTAGATGCCTTTGATAGACAGTTTTTGCCATTTGATAGGACTTCCAGAGATGAGGTTAGTTTTTAAAGGTTGGGAAGTTTATTCTGCATCGCAATTAGTTTCCTGGATGCACCCTTTCTCCCACCTATTAGGAAAAGATGTTGTTCATGCCAGTTTGTGGTGTGAAGAGAAGGAAGAGGAAACAGATGGTACTGCATTTATTGTCATTTTTACATTGTGAATAATACCTGGCTCACACTGAGAGAAATTCCGAACCAAGGATTTTCCCCTCTCCATATTTACTACACTGTTGTAATGCCTGGAAGTATGTATTGAAACCATGGATACAATCTAAAAGCAGTGTCACTTGTCAGTTATAGTTTTGTGCACTCCACTAGAAATCTCCACTGAATAAAGCCTTGCAAACTTTGTTGTAAATGAACCTGCTAAACAATAGTGATTTGTGCAATATCAGGATTCAATAAAATAAAGGACTGGTAACAGAAATTTTATGTGTGTGATGAGAATGTTATTAAAATTCACATCTCATTTAAAGTTAACAGAAGCAAACATTTACTTCCATTAAGAATTTAAATTTCTACATTTGATCTACACTGGATACTTGGGAAGACCTTCATAGAAATGAGAGATGGGACTTAGATGTGAATCTTTGGGAGAAAAAAGGCAAAATGATTTAGAAACAAAATTCCCCGGGCTTTTGTTTTCTTTTGGAAAATGTTGGAAAAAGTAAAAACCAAACAAAAATCTTTCCAAAGAAATATTTACTGTTAAAGATAATGCTTAGAATAAGACCAGAGTTTATTCATTGTTATCTTTGTAGCAATCCAGCACACAAGTAAATAATTCAGCAGGATTCATTTATAGAAGAAACTTCTTTATATACAATAATATATAGTATGATGCATGTATACAATACCCATGCAGCAGAAGCCAGAACCAGAACTCAGAATCCAGAAGTCATAGTCACAGAAGCAATGATTTGCAAGGATATATGCATCAGTCAAGTTAAGCCATGCCCAAGCTCCAAGCTGTCTGACATGGCTCACAATAGATCCTGTTTCTTAGTCACCAAAGAGTTCCCATTGGCTGACTTGTTGCCATGTCTATTTCAGTCATGAATCCTTATACACTGACACCTTTTACTGTTTCAAAATGTATTGGGAGACTTTTATCTGAATCATCAGAACACTACAGAGGAGAAGTAGAACTCTATTTGCGTTAGTGTCTTGGAACATGTTAGTTATTGGGGATGTGCAAAGTTTGTGAAAATGAGGTCTCACAAAGCATATTACAATAAGTGATGCATCCTTCCCCAAAGTGTTACAACAATTTTAGAGTTTCTTCTTCTTAGAGCTTAGACCTGGTTGTTTGAACAGGCCGGGCTGGATTGACCTCCGGGGTTTTTTAAATTATTTTAATTGGGTTTTTAAAAGATTGGGCTTGTTGATTTAATTTTCTTTTAAATATTGATTGTTTGTATTACCATGTTTTAGCTGTGAGCCACCCCGAGTCCTCACGGAGAGGGGCTGGCATACAAGTCCAAATAAATAATAATAATAATAATAATAATAATAATAATAATAATAATAATAATATCACAATACAGAGTTTGGCTGTCCAAACTATCAGCTTCAGTGTACGCTAAGAAATCAATTTGGTCCCAAACAAAAGAAATGTAAAATGAAGAAATGGGATTAATGGCTGTAAAACTGAACATTTCCAGGGTTTTTGCTTGTTTTTGCCTTCAAAGACTGGCTGAGAATACCAAGTTAACACTTTGCAGCTACTATTACCCCTTTTCTTCTTCTGTGTATGCAGCTTCTTTGGCCTTGTTATCTTCTAAAAAGTTATTGATATTTCCATAATGGTTTTAATTCCAATTACATATTGGGGTGCTCAGTGTCAATGGGCTGGAGTAGTCTAGAAGCTACAGAAAATGAATGAATAAATATGTTTTCTGAAATCCCCATGTAATAAAGTATTTAGTGTATAAAACTTTTAGTGCACATGTTTTACATGTAGTGAACAAGGTGTTGAAGGATAACTTCATTTTCAATTAAAAAGATTTTGAACACTTGCATAATATAACCATCAGGCATTCCATATATACGTTCCATGTATAAAACAGCAGCACATTTCTAAACACTCCAAACTGAATACTGTTTCATTTTTATCTTTTAATTTAGAAAAACCACACCACGTAGATAAATGTGTACATCTTAATAGAATGCATCTTAATACAAGTGGGAAAATGCTGGAAGTGGGCAATTTATGCTGTGTTATGAGGCTTCCGTTGTATGAAAGTGAAAGTTGGATATGTTAGGAGAAATATAAAAATTGAATACAGTGGAAGTGGGTCCTCAGAAGAACATGTGGTAAGTCAAGAAGACATAGGGCAAACAAACGAATGCATGTTAAATATAGTTTTAAGATTTATAAAACTGATGCATTACTTCCTTTGTGAAGTAATCACCGAATCAAAGGAGAATACAAAATTACTGTTCTCCAAAAGGCCACTGGGGATATACCTGTTTTGGAGATTAAGCTGTTCAAAAAGAAGAAAACAGCTACTGAGAATAGCTGCCCTTTTGTATCATATGTCCTGATAGAACTTCTCTACTCATGTGAATCATACAGTCAGAATTTATCTAGGATATACAAAGCCCTTAATATACAGTTAATTAAGGATGCTGTGGCTAATAGTACTGAATGCCAAGAGGCCTAGCAGAACAAGGATAGCGTTGGTCCTTCCATCCATGCCTCACTGTAAGAGAGCAATCTGAGCAACCAATTTCCATTCTGTACTCTGACCTGAACCCCAACTACCATAGATCCATGTAATCTGCAAAATGAATGAGGATTTAATAGCAAAACCAAATATATGAAGTGTATATAAACTGGGAGAAAAGGAAGTTGTGGTTGGATGAAATTGATGAGATCTTCATAAAGAGAAGAATTTTGATAACAAAATGCAACACATGGTGAAATCCAGGATAGCTTTCAAGGTACGATATGGACAGAATATAAGTGAATGTTAGTGGAATAAACTAGATTTATAGGTAGTTGTGGAGGTTTTTTGGTCTTTAATTTTTTTGGTTTACCATGCTTTATCTAGTGTTGCTAATATAAATGGGAATAATGATAAGCATGGTATATGTGTTATTTGTATACTAAGACAGTGTTCCCTAACCTTTGCAACTTGGTGAACTGGCTGGGGGGAATTGGGTCGCACGAGTGGTAGGCTGGCGCACAAGCAAGTTGCTGCATACACACACACTCTGACCAGCCACTCATGCAGCCCAATTCCAAATAGGCCATGGCCGGTAGTGGACCATGGGCTGGGGGTTGGGGAGCCCTATCCTAAGATATGTTTCTGATGCTAATAACAAACTTGAAGTACGGAAATTTATTCATTTTAAGAAACAGCATGTAAAAATAAATTATAAAAAGCAATGATGGCCAAGCTGCAACCACTGTTTTCAGTGTAATACATTCTACCAGAGAATGTTCAAGTCAAAACCTGGAAAATGCAGCTGAATAAATATTATGCATCCCTATTTTAAATAATAAAATTAACAGAGATAAAAACTGGTTGCTATATCCTTCAAGTGCCACCTAGTGGAATCTGTCAAAATATTTTAAAGTTAGAGTGAAGCACTCCTATAGTCACTACCTCAACGTAACAGTATTTAGATTATTTTTAACATACAGTATGTAGAATTGCCTAAAATTGGCAATTCCAAATATTGTATGTTTAAAAAAAATATTTTAAAACAAATCCATCTTTCAGTTATACAGTGTGTTGACTGGGTACCTATATCTTGTGCAAATGTTTATATTTTGTATACATTTCTTACTCAGGTTACATTCCTGTTACAAACTACTCAACTGTATATATCTTATCATTATAACAATATCATTTAACTTCTTACTTTATTTTCCAACCATTTATAAAATAAATTCCATATCATATAATATTCCGCTTCTTCTTGTTCTTTAATTGCCAATGTTAATCTACTCATTTCTGCACATTCCAATATCAAACTCAAGGCCCACAGGGCAGGTCTAAGAAGAGCAAAGGACTGGCCTGCAGTGCTTCTGCCAGCCATCTGGATCTTGAGCCTATCTTCTAGGTTGTTAGATATTCCTGCCAGAACTACAATGATTATCTGGCCCTTGAAGAAATCCAGTTTGACACCCCTGAACTATGATTATCTAGTTATCCAATTCTAGTAACTAACAAATCCTTAATGAGTAGGGTATTTGAAAAAGCAGTCAGAAAGAGCTAAGCATGAATTAAGTAATGTAAGAGTTATTCATATTTCTGTTCATTAACTGAATATATTAACTTTAGAGTGGTGTGGTGGCATAGAGGTGAAGATGCTCACTTCCCAATCGGAAGGTTGAGAGTTCAATCCTAGGCAGCAACAGACTGGACGGAATATGTGCCTACTACTTAAAAAAGCTATCCACTGCCATAGCCGAACCTCTAAGCATAATCTTCGAAAAATCCTTCAGGACCAGCTACTTGCCAAACCTATGATCACTAGCCACGGTCATCCCCATCTTCAAAAAGGAAGACCCCAGTCTAGTTGAAAATTACAGACCAATCTCTTTATGCTGCGTCACCTGTAAAGTCATGGAATCAATTATTAACCAATCCATTATCCTCCACTTAGAGACAAACAACCTACTCAATAATAATAATAATAATAATAATAATAATAATAATAATAATAATAATTTATTAGACTTGTATGCCGCCCTTCTCCCTAAGGACTCAAGATGGCTCACAATATAAAACACAATACAATAATTTACTTAAAAATTAATTCAACATTACAAGCCCAGTAATACCGTGTTTCCCCGAAAATAAGACACTGTCTTATTTTTTTTTGGCTCCCAAAAACACACTAGGTCTTATTTTCGGGGTAGGTCTTATATATTTATGGTGCCAAATAGTGGGTGTGAGTGTGTAGGGGGTGTTTCGCGGTGCACGGTTGCTCCCTGAAAAGTCTTCCTGGAACTGGAGATTTACACTAGGTCTTATTTTCGGGGTAGGTCTTATATTAGGGCAGGTTTAGAAAATAGTGCTAGGTCTTACTTTCGGGGTAGGTCTTATTTTCGGGGAAACACGGTAGTAAAACAATTAAAATTAATTAAAACTACTATAAAAAATAGAACCCATCCCTTGGTTCAGTCCAGACCGGCCTGCTGAAAGAGCCAGGTCTTCAGGTCACGGTGGAAGGAGCGGAGATCAGGGGCCAAACGAAGGCCCAAGGGGAGCTGATTCCATAGGGCGGGTGCCCCCACAGAGAAGGCCCTACCCCTGGGCACCACCAGCCGACAATGTCTGGCCGACGGTACCCCGAGAAAGTCCTGCCTGTGGGAGCGTACAGGGCGATCGGAGCATGATGCTGGCAGGAGACAATTTGGTTTCAGAAAAAAACTATCCTGTAATCTGCAACTCTTACACTGCAAAAATATATGGACTACACAACTTGATTGGGGCAAAGCAATAGATGCAATTTACATAGACTTCTGTAAAGCCTTTGATTCAGTGGTACATGACAAACTACTCCTAAAACTAAAATCTTATGGTATCTCTGGACACCTGCATAACTGGATAGAAGCATTCCTGTCAAACAGACAACAAATGGTCAAAATTGGGAGCGTCCTATCAAATTCTGTACCTGTCAACAGTGGTGTCCCTCAAGGCAGTGTTCTAGGACCAACTCTCTTCATACTCTACATAAATGACCTCTGTGATCATATTAAGAGCAACTGTGTTCTTTTCGCTGATGATGTAAAGCTATTCAACAACACCGACAATACTGCTACCCTTCAAAAAGACCTCGACTATGTATCAGAATGGTCAAACAAATGGCAACTTCAAATCTCAACAAATAAATGCTCTGCCTTACATATTGGCAAAAAAAACCCAGAAAATAAAATACAAGATGAATAGTCAAGACCTTGTTGATGATCCAAACTCTGTCAAGGACCTTGGAGTACTCCTCTCTAATGATCTAAGTGCTAGAGCCCACTGTAACTACATAGCCAAAAAGGCATTAAGAATTGTTAACCTAATCCTGCCCAGCTTTTTCTCCGGTAATATCACACTACTAACTAGCGCATACAAAACATTTGCTAGACCAATACATCAGTCTGGAACTATTAATACAATTGAGAAAGTCCAGAAATATTTCACAAGAAGAGTTCTCCACTCCTCTACTCATTGCAGAATACCTTATGCCACCAGACTTGAAATTCTAGACCTAGACAACCTAGAACTACGGTGCCTTCGGTCCGATCTAAGTATAGTACATAAAATTATATACTGCAATGTCCTACCTGTCAATGAATACTTCAGCTTCAACCACAACAATACAAGAGCACACAATAGATACAAACTCAAGGTAACTGCACCAAACTTGATTGCTGGAAATACGACTTCAGCAACAGAGTGGTCAATGTCTGGAATACTCTACCTGACTCTGTGGTTTCTTCCCCAAACCCCAAAAACTTTAACCTTAGACTGCTACTATTGACCTCACCCCTTTCCTAAGAGATCTGTAGGGGGCGTCCATAAGCGCACCAATGTGCCTACCGTCTCTGTCCTATTGTTTCTTTTTTTTCTTATTCGTGTCCATTTCATGTATTCATAACTATGTTTATACTTATACCTGTTATCTTATAATTGCTTGACAAAATAAAATAAATAAATAAAAAATAAATAAGATGTTTCTCTATCTGGGCACAAAGAGAAAATATCTGCTGCAAACTCTACATAGGCATCAGGAAGGGCGTCTGGCTAGTAAATATTTATCTCCATTCAGTCACCCTGACTCCAGCATGATAAAAGGGATTACAGGATTGTAAAAAGAAAAAAAATCCTGAAAATATTAACTTTAATATTTTACATTAGAGTTTTTATAAATTATGGCCACATAACACAATTAGTTATACTGACATCTCTATATGGGATGTTTAAGAACGGCATTGTGATGTGCTGTAGTTTTAAAAGGCAATAGCACAGATCAGACTCTATAATGAAGAAGAAAAATATTTCCAAAGTTTCCTGAAGCTTTATTCTACTTGTTACATTTTCTCAGCAACTGACAATTTCATGCTGGATTAGCCCTTCTGAAACAATATGGTTGATGAATAGAGTTTAAGGCCAGTCATCTGAAATGTTATTATACTGATTTCCATTACTTTTGTTGGTTTATTTCTAACAATATAGTTGCTATATAGAAATTGGCTTTGGACTCCCAGCTTGGGAAACCTATTATAAAGCAGCAGGCCTAACTTGGATTAAAGAATTTAAGAAATAAGAGAATTATATTTTTAGAAGGACATGATCTACAGGTGGGGTGGCATGCTTTCATGTGGAGTTCAGGGGTAAGGCCCACACATATTTCTATAGACATATGCTAATGGACTTTCTCATATGAATATGAGAAGAAATTAAAAATAAACATTATATAAAAATCCCAGGATGGGTATATACTATGGAGGCAATGATCCACCCCAATACATTAGATCTAGGAAGAATGGCCAGATATTATGAAATTTTGGACTCCCAAGGAGCATTAAAGACCAACCAGAACTAAAAGATCTGGGACTAAATATAGACTGGATGCTGTACCTTCAATTAAAATCAAAATATAAAAAAGAGGAATTCAGAATTGAGATAGAACAAAATCAATTAGATAAACTAATGACAGGTACAGAGGAAAACTTGATATCAAAGATTTATAACTATTTATTAGAATTCAATTTAGCAGAAGAAACAGTGAAAGGACCGATGATAGCGTGGGCCAGAAATTTGGGACATAATATTTAATTGGAGGATTGGGAAAAGATTTGGGAAAAAAATATAAAATAACAAAATCAGCATCATATAAAGAAAATCAATATAAAATGTGCTATCGGTGGTATCGAGCCCCTTCGAGATTGGCTAAAATGTATCCTAGTTTAAATCCAAATTGTTAGAAATGTAAGCAAATACAGGGTACCTTCTTTCCCATATGGCGGCTTTGTCCAAAAGTTAAGAAATATTGGACCAAAATACAAAAATGGTTAAAAGAAATTACAAAAGTCCAAATAGAATTTAAAGCAGAATTATTTCTTCTGGGAATCATTAAAGGGAATTATGCAAAAGAGTTAAAATATTTAATCCTGTATATAATAACAGCATAGAGATTAGCACTTGCACAATGTTGGAAAGCAGATTTGATGCCAACAGATAGTTTAATTATCCAAAAGATCTTTGACTGTGCGGAAAACTTTCATTAGAATTAAAAGAGAAGGATGACTCAGTTTATTATACAGTATGGGAAAATTGGTACCATTGGATAAATGATAGAAATAAACAATTAAATAAATAAGCCATGTATAATTTAGAAAGATAGCTATATATATATAAGAACAAATAGGAGTATAAAATATGCACTGGAATAACAATTGAAATGCAAGCACTGTCAAAATGGATTGTAATATACATAACACTTTTATTTTAAATATTTGTATTGTATTTTGTATTTTAATGTTTTAATTTTTCAATAAAGGTTTATTAAAAAAAAGAAAAAAAGAAATTGACTTATGTGAAATTACAGTCCTAGACTTAACAAAAGTTCATTTAGTGACTATTCAAAATTATAATGGCACTGAAAAAGTTGACTTATGATCATGCAGAAAATACGACTTCAGCAACAGAGTGGTCAATGCCTGGAACTCACTACCTGACTCTGTTGTTATAGTACATCCTCAAACCCCCAAAACTTTAACCTGAAATTGTCTACCGTGGACCTCCATTCCTAAGTGGTCTGTAAGGGGGCGTGCATAAGCACACCAGCGTGCCTACCCGTCCCTGTCCTACTGTTCCCATTTATTCATACTTATTTATTATGGATATACTTATACCTGTTTATACTTATGTTTATATGTTATATTCATATTTATACTTGTTTTCTCATACATGCTTGACAAGCTAAAATAAATAAACTAAATAAAAATAAATAAATTTTTCATACAACTATTGCAGCATCCCATGGTCTTGTGACTAAAATTCAGACAGTTGGCAGCTGACTCATATTTACAGTGGTTGTAGTATCCTAGGGTCACGTGATCACCTTTTGCAACCTTCTGACCAGCAAAGTCAATGGAAAAGATGGAAACACTTAACAACTGCAGTAATTCACTTCAGAACTGTGGCAAGAGAGGTTGTAAAAGGGGCCAAACACACTTAACATCTATCTCCCTTAGCAACAGAAATTTTGGACTCAATTTTGGTTGTAAGTTAAGGACTACTTGTACAGCGTATTATGTATAGCGGGTCTTATTAGTCTCTAAGTGAGCACTGCCCAAATATATAGAATTAGAGGGGAGACACCAGGCCTGGAAGTGTTTATCCTTTTACCTACTTCTGCTAGGATAACTCTCCTCACTGGAAAATCACAAAAACAAGAGACCATCTGCCCAAAGCACAAAGCAAGGAGGTCTACCTTAATTTGGTACTGAAAACCTTGATATTAAATAATATTATCAATAAAAAGAAATGTTCTATCTTTCTGTTGGCCTAGATTGCCATCTGGCATTCTAAATATAGTTATTCCTGTGAGGGTTTTAAAAATTACTGAAATTAATCAAGCTTTAGAACCAAGTTACATTATCACCCACACATCCTCCTGAAGTATATCATATATATTTTAGTAAGCCAGTCAGAAATGCAAAACTGTTTAGTCCTTTTCTAGAATGCTACATATAATATCATAGTGCTTCTCAATAACCTATGCATAATAACAATATTATAATAATGCTGCTCTGCTACCTGGCCATGACAACATAGAGCGATAATTCTGTGAAACCAGTTGCAGGAAACCCATCAGTCTAGAAACCAGATACAATTAATCAAAGAAGCTAAAGAATGTGCAATGCCAAAATCCTCCTTCCCTTTGAATTATTTCCATCATTCCTCTATTCTGGAAACTGATTTTTTTTCACTTGTATTTGGTATGTTCTTTTCAGCCAAGAACCCCATTAACTAATGTAACCCATATGTGTGTAACAATTCCAGTTCTCTACAAAGCTGATTTATAAGCTCCAACTAGTATGTATAACATTTTGATCGCTTTAATACCTAGAGACATACAAGATGAGTAGATGGCTTTTAGCTTTGGTCAAAATACCGATTTTTGGTTAGTTTTTTTAAACTAAGTTATGCTTCATTCAATATTATTTTCTCCAGCAGCAGCAATAATGATGACATCATGACATAGAGAAAATTAAATTTGTCCTTTAATAGACAAAATAAAAAAGCTTTACCTCAGTGTAGCTCAGTATTTATTCAAATCCTTGTGAAATCTTTTAGGGACTTTACAAAGTTACACTACATTCTCACGGGTATATAGTAATCTCTCTGTATGGTTTGAGGAATGAACTGTATCTACACAACTATAACTACACAAAGCCTGATAGATTCAGAAACTATTTGAATGATTAATTAAAAATAAAGAAGAAACGGAATGTTATATGGTATGGGATTTATTTTATCAATGGTTAGAAAATAAAACAAATTAAATTGAATTAGATGAATATATAAAGCAATAAGATAAGATTGTTAAAAAACAGCCATCTGGTCTTCAGCATGTGGCTTGTCGGCCTCCAAACATCAGATTCCCATCACCCATCACCAGTTCAGAGGTTCCTTTCCCTCCAGCCCCAGGGACGGGGGGGGGAGAGGGGGGAGAGAGGGAGAAAGAGGGAGAAAGGGAGGGGGGAGGAAAGATAGAGAGATGAGAGAGAGAGAGAGAGAGAGATGACAGATCCCGGTGTTTTGTTTTCTGTGGGAAACGGGTCCAAATGACTCTGCAAATTTAAGGTTGCAGAAACAGGCAGCCAAACTAAATGCCTGAAGGACCCCATCCCGTCAGTGGGAGTCTAGGCGCTTCAGTGAGTGGCATGCTGGATTCATATTAGTGGTCCATGGGATTTAAAATTATGAATTTGGTGGTCCCTGAGGTCCAAAAGGTTGGAAACCCCTGATTTAGCCAATCATACAGTACATCTCATGTCAAATAATAATCTGTTTCCTCTCTTTCCTTTATCTCCATGGTCAACTTATCCATCTCGACACATTCTAGAATTTTTCTTATCACATTTTCCTCTGGTGGCATACTATCATTTTTCCAATTCTGTGCATAAGTCATTCTTGCTGCCCTTAATAAATGTAGCATTAGCATTCAAAATATTCCTATTAAACTAGAGAAAGGCTTCTTCAAGAATCTAAACCAACTAATGTCAAAATTTATATGGCAGGGTAAGAAACCAAGAATTAAACTGAAAGTGATGCAAGACACTAAAGAAAAAGGAGGATTTGGATTGCCTGAATGGGTGTTATATTATTATGCAACAACTCTAACATGGATAAAAGAATGGATTACGTTGAAGAATAAAAGACTGTTAAAACTAGAAGGTCATTATTTTCAAATAGGTTGGCATGCCTTATGGTACGGAAAAGGTACAGCACACAATTATTTCCAAAGACACTATTTAAGACAGGCACTGTTAACAGTTTGGAACAAAATCAAATATCAAAATTACATGAAAATACCTATTTGGCTTTCCACAACTAGAAGCATTTATACATCTAAACTTGATAAATATGAAGGAAATAGTAACCTACAGAGATATACTGAATGAACAAGGAGTACTGAAAACTAGATTAGAACTAGTAGCACAAGGTATAAATATAGAATGGTGGTCTCATTTACAAATACAATCAAGATACACACAAGACAGAAAAACATGGAGTATTAATAAAGAATTAACAATTCTGGATAAGCTAAGCTGACTCCTCGAGGGGGGGTTGATTTTACAATGTAAATTATAAATGGGTTTTTAGCTCAATTTTAGCTTAATTTGGCTTGGTTAATTTAATTCTATTTTAGATAATTAATTTATTGTGTTGATTTTAATTGTGAGCCGCCCTGAGTCCTTTTTGGAGCGGGGGCGGCATACAAGTCAAATAAATAAATAAATAAATAAATATTGTTAGAGACAGATGATAAATTAATAAAAATATTGTATAGATATTTATTAGAATACAAACTTGAGGAAGATGATGTTAAAGAAACAATGGTGGCATGGGCAAAAAAATTCAGTTATAATATTAAATTGGCTAAATGGCAAAAACTTTGGACCACAAATAAGAAAATAACATTGGCTACGGCTTATAAAGAAAATCTTTATGTTTTACAGGTGGCATCTTCTGCCAGCAAGGCTTTCTAAAATGTTTAAAAATATATCTCCAAATTGTTGGAAGGGTAAAGATGTACCAGGCACATTTTTTCATATGTGTGGACTTGCAATGCTGCAAAAATATAATAATAATTTTTAAATTAATTTCTCCTCTGAACCTTGTTGCGATAGTTCTCTATGTATCCCATGTCTTTCTGTATCTTTCTTAAATCTTGCTTGTATTTGCCTATACATCCACCATTCTACCTCGATTCCTTGCTCTTTTAATTCTTGTTTAGTTTTTAATATCCCTTGCTCATTTAAGATGTCCACCTTACTATCTTAACAAGATTTAACACATTTGGGTATATTGATGCTTCCATGGTTGATAACCAGATCAGAATTTTGTCAGGATTTCTTTTAATCTTTTCTCAAATTAATAGCAATGCATTTCTTATTTGGTGTCTTTGGAGATAACTATGCATCTTGTTTTTCCCATCCCATAAAAATGCGTGCCACCCTAATTGTAAGTCGTGTGCTTCAATTGTCAGTATTCTTTTATTTTTCAACATTACCCAATCTTTGATCCATGTAAGGGCTGCTGCTGTATAATATAGTTCCCAATCTGGCAGAGCAAAACCCCCTCTCTTTCTGCTGTCCTGTAACAATTTTAATTTTAATCGTGTTTTTTTCCCCAGCCAAATAAACTTTGATATTAATTTGTTTAAATCTTCAAAAAAATTATTTCCTAACTTTATCGGTGTCACTTGGAACAGAAACAGAATATGTTCATTTTTATTGTGGCAATTTGTCCTATAAGCAAGAGCTGTAATTTCTTCCAATTATCCAAATCCATCTTAATTTGTGTTATCAATTTTGTATAATTATTTGCTTTAATAGATATACTTTTCACTGTTAGCCATATTCCTAAATAATTTTTTTGACAATTTGCATTTCCAATTTTTCTTCCAGTTCTTTGTTCTGTTTCTTAGTAAGATTTTTTGTTATAATCTTTGTCTTTTTATTTATTTTAAGCACTGCCACTTTTCAACATTCTTCTATTTTCCGGATTAATTTGGGTCCCGAGTCTAATGGTTCCTCAAGCACAAATACCAAATCATCCGCAAAAGTTTGGACTTTATAACAATTGTGTTACTAATTTAATAACTGCAGTGATTCACTTAAAAACTGTGGTAAGAAAAGTTATAAAATGGGACAAAACTCACTTAACAAATTTCTCACTTAGCAACATAAATTCTGGGCTCAATTGTGGTCGTACATTGAGGACTACCTGTATAGTGTTTTCAGACATCTCTGTGTATAAGGCTGCTGAAAAATTAAAAATCAAACAAACAAAAAACAGAAGTGTTTTCTTGCATATTCTGATGAATGTACTATGTTCTATAAACATGTGTTTTACAAATTGGGCATAATAGATTTCTCTATTACTTATATATTCAACAGTTAGAAGCATAATTTACAAGGAAGGAAGAATTTCTAAAACTACATTTCTATAGTTTTATTATAAACAATCTTATATTGCATCTGTCTGTATTCGAACAGATTAAAACTTCACTCTATTCTGAGAAACAAATATATATACTTAAATCCAGCCCAATCTGTATTCATATATTTATGTATGCATAAAGAAATAAATACATAACTAAATAAAATTAGTTTGCTATCCTCAATTACTCTGTGAGCTCTCTCTCTCTCTCCTCTCCCTCCCTGTGTGTGTGTGTGTGTGTGTGTGTGAGTTCTGGTCCCACTTTGGGCATGATTTATAAAAGTAATAATGTTGGGAGATAAACTGTGAAGAATAAAGAAGTTTGTTGATTCTATATTTATAGTTTAAAAGTCTACCTGTTCCTGAAGACTGAAGTTCATATAGCTTGATTTGGGTTGAGTGCTTGGCTCAGCATTTATAACAGGAAGAGAAACCTGCAGAACATAATCAGAGTCAATCTTTTTATGTAGCATGATCAGAAGAAGCAATAGATAAATAAATAAATAAAAGGTTAAATTTTTAACTTTAATTTTAAACTTGCAGAAAATTTTTAGAATAGTTTTCTTTGGAGAACAGACTTTCAAATGAAGTAGGAATTTAGAAGAAAAATGAATACATGTAATAAACATTTAAACAGGAAACCATTTTTTGGTTTAAAAGAAGCAGATTTTGTTATGTAGGACAGAATATGAATACCACTGATGCTGGAAATGACAGCATGAAGTCAAGGAATGTGAGAAAACAAGATATAGAAGGAAAATTGTCAACAATGGCAACTTGGGTGGAAACACTTCCTGAATGTACAACATAAAATTAACAAGATCAATACTGCTCTTAATATTTCCATACTAATCAACCTCTTTTTATTAGCCTTTTTATTATTATTTTATTACTAAACGAAATTATAGCTGCAAAATTACAATTAAGATTTTTAATTTGCCCAATTTTACAAGTGAAAATATTATGTTTGTCTACTGGATTCTACATCACTACAGGTAGTCCTTGACTTATGACCACAATTGAGCCTAATTTTTTTATTGTTAAATGAGACGTTTGTTAAGTGAGTTTTGCCCCATTTTACCTTTCTTGCCTCAGTTGTTTAGTGAATCATTGTAGTTCATAAGTTAGTAACCCAGTTGTTAAGTTAATCTGGCTTCCCTATTGACTTTACTTGTCAGGAGGTCGCAAAATGCAATCATATTTATTTATTTATTTATTTATTCGACTTGTATGCCGCCCTATTCCCTAAGGACTCAGGGCGGCGAACATTAAAACAGAGAAAATTTACAATAAAACAAGATTAAACAGTAAACAAGCCAAATAAATTAAAATAAACCCATTGCTCTTGGAACAGAGCAATGGTCATAAATATGAACCAGTTGCTAAGTACCTGAATTTTGATTGCATGACCATGGGATGCTATAGAGGTCATAACTATGAAAAACGGTCATAAGTCACTTTTTTCAGTGCCATTGTAATATTGAATGGTCACTAAACAAAAGTTGTAAGTTGAGGACTACCTGTATTCAGGAATGCCCAATAGTTTTGGCTGATAGAATGGATGTTTGAAGAGTTTGATGTGGGCTGAATGGCTGCCAAGGTCTTTTGCTTACCCAGTTATAAAAAATCTACAGTATTCACTCTTAAAACAAAAGAAATCAGTGATTCAGATATTGGTGAGAAGCCTTTGATCATATTATTATTTCAAATATGAAGCAGATTCTAGCCTTCTGCATAAATTAGACCTATACTTTTAAAATATTATTTCCAGTAACAAAACATTCCTGGCTTTCAATGGGTAATATGTGAGCCCTTCAATTCTTTAGAATTTATTAGGCCTAATATTGATCTGAGTTTCTTGGCTCTTCGTTATTTTCCATTTATAATCTACCTTTTCTTCTCAGTTTTACATTTAGGCTACAATAACTAAGTGGGATGTGGTGGCGCGCTGGTCAGTGGCTAAGACGCTGAGCTTCTTGATCAGAAAGGTTCGAATCCCTAGCACTGCGTAACTGAGTGAGCTCCTGTTACTTGTCTCAGCTTCTGCCAACCCAGCAGTTCGAAAGCATGTAAAAATGCAAGTAGAAAAATAGGGACCACTTTGGTGGGAAGGTAACAACGTTCCGTGCGCCTTCAGCGTTTAGTCATGCCGGCCACATGACCACGGAGATGTCTTCAGACAGCACTGGCTCTTTGGCTTCGTAACGGAAGCACTGCCCCCTAGAGCCAGAAATGACTAGTACGTATGTGTGAGGGGAACCTTTACTTTACCCTTTACAAATAGTGACTAAATTCTGATAGGCTGAAATAGTAGTAGTAGTCTGAAAATAAGTTGCATGCCATAAAAAGCATCACACAATCAGGTGAAATTCATGCATCCTCACAGGTTCTACTATTTTTGTTGGGGTTTTTTGTTTTTTTGTTTGGTATCTTTGAGTCAGTTTTTACTCCTGACAAGTGCCTGCACAAATCCCTGCAGTTTTCCTGGCAGGAAATAGTTTGCAATGAAAGTGATGGCCTAAGGACACTTAGCTGGCTTTGTGATTAAGACAGGACTAGAACTTACTGTCTCTTGGTTTCTCACCTGTAAAATAAAGGGATTATAGTAGCCTGATTTTTTTTACAAGCCATATAAAAGGTAAAGCAGTATTAATAGCAAATGATAGTACTATAATAATATAGAAGTTTGAGCATAAGCTTAGACAAAACTCCTACACTTATTTGCAAAAGAATATATATACCACAGAACATGGAAGAAATTATTTCTGAGTAAATCTTTATAAGACTGCATTCTTTAATGAAAACAGAAAAGAAAAAAAAAATTACACATTATTCTTCCAATAAAATTAGAAAAAAAACATTTGGGACAATAAACCTCATCACTGTATGTTTAATTGATTAAACAAATATTTGTGAAGTATGATTTATTATAAAATGTTGTATGCTGTATAATATTTAGTTCTCACTACATAATCAGCAATGTCTACAAAATATCTAATACTTATGGACACACTTATAGAAGACATTTCATTTTTTTTTAATTACATTTATATGCCGCCCTTCTCCGAAGACTCAGGGCGGCTTACAATTTTTTGGGATACAACCCAGTGTGCTCAGCAATAGCCTTCATTCCATTGTATATGCCTGCTTATTACTAAGCGGCATTTTTACAAGGTCAGCTTATTGCCCCCAACAATCTTGGGTCCTCAATTTACCTACCCCGAGAGGATGGAAGGCTGAGTCAACCTTGAGCCTGGTGGGATTCGAGCCTACAGTAATTGTAGACAGCTGTATCTTAAGAGCAGGCATATAACAGCCTGAGCCACCAAGGCTCATTTTGTAAACATTATAAGTATCAATTAGATTTGATTTATGCATAAGACCCAAAAGTGTGATAGAAATAAAAAAATGTATTTTCTATTTCTAGAAATCATCAGTATAATAGTTAATATTATAATATTGGGCAGTCAGAATTCATCAGTAATCTTAAAGGTAGTGTCTCGAAAACAAACAATTAAGTTTTGTTAGAAACTATCATTTAGACTTCCAAAATAAGTTTCAATGTTTAGGAATCTTTTTTCAAACTCCATTTTGCATAACAAGAGCAGGATTAACCAACTATTATTATATCAAAAAAGATTCAGAAAGTATAGGACAAGTTTTTTTTTACTGGTTGATTGATATTTTCAATTCTTTTAAGTTCCATCAAGAAACATACAGTCTTTGATTCTGTTTAGTGATTGTTCGAATCACTGAAAATTATTTGGATTATTGATTACTGATTATAATAATTACAGAATTTATAACAGATTTGGAAACATTTTCTTAATCCACTTTTCCCTTTGAATACCATTATTTTTAAACTATAGGATGCCTTGTTGAAGTTAACTACTGAATAGTTCCTAAAAATTATAACTAATGGTGCTGTCTTTGTCTTGTGTGCTTTGATGGATGGTTTTTTTAAGCTCTCCCTTTTAAGATAGATATTAAGCATAACATCATGCTGAAATTATTAACACACCTGTGATACAAAGGGCCTGGGAGGTAGAGCAGGTGGTGGTGGTATCCAGCCTGATCTAACTGTTAAAATCAAAGGACAAAAATAACACATATGAATGTAATGGATAGTCATATGTGCCTAGCAGGACAATTTAACTTCTTCACACAAATTAATAATACAAACTTGAATGATTTGTTACCATACTTCTGTCTTCACACATACACACACACACCACCCAGAGTTGGATTGAAATGGGTGGCTATAGAAATTGAAACACACACACACATGTGTGTGTGTGTGTATAGGATTAAAAACAACAGTCAACATTGATTCAGCTAAATACCGGCATAACATACATATGCACTATCAGATACACTTTTAGAAAGGAAATAGAAATGAAATAGAAATAAAAGCAAAATTCCCATATCAGCATTAATATTATATATTAGAAAGCATTTACAGAAAATGGGATTGTATAAAAAAGTAAAATTATATAGATAAGATTATTGAATATAATTAGAGATGATGGCACTTGTTCTATTATGATGTTTTATTTAAAATTTGTATGAATATATTTATTAAATAGCTAGGAAAGATTAATGAGTAAAATAATATTGATTAAAGTATGTGTAATTTATCAAGAAAAAATCCTAAACTTATAAAATGTTCAGTACTATTTCTGTTGTATAAGAATGGTATGATGCAGATCAGATATCAACTCATATATTTTAATCTTCACATTGGTTCTAACTGCATGACTGATATCACGATTAGTATGACAACCAAGTTACTGAAAGCAAACATAGATATAATACAAAGTCTTGATTAATTGTATGGTACCACTGATATACTATAAGTTTACATGTGTATATATATATTTGTGTTAAAAGAGTCTTGGGTGCTGGAAACAATATTTTAACAATATTTAAGTATTTGTGTGATAGAAACAGTATTTTAACAGTGCTAGATTTTTATTTCAAGTAAATTCAACTTTTAACTCAAATAACAGCTATGCAGAGCAGCAGATTTATTTTTCAGTTTTTAAACTTACGGTTGTTTTTTTTCTTCTTCCTACTTAATATGCATTTTCAGTTCTAAGTCACTTGTTTCCTGTATCAACTCTACAAAATTGTGGAATGGCATTTTCAATATGTAATCTCTGTTTGGATTTTATTATTCAATTCTTACTCATTTTCTCTGATCGTAGGAAATTAAAGCATCAGTATTTTCTTCTATATTTCCCTTGGTTGGGAAAACCTTCCTGGAACTTCTCTAAGGGACACTGAATCTGATTGCATTTTAAGAAATTGTTACCAATTTCACAGAAGACAGAGAGGAACATTTTTCTTCTTGCCTTGGTGCAAGTAAAGGGGAGCAGCTCAGCCTCAGTCAATATTAAAGACAGTACAGGCAGTCCTTGACTTACAACAGTTCGTTTAGTGATTGTCCAAAGTTATAATGGCACTAAAAATAGTAACTTATGACCAATCTCAAAGGAATTGAAATTGATGGGAATTAAAGCAAGTTTCCATCAGATATAGAAATTAAGTTCCAGACCTAAGTTTGGAGGGGGGACTACAAACAATAGCTATTCAGATTGAAATGTAGTATCTATGTAGCACTGACACAATTACAGAATGTTCCATTGAAAAATATGACTTTGTTCACAAGCTGACATGAAACCAATTTCTGAAAAAAATGCCATTTTAGCAACCAAAGCATGTAGAACAGATAAATCTGACTATACCAAATTTGAAATTTGAAGCTATTTATGACATATCTATACAATTATGTACTGGGATATCTTTGACTTTTTTCAAAATCTGAATTAAATCAGAATACAGCTGGAAGAGACATTGGAGGTCTTCTAGTCCAGTCCTCTGCTGAAGCAGGAGACCCTCTACCATTTCAGACAAGTGACTGTCCAGTCTCTTCTTGAAAACCGCTAGTGATGAAGCACTTACAACTTTTGAAGGCAAGCTCTTTGACTGGTTAATTGTTCTCACTGTTATTCCAGGTTGCTTCTCTGCTTGGAGTTTCCATCCATTATTTCTGACCCTGCTCTCTGGTATTTTGGAAAATAAGTTGACCCCCTCTTCTTTGTGGCAGCCCCTCAGATACTGAAATCCTGCTATCTTTTCACTCTTCCTCCTTCTTTTCTCTAGACTGGCCATACCCAATTCCCACAACCATTCATGTTTTCGTCTCCAGGCCTTTAATCATCTTAGTTGCTCTTCTTTGCACTGTGTCCAAATCTCAACATCTTTTCTGAAATGTGCTCAAAACTGGATGCAGTTTTCCAGATATAGACTTACTAAGACTTTAATAAAGTGGTACTAATACTTCACGTGATTTTGATTTTGTTTATACAACCAAAGATTGTATTAGCTATTTTGGCTGCTGCAGCACATTGCTGGCTCATATTTAAGTGATCGTCCATTTGGAATCCACGGTCCCTCTCACATTTACTGTTTTTGAGCCTTTTGCCTTTTGTTTTTCCTGCTTGCTTTTCTCCAGATTAAATTTCATGTTGTTGGATAGGGCCCATTGTTCAAGTCTATCAAGATCTTTTCAGATCCTGAGCTTGTCTTCTGGGGTGTTGGCTATTCCTGCCAATTTAGTGTCATATTTGATGAGTTCCCCTTCTATTCCCTCTTCTAAGTCATTTATGAAGGTATTGAAGAGTGCTGGCCTAAGACGGAACTTTGTGGTACTCTACTGCTTACTTCCATCCATGTAGATGTAGTACCATTAAGGACTATTCGTTGAGTAGAGTTTGTCAGCCAGTTACAAATCCATCTGGTGGTGATGCTGTCTATCACACATTTTTCTAGTTTACCAAGAAGTAGGTTATAGTCTGCCATAACCTACCAATTTACTGTCACCTGCAAATTTGATGATTTTCCCTTCCATTCCCTCATGACTTGCTGAAGTATACTATGTCGACAGCATTTCTCTGGTCTACTAATTTAGTCATTTTGTCAATATATGAAATAAGATTGGTTTGGCATGATCTGTTTTTAACAAACCTGTGCTGGCTACTAGTTATAACTGTATTTGTTTCTAGATGTTCACAGGTGATTTTGGTTTTTTAAAATTTTTTTCCAGTATCTGTGTGGTTAGCCAGTAGCAGGTGCGGAAGGTGCAGGAGAACAAGGACTCGGATGAGGGGCCGGGACCATCAGGGAGTGGACTGCTGCCTTCAGGGATTGTGGGAGCTGGCAGCAGTGATGAGGAGGTTCTTGAGGAGTCTGTGCCAAGTGCGCGTGAGCACAGGATGATTTGTAGAAGAGAACAGCTGGAGCAGCACAGGGGACTCGTGAGTAAGGATGCAATGTAATGGCCCCACCCTCCAGGGAATATAAGCCTGGTTTCAAAAGGTTTTTGCCTTTGCAAAAGGCAAAAACACTCTAAGGACTCAGCATTGTGTGTAGAGACTCCGGCTTATCTGAAGAATTCTGTCAAGGCTTTTCTGGTTGGACTAATCAGCTGCAAGCCATCTTTTATCTACAAAGAAGTTATTTGTAGATTAAAGTTGTGAAGGTTTGAGTTGTTGCGTTTGTTTGAGATTTTCTTGCTGGTAACAGGGTTGGGTCAGAACACTATCTTCCCAGGTATTGATATTAGACTAATTGGTCTGTAGTTTCCTAGGTTTGTTATTTTTCTTTTTGAAGCTGGGAACAATATCCAGGGTTTTTTAAAGATATGGTATAATGGTTCTGAGATAACATCTTCCAGCTCCTTTAGAACTCTTGGATGTTATCCATCAGGTCCTAGTCATTTATATTCATCAAGATCAAATACCACTTTCTTACTTATTTTAATTTTTATTTCTAGTCTGTCTTTTACAGTTATATTTTTGGTAAGTTGGGCTATAGTTTCTTTTTGCATGAAGACCGATGCAAAGAATGAGTTAAGCAGCTCTGCTTTCCCTCTGTTGCCTGTTACTTCCTTGCCATTTCCTTTTTAACTGTTTCCTTGACTTTTTTCTTGTTATTTATATATTGAAAGAAACCTTTAAAATTATCTTTGACTTTTGTTGCAAGTTTTTGTTCATTCTGAGCTTTTGCTTTCCTGATTTCATCTTTGCAGATTTGGGTTATCTGCTGACATTCTATATATCGCACGAGTCAAAAAGAGGTCTGTGAAAATATTTACAGATCCCTCACATCCCAGACATAAACTGTTTCAACTCCTTCCCTCAAAATGGCACTATAGAGCATTGCACACCAGAACAACCAGACACAAGAACAGTTTTTCCCCGAAAGCCATCAGTCTGCTAAACAAATAATTCCCTCAGCCCTGTTCAACTATTACAAAGTCTGCACTACTATTACTATTAATCTTCTCATCACTCCTGATCACCCATCCCCTCCCACTTGTGACTGTATGACTGTAACTTTGTCGCTTGTATACTTACGATTTATATTGACTGTTTCCTAGTATGATTTGATTGCTTATTGTACCCTATGACTATCATTAAGTGTCGTACTTTATGATTCTTGACTCTGGACGAATGTATCTTTTATGTATACTGAGAATATTTACACCAAGACAAATTCCTTGTGTGTCCAATCACACTTGGCCAATAAAGTATTCTATTCTATTCTTAGTTATGTGTCCCTTTTCCTTTTTTTGTCTTTTAGTTTATCAGAGAGATCTTTGTGCAACCATGCTGGTTTCTTCTTGGATTTTTTAATTCAAATTCAAAGAGTTTGTCTAAAATAACAGGCAGGCAATTCAGTGCTGTTAATGCTGAATCTTTTTTTCCTTAGATTGTACATTTTAATTTTTTATTAGTTTATAATATATAATACAAAAATACAAGAGAAAATAGTAGGAAAACAGGGAAAGAAAAAGGGAAGGAAAAAGTGTGGGGCAAGGGGGAAGAAAGGAAAAAAAAAAGGCGCTGACTTCCGACTCCCTTTACTACAGTAGAATAAGATAGTAATGTCAAACCTCAAATTTTTACTTTTACATAATAATATTATAAACTAGCCATTTCTACAACAAACCTATTAATTGGTAAAACCCAAAATCAAAGTTTCATTTTTTTCCACCTCAAGCATAAAGTCCAGAAGTGGATTCCAAGTAAAAAGAAAAGTAATTGTATTTTTTTCTTTAATCAAAGCAGTCAATTCGGCCATCTCTGCTAATGCCATCAACTTTTGCAACCATTCATCCATTGTAGGAATCAAAGTGTCCTTTCATTTTTGTGCGTAAAGTAATCTTGCTGCTGTCAACATATATAACATCAAAGTTTTCCCAAAAAATTTCAAGTCTTTTTCCATTAAAACCAGAAGAAAAGTTTCTGGTTTGTTTTTATATTCACTTTGTGAATCTTCTGTATTAAGTTGTGAATCCTACTCCAATATTTCTTTGCTTTATCACATGTCTACCATAAATGATAAAATGTCCCTTCTTTACATTTACAGTTCCAACATTCATCTGAAATACCTTTATACATTCTTGACAACTTATCTGGTGTTAATACCAATGATAAAATCTTATAATATTTTTCTTTTAAATTGTAATTTAGTGTAAACTTTAGACCTTTCATCCACATATTCTCATTGTTACAGCATTAAAAATATCCAAAGTTTCTTATCCACTGAATCATACAATGCTTTACATATTCATTCTTCAAATTCAAATTCAGTAACAATTTATAAGCCTTAGCAATAATATGTTCATCACTACCATGCAGTAGGATTTCCAATTCATTTACCAGAAAGTCATACCCATAACTTTTTATCTAATTTGAATCTTTCCTTCAATAGTAAATATGTAAACCAATGGCAGATACGTCCTTCTGATTCTAACTCCTCTTTGGGTTTGAGGATAGGATCACCAAAATAAAAAATATATTATTTGACCATCTGTCTGGCTTCCCCACCATTTCCTTTTTAAAAAAAGCTTCCCGTGGGGACACCCAGAGAGGCATCTTCACAAAAAAAACATGTATTTATTCTAAACTCTTAGGATGGCATGTCTACCAAAATGGTTATTAAAGTCAACATTTACTTTAACCTTGTCATAACATAAATAGCCATGCCACCCAAATCTTAATTCATGGCCCTCTAAATTGAGTAATCTCTTATTTTGAAGATTAACCCACACTTTTAGCCAGACCAAACATCAAATACAATTCCAAGTCTGGTAATCCCAAACATCCTCTTTCCTTAGCATCTTGCAGTAATTTCTATCTAATTCTTGTTTTTTCCCCTTGCCATATAAACTTGGAGATATTCATCTGCCATTGTTTAAATGGAGTATCAGCTGCAAATATTGGTAATGTCTGAAACAGAAAGAACATCTGTGGTAAAACATTCATCTTAATTACACAAATTCTACTCAGTAATAATAATTGCAATTTATTGCAATAAGTCTTTTTTGATATCATTCCAAAGAGGCTCATAATTATTTTGAAACAGTTTTGCATTTGTATTTGCCAGTATAATTCCTAGGTAATTCACCTTTTTCTCAACCTTAAAGCCAGACTTTTTAGACAATACGTCACCTCTGAGAGGTCATATTCTTAATAAGCACTGCTGTTTTCTGTTTATTTATTTTAAAACCTGCTAAAACCCCAAACTCATTTAATTTCCTCATCAAATATTACGTTTTGGGTCTTGCAAAAATATAACCATGTCATCAGCAAATGCCCTCAATTTACAAACTTCCTTTTTAACATTTATACCTGTTATTATTTTTTCATCTTGCCCAATATCTCTATTCAAAATTTGCAACACCAATATAAACAATAAGGGAGATAGGGAGCATCCTTGTCTTGTACCCTTTTCAATTTCACAGGGTTTGGTTAAGTCCCCCATTAATAATAAACTTTGCTTGCTGTAATGTATAAATTACTTTAATCCCTTGGATAAAATTCTCCCCATGTCTTCATGTCCATGTCTTCCAAAACCTTAAACATAAAAGCCCAATTTAAATTGTTAAAGGTCATCTCTGCATCCAAGAATATTAAAGCTGCCAGTTTCTAATTGTGACGTAAATATTCAATAATATTCAAAACAGTCCTCATATTATCACTTAACTGGTTTTTTTTGACAGAAAGCCAGATTGATCTTCATGAATATATGCCTGTAATATCTTCTTTAGTCTTTCTGCCAATTGCAACAATTTTGCGACCCCCCCCCCCAGATTTTCCCTATATCACAAAATTAAGTTTGCACTCCGGTTGGTCTTTTGAATATATGGTGTATCCAAACTCAGGAAACAGTTTAAAGACACAGCAAGAATTGTTTAACAATGTAGGAATTTACCATGACTGATTTATTTATAAATTGCTGGAAGTGAATATAGAATTCAATTGCCTTTAATTTTTGAAGGAATACAAAAATACTGCTTTCCATTAACTATTAAGTGTTCCAGGTCCCTTCTGTTAAACAGTACCATGTTATAGGAACAGGAAGATGTACCTTCCATGTCCCAGCATCTGTTGTATGGAAGAGCCTCCCCTGAGTGTCTGATGGCTCCAACTCTCATTTCCAAAAGACTATTAAAACTTGATTCCATTGAAATTAGCAGTCTTGTTTTTTTTAAATTAAATCCAAAGGAAAAAAAAATCTAGACAGCTACTGAGCTATTACTATCGTCACTACCACCACAAAACCTCCTATAATATACTAATCTATAGTCATGTTCTCTTAACCCATATTTGGCAATGTAATTAAACTACAAAGAATCTGAGGAATTTGTGATACATTATGAGGTACACATATGGTATGGTCAACGAATTAAAATGGGTTAAAGTTGTTTTAATAATTTAGAAGAGTTTACTATCTTCAACACTACACTATTGTATCAATATAAAAAAGGTACATGCACATTATAATTTCATTTATCATTTGCATATTACGGGTAGTCTTCGAATTACAACCACAACTGAGCTTCAAAATTTTTGTTATTAAGCAAGAAATTTGTTAAGTGAATTTTGCCCCATTTTATGATCTTTCTTTCACAGTTATTAAGTGAATCACTGCAATTGTTAAGTTAGTCATAAGGTTAAGTGTGACTTCCAGTTTGTTTGTCATTGGAGCAGAATCTGCAATCGTGCGCGGTTTTGCCCCAAACTCACTTGCTGGAGGGTCCTGATTGGGACCAGAACCACCCTGGAGGGGTGGTGAAGAAGGGGGGAATCACCTGGAGGGTTGAGGGGAGCCACAAGTCCCCTCCCTGACAGGAAAAACCCCTCCCAAAGGCAAGCTGTGGCAGTGGTCCTAAAATGGCCACCACGAAGATGAAGAACAGCCCGGAAACTAAGACTGTGCTGGAGCAGGGAAACAGCAAGCGGAGTGTGAACCAGGAAAAATACATGGATTTTGAAGTACCCTGGTTTTAAAAAATAAAGGACTATTTTGGAGGAAAGTCTGTGGAAGCAGCGACCAAAGAAAGTGAGAAGAAAATTGGATTTCATAAAATTGGCTTGAATTATTGTAGTGGATTAATTTGGAGGAGAAAATTTAAAGGAACATATTTGAACACAACAAAGGTTTAAAAATTAAACTGGACAACTATTGGATTATTGGTACTTAAAGGGCATAACTAAATGCTGGAATTGAGTGTGTTGAAAAGAAAAGAAATAATAGTTAATGATTGAAATTAGCAAACTTAATAAAAGTACTATATTTAACAAAGAAAGTTAAAGTTAAGGAAGGAGTGGATTGTAGAAAAGACTCAAGAGTGCCACCTGACAGTAAAGGAAAAATTTCAGTGACTCTTTAAAAAGTGCTCTGTCTTTCTAAGAAATTGGACTTTGGAACTTAAAAGAAAGTAAAAGAAACTCCATTATAATAAAATAAAAATCCTGGAAAGTGATATTAGAATATTACAAGGGGAAGATATTTGAAAATATTATCATAGAACCACCCGGTGACTGTGGGAAACAGTTGGGAAAGGGCCACCTAGAAGACTTGGAACAAAGTCTTAAGGACATTGATTGTTGAAAATAAACTTAAAAGACACTGGCTGAAATAATATACTGGACTTTGGGATTGAATACATTTATTAAGGAAGAGGAAAGAAAAGGAAAAAAGGAAAAGATATAATGGAGGAATTATTTGTTGAAATAAGACTGGACTTGCAAGATATAAGGGAAATGATGAAAATTAAACTTGAAATGTGGAATTACATATTACAGAAATTAGAAATGGCGACTCAGCTTGTAGAAGAACAAAGAAAACCAGAGGGGGAGGAGTTTAACAAAGAAGAAGCCAGCTTTGAAGAACAAAGGGAACAACAATTATTTAAGCAGGGGGGAAAAGTAAAATAAAAAATGTATGGTCTGATGTGATAACAAAAGGGAGAATGGTTCGGAAAATGAAAAAAAGGAGAGGGAAAAAGCAGAAAAGGGAAGTACAAAAGAAAAATCGAAAGAGGATGGAGATAAGCTTAGTAATTGGAATGAGAAATGGAGGGGATTAAGAATGGGGGAAAAGGGAATTAAGAGAAAGGACCAGAAAATAAAGAGAAACAGAAAGCAAACAAGGATGAAAAGGAATTACATTACTAGAAGAGCGAGGGATAATGGGTGAAAAAAAAGATAGGGAAGGAGATTCTGCAAGGTAATATGTTGTGATATATAAGAATAAGTACTGAAAATAGATAAGTATGTAACTGATATGGGGTTTTTTTTAGTCTCTTTCTCTCTTTTTTATTAAAGGATTATTGCTACATTAGACATGGAACTTAATGAAATAAATATGGAATGAGAATTTATAATAAGAATATTATATATTAACTGATGATTAGCGATGTATAAGAAAAGAAAAAGATGAAATAAGAACCATTATGGAAAGTTTAATATCAGTTGCTATAATTAATTGATTAAATTAATCCTTTTGTAACGTATAGGTGACTTATAAGGTGTTTGAGAAAATGTAATGAGGAATCTGACAATATATATATATATATATTTGTGTTATATAGTAAATAGGGAGATTGGCAATAAGGCAGAATGAAGGTGGCTAGCTCGAATTATTAACCAGAGGGGACAATTTTGAATTAATAAAATAAGGATTGATAAAATTGCAAATGTGACAGAAAAAGGTAATATCGGAAATGAACATAGAAATGAGATGAGAATTTTAGATAACACTGTAAAATATCCTAAGAAAAACAAAACAAGTTATAATATGAATTGGAATTGGATAAGATAAATTTAATATTTAATATTAATAAGGATAATGTGATATGAAATTGAATAAATAAAATGAATAGGTAACTATGGTCATGTTTGTATTGAGATGTGAAACCTGGAACCATACTGCTTGCCAAATGAGATTTTTTTTAAAAAAAACAAAACTAGGGGAGAAATTGAATAATGAAATTACTAGGTATGTTTAACTGATATGGTGGTTGGCATTAGGAGAGAGTACTGAAATGTTGAAAATAAGCAATGAAGGATTATGACTTAATGTGAATATGTGTATTAAGAGATATGATTGGTATTATTAATTTTGCCTATACTAAAATGTATGATATATTGATGCCACACTGTTAATGTTTGTTGTGTATGTGTAGATTGAAATAAAAAAACTTGATTACAAAAAACAAAGGTTGTTAAGTGAATCAGTCTTCCCCATTGACTTTGTCAGAAGCTCGCTAAAGGGGATCACATGACTCCGGGACACTGCAGCCATTGTAAATATGAGTCACTTGATAAGCATCTAAATTATCATGTGACCATAGGAATGCTGCAACTGTTGTAAGTGTGAAAAACAATCATGAGTCACTTTTTTCAGTGTCGTCATAGCTTTGAATGGTCACTAAAAGAACTGTTGTAAATTGAGGACTACCTGTACTTTGGCTAAAATGGTCAGTGTCTCTAGTAACTCCACTGAAATTCTTTGTGGCATTGGTTCTATTATGTTTCATTTATCTATTTAAAATGTCAACTACATTGCAGCTACCAACGATCACCTATTTAAATACCCCATGTACTACAGCAGTATTTTTAAATTGTTTTCTTTCAGGTTCTCTTCCCACTTTTAAACATTATTGAAGAATTCAAAAGCATTTTTCTTGTATAGGTTATATACATTAATGTTTACCATACTAAACATATAATTGATGCATTTGCTGCTACTACAACTTCTCATGACTTGCTTGAAGTGATTTTAATATGGTACAATTTTTTAAAACAAAAATCTAGCTTTATTTTTTTCATATCCTTGAATGGGTCTTGGGGTTCTAGAAGCACACTTTAAAAACATTGTACTACAGGAAAAATAGGGAAAATGTTTGGCAGGTAAGAATTTAAACTGTCTGAATTTTTTAATACTATTATTTTAGCTTCTGGGGAAATTTAAAGCCTTCTACAGCTTACCTTGAGTGTTTTGCTGGAAAATTTTATTTAAGTCTAAAGACGAGGCTCTTGAATGTGATTTTTGAGGTCGTGGTGGTGGAGCTGGTGGTTCTCCCCCTTTGTTCATTGTATCTTCAACAGATGTGCTGGAGTAAGACCTCAGAGGAAAAATATGAAATTGAAAAAAGAAAAATTATTGATGGTTTTTGCTCATACTACAAATAGTTCTAAGCACTCTTTTGTTCATGACTCATCAAAGATATATCTTATCTTTCATACAAGAGCTGAAAGAAGTTTACATGACAATCCCTTCATTTTATCTGCACAAAAAACCTTATGAGGTAGTTTTGCCCAGAATATAACAACTCGCCGCAGGACAATTCAAGACTTCTATTTAATTATTTAGAATTATTAAAAATTATTTTAATTTTTGCCATTCACATTTCATTTTGTCCCTCCTTTGGTATCCTTTATTTAATTATAAAGGATACCACCATTTCTTGGTATTAGTGTAATTCTTGTCCTGCGGCGAATTGACCATGGTGAGTTGTTAACGGTGAATTGGCTGTGGCAAGTTGGTCATGGCAAGTTGGTCATTGTGAGATGTCCTAGATGCAGTTTTGCCTAGAATGTACTATTGACCCAAAGTTTTTTTTTTTAATTACATTTATATGCCGCCCTTCTCTGAAGACTCAGGGCGGCTTACAATTTTTGGAGCACAACCCAATGTGCTCAGCAATAGCCTTCATTCCATTGTATATGCCTGCTTATTACTAAGCGGCATTTTTACAAGGTCAGCTAATTGCCCCCAACAATCTTGGGTCCTCAATTTACCTACCCCGAGAGGATGGAAGGCTGAGTCAACCTTGAGCCTGGTGGGATTCGAGCCTACAGTAATTGTAGACAGCTGGATCTTAAGAGCAGGCATTTAACAGCCTGAGCCACCAAAGTTACCCAATGACTGAATATTCTCAGTCCTACTTGTATATCATAAATACCTTAACCAGCATATCAAACTGTCTTACTGGAGACTAATTGTGTATATTTATATATATATTGGAAGCTATTCATTAAATTATGATATATCCCTACTTGTCTATTTGGACAGTGCCCTGATAGTTTGCCTGAAATTGAACTGCTTTGTATGATTCATTAATAAAGAAGTGAAGGAATGGGTGCTTATAAAAATAATGTCTTCTTCTTAAGGATGACTGGTATAATAGCGGACAGGATGAAACTGTTCCATAGAGTACCTGGAGCGGTGTTACTCCAAAGTAGGTCTTTGTTTTCAGGAGAATCAGGATACATATTTTATACATACAAAATGAATATACAGTATTTAATCATTTATAGACACACATCTGCTTCTGACTTCTTACCCTCATTTTTTTTAAAGAGAACTCAATTTAGTGTCTGGCAAACTGCTATGAGAAAGAATCTGTTTAAACTGGAAGTAGTAAGTTTCCAGGGAATACATACAAAAAATAAGAAACACATGAGGAACAATGGATTCAGAGAGCTGTGCCACTTTTTGTATTTGATACCAAAAATACTTTGGAGTGTGGAGGATTATGAATGTAGCATCCATCAAGCAGTGATGTGTTTTTCAAGGATTATGTGACTATACTTTGTAGCTGCTGCAAAACCATAGGAAAAGTCTGCTCTGATGAGTTGCAGATATTTATTTCACACATTTATAAGGTCTCTGACTTCTCAACCAATATGATTCCAGGAGGTATTTAACAAAAATAAACATTAATAAAAGGTGACCACACATCATTAAACAAAAACAAAAGAATCAAAAGCAAAATCCAGTAGAGAAAATGGTGAACCAAAAAGAATAATTAAAAGAAGCAGAAGGGGACTCCACTGAGCTAGACCCAGATACTGTTCACATTCCCAGGCACTTTGAAGACCCTTCCAAAAGTGAATTAAAAGAGGCAGAGTTTAGCAACTGCAAGTCAAATAAAGCTGACTTTTGAAAAGTTGGGGCTAGAGTTATTTCTGCTTTGTCTTATTGCTTTCAAATCAGTCTTTACTCTTGGAAACATGCATATTTCAAATATCTTGGATCACATATTTTGAAGGGAAACTATATAGTGGACACAGGGATTTAATTTTCTAAAATATGTGAGAAGGAACAAAAATTAATCCACTAATATATCTATATTCTGACACATTAAAACCATCTGGTTAAAAACTACATAGGTTGTCATTTAGAAACAATAAAAAATATCATCCCCAAAAATACCTTATTTTGTTGATATTTATTTATTTTCTCTATTTAACCTTAATACTATAGGAAGAATAATAGAAAATATTTTCTGAATGACAGTTATCCACTTCGTTTATACAGTTTAACTTTCTTAGGCTTATAGTACTTGTAGCTTCATTATATGCAGCATCAAGATAAAAAAATATTAAGTTAGGTATGGCATTTGCTGAAGATAAGAATTAGATGTGGCCTTTTTTAAATGTGAAAAGTATATAAACAATTATCACAAGGAACTTTCAACTGTATATGTTTAGAAATGTATTTACCCCTATATTCTGTTTTTATTATATTATTTATAAATTTATTGTGACGTGTTTCCATTATTAAATTTACTGTGACGTGTTTCCATTATTGTAAGTAGAATAAATAAAATCCATGCATTTCACAAAAACAAAACAATTATCTAGTAAACTATATCATAAAAATTTTTAGGCAATTAAAACTGCAGAAATAAAAGAGAAGTGCTGTTTACTAAATGAAATGCTTATTTTTGAGGAGTGAATTCTATCTAAAACAGTTTATGTGATGTATTTTTATATCAAAGCTATCAGGCACAAAGTTGTCAGTCAAAAGCATTCAAAAATAAATTAGTACCTGTCTGACAAATTCAATATAGTATTTGAAGGTCCACTTCAAAAGTATTATTTGAATTACTGTAATATCTTTGTCTACTTTAGAATTGCAATTTGTTGCAAAAATACTAAAATAAATACTGATTGATTGACTGACTTTTTATTTTTGCTTACTTACCTGGACCTTGGTCTTGTTTTAAGTGTGTTTGATTCTTGAACAACTAAAAGGTAAGATAATTTGTTAATAATACTGTGAGGAAATAAAACTATTTATAATATTAAATGATGCAATGGTATAACTCACTCAAAATATGAAGCTGCTAATGGATCTCAACTAAAGCCAACACAGTTCTAGACTGCATTAAACAGAGGGATAGAATCAAGATCACGTGAAGTGTTAGTATCACTTTATAATGCCTTGGTAAGGCCACACTTGGAATAGTGCATTCAGTTTTGGTCGCCATGATGTAAAAAAGATGTTGAGACTCTAAAAGAGTGCAGAGAAGAGCAACAGAGATGATTAGGGGACTGGAGACTAAAACATATAAAGAATGGTTGCAGGAACTGGGTATGTCTAGTTTAATGAAAAGGACTAGGGGAGACATGATAGCAGTGGTTCCAATATCTCAGGGGCTGCTATAAAGAAGAGGAGTCAAGCTATTCTCCAAAGCACCTGAGGTCAGGACAAGAAACAATGGGTGGAAACTAATCAAGGAGAGAGACAAATCTAGAACTAAGGAGAAATTTCCTGAAAGTTAGAACAATTAATCAGTGGAACAACTTGCCTCCAGAAGTTGTGAATGCTCTGACACTGGAAGTTTTAAAAAAGATGTTGGATAACCATTTGTCTGAAGTGGTGTAGGGTTTCCTCCCTAAGCAGGGGGTTGGACTAGAAGACCTCCATGATCCCTTCCAACTGTTATTCTATTCTATTATACATTTAGATAAAACATCACTTTCATGATAAAGCTATTAGAAAATAAGATTCCTATAGTACAGTTTATATTAGACACTATTTTGTCTTTCTTTTCTGTGAAACAAACATGGACATTGTCTACAATTAACATGTAATGATACTGAGTTTTGGAACAGCAATTTTATAAGTGTCCAGACTTGAGCAAAATGAACTGAATTCTGTGACAATATTCCTTCTTTTTTCCCTTCCTCAAAAAAACAAGGTTCTTTAACACCTTCACTACTGGCAGGACGTTAATTTACTTATTTTACCATTACCTCTAAGGATTTGCTACATAATAGCTTAACTGAAACACCATCATTTGGAAACTCTCATTTGGAAAAAAAAGTTAGCCACATGACACTCATTCAAGAAAATCTGGCAAAAAAAGGGAACAAGAGGATGAGGGAAATGATTTATTAAAACATTATTAACTGGACGGAATTAATTATGTTTGTATTGGATCAGTGGTGGTATTCAGCCAGTTCAGGCGAACTGGTAGTGACGATTTGGTGTAGGTCGCCGAACCGGCAGTGACTTGTGACTGGCCATGCCCCCGCCCGACCCGCCCGTCACTCGCCCCGCCTGCCTGACACTTGCCCTGCCCAGTCACTCCTGATCTCCTATGCGTCACACTGGGTCCTTGTGGCTTGCCTTTAACCTGCTTTCCCACGTGGTGCCTGCGCCCCAACTAAGCATCTGTGATCTCCCTGCTCATAGGTAAGCCTGCGAGTCGCACTAGCCCCCCCCACAGTTCCCAGATCTTGCTGCCACCAGGCCCCCCCCACAATTCCTGGATCTTTCCGGGCCCCGGAGCTTGCCAAGGGCCCCCCCACTGTCCCCGGGCTTGGCTGGCTGGCTAAGCCACCACACAGCACTCTCTCTACCATGTGGCGGTTGCGGTGCAGCTCTCTGGGAGGGAGGGCAGATGTCCCGAGGCTGCTGCCGCCACCGCTCACTTTCTTTCTTTTGTCCCCCAGGAGAAGGAAGAAAGTGAGTGGCGGTGGAAGTGCTTCGGGAGGGCAGGTGGATGTCCCAGGGCTGCCTCCTGCAGCAGCGCCACTGCTGCTGTTCACTTCCTTTCATCCCCCGGGAGAAGTGAGTGGCAGCGGAGGTGCCCCGACTGGGAGGGTGGATGGATGTCCTGGGGGTACCTTCCACAGGAGTGCCACCACTGCTGGCTTTCTTTGTTATCCCGCTGTTCTGGAGCTGTCCAGTCTTTTCTTAAAAACTTCTAGTGATTGAACACCCAGAACTTCTGGAGACAAGCAGTTCCACTGGTTAATTGTTCTCACTGTCAGGAAGTTTCTCCTTAATTTTAGATTGCTTCTCTCTTTGTTCAGTTTTCATCCATTGCTTCTTGTTTTGCCTTCTGCTGCTTTGGAAAATACATTGACACCCCCCCCTTCTTTGTGGCAACCCCTTAAAAGCCTCTTGCCTATCACACCCTTGGGCAAAGCATGTGAGCCATTTCCTCCTTTCAGTGGTCCATGAAAGTACATCTATAGTATGTAGATAATAAAGTCAAAAAAAGGTGAACATTTTTACAGAACTATAAATACATTGAGGCTGGGTGTGACAAGGAATGGCTGGGAGGGGAGGGGCCAGTAAACCCATTTTTCTGCTACTAGCCAGTCTGCCCAGGTTGTACTGATTTGCTACTCTAAAAAAGCCTATTTTTACACTAGATACCTACAGAAGTAAAATATTTGTCAAGATTGAACAGCTTTGCCTCTTTCACACCTTAATGCTTTTCAACTTGCCAATGAACTTGCTGAAAATACAATCTTGGCAACCATCATTGCAGGTGCTTGAAAGAGATGGACCCCGCCCTTCTCCGAAGACTCAGGGCGGCTTACAATTTTTGGAGCGCAACCCAGTGCACTCAGCAATAGCCTTCATTCCATTGTATATGCCTGCTTATTACTAAGCGGCATTTTTACACAGTCAGCTTATTGCCCCCAACAATCTTGGGTCCTCAATTTACCTACCCCGAGAGGATGGAAGGCTGAGTCAACCTTGAGCCTGGTGAGATTCGAGCCTGCAATAATTTCAGGCAGCTGGAATTAAGTGCTAGGCATTTAACAGCCTGCACCACCAAGTTCCCATAACAAAAGGACGTCTCATAATTGGATCACCCAGGTGTGGGGGGAAAGGGAAATTATTGTTTAACTAAGCAAGTTTGTGCAGGAAAACCAGAGCTGCTTTTGATTCTTCAGTACCAAAATAATATAGCCAATAAAGTTTTACTTTTGGGAATTCAAAGCTCTCGAGAGTGTTTCCTTATATTGGGTTCACTAGTTGGACAGTTTATTACAGCAGCAACCCCTCACTATGCAATTCATTTTAAAATAATAAATCTAATATTTGACAATTTACTGTCTTTTGGGATCAACCTCACACTTGCTATTATTTTATTTATTTATTTTATTTATTTTAATGCGATTCTATGCTGCCCTATCTCTCGGAAGACTCAGTGCGGCTTACAATAATAATAATAATCCATTTTATATGTGTGATGAAGATGGCATTTACCTACAATTAATGATGCCATAATACATTGGTATTGTGACATGATTCGATTAAACTATAATAATAATAATTATTATTTATTCGACTTGTATGCCGCCCTACTCCCTAAGGACTCAGGGCGGCGAACATTAAAACAGAACAAATTTACAATAAAAAACAATTAAATAAAACAAGTCAAATACATTAAAACATTAAAAAAGATTAAATAACCCTAAAACCCCCCACCCGGGTCATTCCAGGCTGGCCTGTTGAAACAACCAGGTCTTCAGGTCTCGGCGGAAGGAGTGGAGGTCAGGGACCAAACGGAGGTCCACGGGGAGCTGATTCCAGAGGGTGGACGCTCCCATGGAGAAGGCCCTAGCCCTGGGAACTGCCAGCCAACAATGCCTGACTGACGGGATCCCAAGGAGGCCCCTCCTATGGGAGCGAACAGGGCGATCGGAAAGTGATGCTGGCAGGAGGCGTTCCCGCAAATAATGCCCCTCTCTCTTTCAAAAACAAAAAGCAAAGGTATAACTGCTATTGCTATTACTACCAGTATGCAAAGTGCCAGGAAAAATATATTGCCAGTTGTTGATAATGACTTTGTTCACGCTTCATCTGGATTTGCAAACATGTAAAAATGTGAACTATGACCAATTTGACACAAAGCAACAACCAAGGAAATACAGAACATCTGTAGAACAAACAGAAAGGAAATGAATTCAAAGGGCTTGTTCTGACTCAGCCTTTGCAAGCAATGAGAAACCACTGGCCCAGGGTCCCCCTACCCTTCCTCCTTGTCTAAGTCTGCTACTAGCTCTGCTGGCAGCCAATGGGCCACAACGTGGCTATAAAACAAATTATTACATTGCTTGCTATATTTTGATATTTTGTGGTGCTTAATTGTAGCTGGATATACAATCAGTCAAAATCCACTCACTGCAGGATGATGGCCCCTTTATTGGAGGTTGTGTACTGTAATCTACCATGTTGGTCTAGTGGAGACTGGCTTTATACTTCCCAATCTAGGGCTGAGAAGAGTGACTGGCCCAAAATCAACTTACATATTCATTCCTGCCTTGGCTTCTACAGCTAAGGGAGGATCAGATCTGATTCTCTGTATTTCTAGAACACAACCTCTTGTACCACAATTTGGTACCCCTTGTACCACATTGGCAGAATTTTGGGCATGTCAAATTTTTCAACTTTCAATTTCCAAACATTAGGGTACTCAAAAGTTGTGACATGCCAGGAGGATTGTAAAGATATTTTGGTTACTTTAATATAATTTGCATGTGCTTGGTAACTACATAAATATAACTTTTTAACATTTTGTTTGTTTCATTTCTAGGGCATGTCAAATATTTCAACTTGCAATTTGCAAACATTATGAGTGCTCAAACATTGTGACATGACTTGAGGACTGTAAAGAAAATTTGGTTACTTTAATTTAGATGTTCTTGGTAAATAACAACATAAATATCATAACCTTTTTGTTTGTTTCATTTCACAGGTTCAACTGTCTTTCTCTTTTTGTTAAACATTATTTTGCCTGAGAGAGTTAATAGTGCTGGCCTCATTTTCTGTTAATGCTATAAGTGATCTGTAATGACTTCTAAAAAAACAAGACTGGGAATATTCACTCATATGAGCAACCTAATTGGGATTGGCAGAGACTTGTTGCTGTCTGAACTCCCAACACTAGGAGACACTCTCAGATATGGCCCACTGTTAAGAGAACAAAGTAATGATGACGCTAGAAACTACCCAGCAGCCAGTCTTTCAAAAGACATATATCCAAAAGTGTTTGAAAAGTGAGAACAAGCTAACAGTGCTTTTGTGACCCCTGTTGCAAATTCACAAGTGACAATCTTGAATAAGATCCAAGAGAGCTGGGATCAAGCCAAAACATATATCTTGGTAGAGGAAATCTAGATGTCACGGTGAAACTTGATGAACTGTCCGACACCCTCAACTGCAAGTATCAAAATGTACTGTGTGCCGAATTTGGCTGCCCTGCTGACTTCAAAAAAGCTCACATTAACTGCACCTGCCCTAAGGAGACAAAGATACTACTGAAGGAACTTGCTTTCATTAAAAGTCAGACAAACAAGTTTGGTTCTTTTGGATCGCACCAGATTGGTTTGCCAGATATGCCCAAGCAGAAACGACTAGGCAAAAGGCAAAGCAGCAAGATGATGAGAGACAAAGTCTCATTAAATATAAGCAGAGAAGTATTGCAGACATTTTGATACTGACAAATGACGTAATTACTAACTCTTATGATGAAAATGAAGGACAGGCAACTGATGATGAAGAGGAATGTGATGGAAATTATGAAGAGACCTTAGACCAAACATACGTGCCCTTTATTTCAAAAGAAAACACAGAACACAACAGAAAAACGTTCAGAGAAGAGCAACTAAGATGGTCAAAGGCCTGGAGACTAAAACATATGAAGAACGGTTGCAGGATTTGGGTTTGGCTAGTCTAAAGAAAAGAAGAATTAGAGGTGACATGATAGCAGTATACCAGTATTTGAGGGGCTGCCACTAAGAAGAGGGTTCAAATTATTCTCCAAAGCACCAGAGGGCAGGAGAAGAAACAATGGATGGAAACTAACCAAAGAGAGAAGCAACTTGGAATTAAGAAGTAACTTCCCAACAGTGAGGACAATTAACCGGTGGAACAGCTGGCCTCCAGAAATCATGGGTGCTCCATCACTGGATGTTTTTAAGAAGAGTCTAGACTTATCTGAAATGGTATAGGTTCTCCTGCTTGACTAGGGGGCTGGATTAGAAGACCTCCAAGGTCCCTTCCAGCTCATTCTATTCTAAAGATTAGAAATAACAAATGCAGAAATACCTTATGCAGAGTATAAGATATGGTGTTGGTCTACATACCACTGGTGCCATTACCACAGCTGCCTTCATAGATGCTGGCTTGATCACTAAAAGAAGATTTGTAGTCAACAGAGCCCAGGGAAAAAATACGAAATCCCTAGATCAACAATTTAATAAGCTCTATAAGAAGGGCAAGATAGAATGCATCTTCTTCGGTGGCTGTATAAATTATTATTATTCATATTTATATCCCGCCCTTCTCCGGAGACTCAGGGCGGCTTACAGCTTTTGGGATACAACCCAATGCGCTCAGCAATGCAATTAAATGCAATTAAATGCAATTAAAGTTAGGCTGAGAGCAAACAATTCCGTCCAGCAATTCCCCAGTACCATCAAAGAAGAACATTATTCTGTGTGCAGTGAGCTGGGTGGAAGATTATCATTTCACCGCAGAGAAAGGCTCAAAAACAGGAAAACCTGCTCAAGTGATTGCAGATAATCTGGTGTATTTCATGAAGAAGAAAGGCATTGACAAAAGCTTGAAGGCCATTGGAGGAGATTCTACAAATGTTAATACCGGCTGTGAAGGTGGTGCCATGCACTGGGTAGAGGTCAAGCTGGAAGTTGATCTGGTTGGTATGTGCACTCCACACAAATGAGTTACCTCATGACACTTAATCACAAAATGAGATGGGAAGAACTTTTCTCTAGACGCTAGACACTGCAACAGAACTTGACATTGATCCTTCATTCACCAGTTTCAATTGGTGAGCCTCTCATTTCACTGAGCGAAAGTGTTGTAAAGAATCTCTCTACTGATCAAGCATATGGATATAGGATGACACAGACAATAAGGACAGGAGGACTTCCCATAGTTCTAGATCTTCTGGCCCCATAAGCCATTCACACTGGTTGACAACTGCAAATAGGCTTTGTCAAATATGGGTTTCAAAACATGGCTTGAAAGGCAAAACTCTCCAAAACTTAAGAATGATAATGGAATACATCGTTGGTGTGTACTACCCTTGCTGGTTCTACATCAAAATAAAACATTCCTGGATTGAAGGCCCATGTCATATGTTGTTCCAGCTGCAGCAAGTCAGATTGCAGAAGATGCTGTTTTACCAACCATTGGTGCTCAGCATGGCACCCTTTCAGTAAAATGATAACCCAGAAACTGTGATGACCCAGAGGGAAGATACAAAATAAACACAGTCACAAAAACCTGGTGAAGCCCCTTTTATTCCTTCATTTTGCTTCCAAGCTCCAAATAGCCTTGATGGAAAACAAAAAACTCCCACACAAGCAGTTACAAGAAGGAGGGAAAAGACAACACAAACCAGGCAAGGGCTGGAGGACGTCCAAAGATAACAAAACACACACTGGGAAGGATGCCAAACTCATAGAGGAACCATAACTAGAGATATTTCCCCACTTTGTTTCCAGCGTTTGCCCATACGCATGTCCGTTCTCTTATTCAGTTGTCACAGCTGCAGCCCATGAAGAGGATGAAGGCCCTCTCCTCCTGAGTAGACCATGTCTCTCCCTTATCCTCTCCTCCCTGTGTGCCCTAGGATGGAGAGGGGATGGACCTGGGTCCTCCTCTGACTGCCCTGCCGGCCTCTGCCCTTCCCCAGCCTCCTACACAACCTCTGGAGCCACACTTCCACTCCCTGTCGGCTGTTCCTCCTTTCCCTCAGAGTCAGTCTCCACCAGGGGCATGACAACACTCTTGTATTCAGATGACATTCAAGAGGAGAGTTGGTGCAAAAGGTCATTGACCTGACGGGTACAGACAATGATGTGCTGGGAGATTTTTCTGTATGTGCAAGTAAAACACCTTTAATCAATGCCAGAGCATCCACTCTGCTGGAGCTGACTGACTGGTCTGAAGGTGTATATGAGCCACATTTGATGTGCAAATGGACTACAATGGAAATAAAGAAGTTCATTGACGAACTAATGCAAGTACCACAGTGGCCCTGTCATGCCCCATCAATAGAGAGATGTGTGAAACAGGTCACAGAGGTAGCAAGCAGAGTGTATGCACATTAGAAACATGAGGTTTATATCAGAGACCAAGAAGCAAGTTGGCAGGCAATGTTGAAGAACGAATCCAAACAAGACTTGATGAAAATTGCTTAAACATTTTTATAACTCTTTTTGTAAAATTGCTTTCTGATGTTAGTTTATGGTTGCATGGATTATTTTTTGCTTAGCTAGATAAGATTCATGCGGGGAAAAAAAACTTTAATTTTTGTAGCACAAAGTGTAATTTTGAAAAGATAAAGTTAACAGCATTTGTGTTACAAGGGACTTTTGTTGGGTATATGATCCAACGTGGGTTTACCATACCAAGCTAAACGTGCAATTGCAAAAGTAACAACAGATTTGAATTCTTGATGTAAAAACACGTATTTTTGGAACCCCTCACTGAAACAAATTGCAACAATTAATTTTCACTTCATTAAATGACATGCAGATAGAGACATGAAAGACTTAGAATTCTTAGAGTAAAAATAAATTGATCTTCTTCATTCTGGTACTGACAGTGATACACTTCAACATTCAGGAGAAATAGCATCAAATCTGTCCTTTGGAAGAATCTGCATCTAAGGTTCACCTGTAACAAATCTGAATCCTAAGATTGATGCTAGAACAGGGGTCTCCAACCTTGGCAACTTTAAGACTTGTGAACTTCAACTCCCAGAGTTCCTCAGCCAGCAAAGCTGAAGTCCACAAGTCTTAAAGTTGCCAAGGTTGGAGACCCCTGTCCTAGAACATTTTACAAACCTGGAATGGAATCATTAACTGCCAGTCTATTGCAATCCAGGGAACAAGATTCCACATAAAAGCCCAATAATAAAACTCCTTGTAAACTGACAGCTATTTGGAACTAATGGACTTTCAAAAGAAAGTAGAGGGCTTATTGAGAACAGAACTATTTACTCAGAGCAAGAGTTTGATGGGACTTGGAAACTGGACTAAAGCTGTTAGTTGAGGCTCTACATCTGCTGGAACAATGCATGCTTTTCAAATCCCAATATTTGGCAGTCTAGATAACTAACATAATTCAATTTTACTTGTTAACCTTTGGTTTGGATCCTACTTGGTTTTTGGACTCTGCATTGTTATATAACCTTGACTTTACTAAAAAAAAATCTATATGACACCTTTTGGGGAATTTGATAAGAGGGAAAACTTTTTCTTCTCATAATATTAGACATTTAGAAATTTTCCACTGGCTGTATTTGTTTTTGATACAAGAAACTTTCCTTACCTGTTTTGAAAGGCAAATGTTGAGATACTTTAAGTTCCTTTGGCGCTGCTTGGGTAGAATCACTCACTTTCAGACCTAATTGAAAAGAAATAATGAATTATTATTTGGTATTATTTGAGACTAAATTATTAATTTCCATTAGAAATGCCTTTGGGAATATTTTGCATCATTGTAAGAAACAGTGCTTAATAAAGAGAGCAAATTTACAAACAGATTATTCTGCAAAGTTCATGCATAAAGCTTAAAAGTCAAACTCAAAGTATCATATATAAAGTGTTCAACAAGAGCTCTGCTAGGGATTGAGTGTTCTCACCAATCAATTCCCTAACAATCTGTTGTTGAGGCTGAGAAAGTTTCCAGAACAGAATGAGCTGCAGTAGAATGATGAATTGGCAAAAAAAAAAAATCCTGTCTGTTTTGTGGATCAAAGCTTGCTACATTCCAATTCATTCTGCAGCAGAAAAGTTCCTTTCACAGTGCAAACTATATCTATTCATCAATGATACAATGCAAAATAAAGTATTCAAAACAGATTAAAATAATTTACATTATACAGATGCCTAATTTATTCTAACAGGAATGAAAAACTGACTGCAATAAAGAGAAATCACACAACAGCAATATTAGCAGTGAATTTGGAATTGATGACTACAACCTGAATAATTTTTTGGGCCAAGCAAAGGCAGAACTAATAATGAAACTTTTTGCACCCTATAATAACTTATTTAGCATAATTATAACTCACATTTCTCCCCAAATAGCCCTCTATATGTGTTTGAGTAAACTACCCGTGTTTCTCCAAAAAGAAAGCCAGGTATTATTTTCTTTTGACCCCCGAAAAAACGGTTAGGCCTTTTTTGGAGGGTTCTAATTATTGACTCACCTTGTAGTAGTGGCACCGACAGCCCCACCCAAGAGCCCGGTGCTGGCCCCTCTTCTTCTGCGGCCACATGCCACTACTCACACATATCACCCCGGTCTCCCTTTCACCTTCAGATGCCTGCCAGAAAGCTCTCTGCAGCCGATAATAGAGCTCTGGATCGATCCAGAGCTCTGTTATCAGCTGCAGAGAGCTTTTTGGAAGGCATTTGCAGAGCTCTATTATCGGCTGTAGAGGGCTTTCCGGAAGGCATCTGAAGGCAAAACAGGGGCCACGGCGATGCGTGGGAGTGGCAGCAAGCGGCCGCAGAAGGCGCGAGGCAGGTGTCTGGGTGTGCTAGGCCTGGTAAGTAGGGCAGCTCCACTCCCATCCTAGCTTATTTTTTATCTGTGTGCCTCGCCCCATCCCCTGTACCCCACAGTGGGCAGAGTCTTAATTAGGCCTAATTTTGTGGGTGTGGCTTAATTTGATTGCATGCGCTCAAAAACGTGATAGGGCTTCTTTTCAAAGTGGGTCGTCTTTTTGGAGAAACACAGTATAAACAAAAAAGCAAACAATAATCAATAGGCATTATAGATTTTCTTAAAATTTTGACCTTTTTGATAAGAAAATACATATTGGATACAACACATAATGTTGAGTGAGACCTAAGTGAATTTTGCTATGATTTTTAGCTTCTAGGTTCATAGTTTGTATCCCAATATCAGTTCTAAAGTTCAACAATGGGATAATCTGTCAATAACTACTGGTTTACAGTGAGTAGATGATGACACACACAGATTACTTTCTGCTAATTTCTACATATGCATTCTTAACAAGAATTGAGTATTATCTGGAGCTTGAAATTCAATTTTCAGGTTGCAAAATGTATATGCTTCCAAATATATCCAAATTCATGAATTTTGTTGCTGTTTTACACTACCTTAAAAGCATAAGCCTTACCCTCATAAAGTGTATTTTACTTGATAACATAGAAGAAACTCTGAAGGTGTCTGGGATGGTTATCTAATTAGGTGGTTATCTAATTTAGGTATCCACACAGAACAATTTATATATTGTTATATCCTACAAAATTATAGCAATTTTATTCTGAGACACTGACTCAGCTGCAACCTCCTCACTGTATGCTATCACACAGATTTCTAATAACAATGCTGTTCCTAGAGGAATTAACAAGGAGTACAACATGAAGACTTACCTTCACATTTTGGTAACCCTCTTTTTCTTGCCATGTCCTCATGATATTGCCTTTATCTTATTCCCTGCCAGCTGAATTAGCCTAAAGTTATCTTTAAATATTCCTATTTAACAGTAGTGTTTCCCAGCACAGTTTTTGCCATGACACAATGTGTCAGGCTTTACCAATGGCTGTTGACATCATCAAACCACTTCCGTCCCATCATTGCAACTGCCCTCCATTTTGCTTTCCTCCTGAACAAGAGAGGATGACTGGTTTCCATGGAGGCACAAGTCAGTAAAGTAACTTACGGACACTGTCTAAAGTACATATCAAATCTTACGCAGGTTCCATATCAACTGAGTTTTAATGCTGTTTTGCAAATGCACTAGTCCTGTGTTGCACTAAAAATCCACTTAAACTGAGAAAAAAAAGCCTGATTCTATCAACTGTGTTTGTAAAGGAATTTAGAACTCACATTGGAAGCAGATGCCTATGGAGATTCTCAACCGTCCAGGTCATGGTTAGTCTCAAAGGTGTTTTTTCCAAAATGCAACCAGATTTTCTTGGCTTTTTTTTCTTTGAAAATGTTTTGCTTCTCATCCAAGAAACTTATTTAGTTCAGAAAATCCAGTTGCCTTTTGAAAAAATCACCTTTGGGGTGCTTAGGGAGAATCTGAAGACGAGGATATATGGTTCTGAGATACACAGAAATGTAAGAACAAAATTCAAAATAACCCTGTTTTTTGCCTGGGCTATCTCAAAGGATGTGGTACACTCTTCAATATTGAGAAATTAACATCTATTATATCATCTCAAATTCTTCCTGCATTCTCAGCTTAAATAGGAGGAAGAAGAAGGTGCATGGGATGGAGAGGAGATGGAGGGTACACAGCAATGAAAAACTTGATGGATCTTACTGGAACTAAAATCAAAGTGTTCCTTGAGAAAGAGTTGGGTTGTTTGTCATTCCTCCTAGAAGAAACAAATTCATGGAACAGAGGATGAGGGTATCTTTGAAAGCCAACAGTGACAATCATAGCTGCCTAAATGCACTAAATTTAGTTATTTTCTAAAGGCAACAAAGCTAGCTACCGTATTTCCCTGAAAATAAGACCCAGTCTTATTTTCTTTTGGGCCCCAAAATAAGCACTTGGGCTTATTTTCGGGGAGATCTTATTTTTTTGACATGCAGGAGGCGGCAAGCACAGAGGCCAATGTGAGTGGAAGGGCTGCTACCATTGGCCCCGCCCTCCGTCCCACTTTCTACTTTCCTGCGTCAGCAACAAGCCAAACTCTTGGCGTGCCACGGCCTCCCCCTTCCCAGCCTGCTGGCCCTGCTGCCGCTGGGAAACTAGAGCTCAGGTCTTGTTGTACTGGTGTAGCCACTCTTGGAAGGACACCGCAAGGCTTGTCGTGCCGGTGCAGCTGCTCGCAACAGGATGCTACATGGTGCCTTCTGCCATTGCACGCAAGCAGCTCCACTGGTGTGATGAGCCTCATGGCGTCCTGCCTCAAGCGGCTCCATCGGCATGATAAGCCTTGCACTGTCTGGCTGCATGTGGCCACAAGTGGCTACTTAAGAAGTCAGGCTGTGGCACAACAGGTGTCAGGGGGTGGGAGGCCTGGCTTCAGTGGTCCTAAGGTAAGGGGGTGCAGAATGAGTGGGGCACCTCCAACCCCCCACCCTAACTTGATTTTTACACCTGTGCTTCGCCCCACCTTGTACGACCAGATGGTGGGCTTATTTGGGGGTAGAACCTATATTGGGCGCAGGTGTGAAAATCGGGCTAGGGCTTGTTTTCGGGGTAGATCGTATTTCTGGGAAAACACGGTAATACTCCTTTTGATATGAGCACTAATATTTTTCTAGAGTTGTACTGATTTTTTCCCTTTTCCCATCCATTGGCAGGTGATTGGAAGAAGATACACTAAATGAAACACAAAACAGTCAGATAACATGTTGACAATTCCTTGATTGCTCAACACATGGACAGACTTCACTATGGTTTGAATTGGGAAACTGTGAGTTGTAGACCAAGCTAAGTCCAAAAATGCTAGACAGTTCCTGGAAGATGACACTCAGACAAATCAACATTCAAAAGAGAAAATTAAAAAGTGAAAAGATTACATCTCCTTGCCAGCAATCAACATCCTGATAAGCAGAGATTAACATCAAGATTAATATTAAAATCAAGCAATAAACAATACTCCAAATCAAGGTACTACCAACTCAGACAAATAATCAAACAGTAAACAGCCTAATTAAGGAACCACCAACACTGACACTTGGCAAGACACTTGTCATAAAAACTTCCCTCCCTTCAAACATTATCCTAATTGAGTAATGAAATATATGCAAGAAAACAATCAAGTTCCAACATTACCAAGGACCCCATGAATTACTTATATGAATTATTTAAATAATTAGAATAAAGCTTCTGGAACCATAATATGAATTGAAGCCATCCTGTTAAAAACATTGACCACCACCAAGATAGCGATGAAAACTTGCACTTCAGGAAGATCAGTACTAAAACCCAAACAAAATATCTCTGATTTCCAAGGGGGATAAGTGGTTAAGTGTGAATTATAAGTAAAATAAAATGTTCCTCAGACAGGCAGCCATGACAGAGAAGGCCCTTATTTTTTATCTCACCAGATGAACTTCCTTAGGAAAAGATATCTATAGCATTCCCTGACTCCCCATTCTGGTAGGTCAGGTAGATGTAACAAGGAAAAGACAGTCCTTCAAATAATCTGGTCCTAAGCTGTATAAGGGGCTTTAAAGGTGACAACCAGCACATTGAATTGGATCCGGAAGCAGACAGATAGCCAATGCAGCTCCTGCAGGAGAGATAACACATATGCACATCTAGGCCTGCACAAAACCATTATCACTGCTGCATTTTGAATCAATTGAAGCTTCTGAATACTTTTCAAGGGCAGCCCCGTAGAAGGGTCCAGGTGATACAAAAGAAGCTAAAAAGAGAAGAGTAGACCACTTACATGAGCGTCCATTAAACTTCTGGGGCATTTAAGCAAAATGAAGGATAAAATTGGGGATCAATCAGCCCCTAATGAACACTGCCACCTGTTGATATAAAGCTCCTTCCATTAATTTCAGACTCCTCACAATTTCTCACATGCTCCTGAACACTGCCCTCTTCTCGTGTCTCTATGACCTGTCAGACAGGCTGGTTTGGATACAGTTTTAGCTCACCTTCAGAACAGCGTTAGATCCTTAGCCATGAAGAAACACTAGTATGGGTGTTTTCTATCCAATAGAATTGTATAAAACATATTTACCACTTCAAAACTGATTGAGACTACAATTTAGAACTGTACCTTGTTTATCATCAGTAATTGTATCCTGAATCAGGGCAGCTTTAACAGGTTTCTCATCAATTGAAGGCTGTTTATGGCAGAAAGGGTATCCATTTGTGAAGATTAAAAAAAAGTAAGAAGAAAGAAACAAATAGTCAGATAATTCAAAAATGTACAGGCTGAGAGAAGCCAATAATCTGGGGAGAGATGTAAAAGAAAATACCTTTAGGGATAAATTAAAATTCCTTAATTATTTTTATAATTTTGTTTTGAAAGTAAACCAGGTTTTTGTAGGATAGCTGGTACTTTGATTTTGTACAGCAAAAGAGCCATATAATTGTGTCACATGCTGTATAATCTTATGGAAATACATGCCATATAATCTTATGCAAGTTTTTCCAGAAGCATCCTACAAATGTCTAATTTGTTTGCTCAGGATTACAGTCTAGCATCGTTCTGTTAACATTATATTTTATCACAGATTGAAATTTGTGAATGGTGCTGCTTTATAAAGGCCAATTAACACCTGACAAACACGAGTACAACCAGAATATTTTATGAGCACGGTTCATAATCCCAGCAAAACACCAAATAGTTTATTTATTTATTTATTTGACTTGTATGCCACCCTACTCCCTAAGGACTCAGGGCGGCGAACATTAAAACAGAGCAAATTTACAATAAAAAAACAATTAAATAAAAGTTAAAGTTCATCAAGCCTCTTACTGGGAATACTTTCATGAAGCTAATTCCTTTGACTATAATAGAGAAGTATAATTTTATTGTGGCAATAAGAGGTACCCCCATACATAGGTGAATTGTATTCACTTTCAACATCATGCAGTAATTTATACTGTGTCTGGCCTTTTCTTTGTCTTGCCTGTGCAATGTACATGCACTGTAGTTCTGCTTTTGCTCAGGTCTGCTCCACAAGCTGCCAATGCTTTGCTGGGAACCCAGTGTACACTATAGTAGTTTGCATGCTTAATAAATTTATGTTGTAATTTTGAAGTGATTTAAGTGAGAAAGGTTTGGCTGTAATACTATTAAGGACACAAAAGGCATGCAAGTGAATTGTTACATACTGACTAGATCAATAATTTAAAAAAATAAATGGTCACTAACTGGTTGAACAGAGGTTGGTTCAACAGAATCAGTGGCTCTGAGTTATTTGGATCTTCGCATACAGTTTCGAGCTGATTATATTAAAAAATATAAGAGAAAGTTATAGAGAGAATGAATATTCATCTCTGGTGAGAAAGTACAGGAAGGTTTGTTTCTAGTTCTAAAAATTCAGGAATGAATTAAATAATAATTTGACTATTGGTCATAATGAATGAATAACTCAAAGTGTGCAAAGTCTTTAAAATTTACACTTATGTTTTTAGCTAAAGAAGGAAAAATGAAGTAGGAACTGAAAAAAATGATCCTTAGGAATGCTTGATACAAGGTTTCATTCTCTTGCTAAAGGATTCAGTATTTCTTAAAACAAAATTCTCCCATAATTTCCCCCACTTCGGCATAAGGCTTTCTTTTGGCTGATCATGCTGGACTAAAACACAGCAAATTACATTTTGATTATAGCTGTGGCATCTAGCAGCTGCACTATGATTACAGTGTTCACCTTCTCAGCATTAAACCTCAGGTAATTGAATCTAGTCTTCTTTCTCTACTTTGTGCTCTTCCATTTAAGAGGTGCATCGATTTTAGTGCTTACACAACTCACATGGATTTTTGGAAGGGTTTGAATTGCTGCCCTCCAGCCAATCCTTCACCATCTCTGCAAAATTAAGTTTTAGTGGTGAAGGAAAAAAGTTGAGGAGAAACTATTGCTTTATAATTGGTCACCAACCCACTTAGATAAATGCACTAAAACACAGAAAGAATAAAAGAAACTGCTAAAGGAAGTTATGACATGAAGACTGTTTATACACCATTGTTATAATTTAAAATATTTTAAAACAAGATGAGTTGTTCATACCTCAGTCCTATTGAAGTCTCTTGTTGCTTGATTTACTGACAACGATTCTGAATAAGAATTCAGTACATATTCACCTTTAGGTTTATGGGAAGCTATAAAAAAAGATGGTTAAGCGCCTCAATCTTTATAATGATCATTTTCTAGACTTATTTTCTCATTGATTTCTACTTTAGTATATTCTGTAACCTAATGATAACAATTGGCAACTCTTCTACTTTATAATACAAGACTGGAGTTTTTTTTTATTTTGTGATTATCATTTGAATAAGGTTCCTATATATTAAAAATAATTTTTTAAAATTGAATGAACATTATGGTAAGCTGCAGCATTTAGTTGAGCTTGACATACCAAAAAAGCTAAGTTGATGCTGAACTTAGTTAATGCTTAGAGGGGAAACTACAAGGAAATCCCAAGGCTGTAGGAGAATGATAAACTAAAATGAAACAACTCGGGAGAATAAAAAGATATGGATAGGTAAGTTAATGCCGTTCAGTCACTGTTCATTCATTCTTTGGGATGAAAGTATGGGAAGTTTCTGATTATTCCCAGAATGTTGTAATTAAAAAGTACCTCAAAAAATAGGCAATATATTTTAAGACTATTTCATTGCCAGGCACACAACTTGTATAAATGGTGTTAAATCTTTCTAAACTAACTTAGAGGTCCTGATTGGGTGGTTCACCATAAAGTTCCCAACTTTCTTTGTGTAATAGTGTCTCTTTAAATATAAGAACAATACTCAAATAAGAAAAAAAAACCCATATAAAATATTTTCCGTATCAGTGTTTTAGTGTCATTATACTTATTTTCCATTGGGAAGTTTATAGAAGAGCAGTAACCTCACTAGACACATAAAACTACATTAGTATGCCAAGACATACTTTGGATTTTGTGTGTGTGTGTGTGTGTGTGCGCACAATAATTGTCACCTTAAAGAGAAACCCAGTAATGGTTTCAAGTTGTTATTCCATTGAGATGTAATGTACTACAAAGTGCATTGCAGGGTTATGGATATACAATTAAAAATATCAGCACAATATAAAATAATCATATTGGAAGGATCCAGATGAACGCTGTAGAGCAAAAAGGCCTTCCAGCTTCTAGGTCATGAGTCAATAATTTTAATGACTTCAGGCACAGACTTCATGAACATATATTAGCCTGTTCTGACTCAACCCTGTTACCAGCAATTACCAGCAAGAAAATCTCAAACAAACGCAGCAACTCAAACCTTCTCAGCTTTAATCTACAAATAACTTCTTTGTAGATAAAAGATGGCTTGCAGCCAATTAGTCCAACCAGAAAAGCCTTGACAGAATTCTTCAGATAAGCTGAGTCTCCACACACAATGCTGAGTCCTTAGAACGTTTTTGCTTTCTGCAAAAGCAAAAACCTTTTGAAACCAGGCTTATATTCCCTGGAGGGAGGGACCATTATGTTGCAGCCTTACTCCCGAGTCGCCTGTGCTGCTCCAGCTGTTCTCTTCTATGAATCATCCTGCGCTCACATGCACTTGGCACAGGCCCCTTGGGAACCTCCTCATCATTGCTGCCAGCTCCCATAATCCCTGAAGGCAGCAGTCCACTCCCTGATGGTCCTGGCCCCTCATCTGAGTCATCACTCTCCTCAGCCATCTGCATCTGCTGCCGGCTAACCACAACAGAGCCAAGCTTTTTAGCTACATATAAGTTCGCTGTTAAGCGAGTCTTATCACTGCTGTTATTAAGAGACCAAACATTTGATTATCCAGAGTTTCAGAGCATCTTTCCTATAATTATTGCATGAAAACAGACTGTTGTTAAAACACGGTTTTAATTAGCTGAAAACCTATACACAAACACTGAAACTTTACCTGCATGAAGATAATCAGGCAAGAGCGTCTCTGGCAAGCTGTCTGGCAAAAGATAGCCATTCTTCCGAGCAACAACAAGGTGAAAGGCAGCACAGAACTCTCCTAATGTCAATGCTCCATCACAGTCAACATCACTAAGTTCCCTAGAAATCAGATAATTATTATACAACCCTGTTTGTTGCACCACATTTTGCTCATACAGATATTAACATTTATACTAATGTGATTTCTAATTATAATACAAATAATTTTATTACAAATATAAATTACAATTATACTTTATAATAAAAATATATTGCAATTGCAATACAATTAGAATTAAATTACTGTGATTTTTAAAAATTACTTTGTTTATTTGAATAACCAGGCAAGTTTTGAAATGTAACTTTCAAAAAAAGTTGTAATGAGTAACTCTAATGTACATGAAACTATTACTGTTGAAAAGAATCAGAATATGAGTTCATAAGCACAACTAGAAGTGAAACTTATGATGTTAATTTTTCTGAATTATATTTATCTGAACTTGATTCAAACTTATACTTTTAGACTCCTTAATATGCTCTTTAGAATATTTTTAGATTACTGGAACTTCCGCCTGGTATCGCATGGCATACGGCTGGAAAATAGCGGAGCTCTGCCGAGCTCAGTGAAAACCAGCCGGCAACTGCTGTTGGGAGACCCTACGGGGTTCTAGCCACCCTGAAGGGATAGTGGGGAAATAGATGAGGAAAACCACAATTTCCTCATTAGGTCCAAAGAAAGCTCTCCTGAACGGCAGCAAGGACAACGGCCATTTTGGGAAGTCACAACAGCAATAGCACTTTGACTTATATACCGCTTTATAGTGCTTTACAGCCCTCTCTATTATATTGCCCCCGACAATTTTGGGCCCTCATTTTACCCACCTTGGAAGAATGGGAGGCTGAGTCAACCTTGAGCCTGGTGAGATTCGAACTGCCAAATTGCAGGCAGCTGGCTGCAGCAGAAGTAACTTGCAGTACTGCACTCTAACTACTGCACCACTGAGGCTCTTTGTCACAAGCTGTGACAACTGGGATAAGAAGATTTGTGCTGGAGCGGTGTGGGGACAGAGCATTGAAGCTGGGTGAGACAACTTCCAACTTTTATGCTAGAGATCTAACCCAAGTTAAAAAATTCCAAAAAATAATCTCCAAGTAGCAAGAAAGCGGCAATCGGATACAGGGAGAAAGATTAAAGACCCAGAATGAAAGAAATGTTTAATGGAAGCTTTAAAACATAGAAAACTTGGAAAATATTCAATAATTACTCAAAAAGTGGTTATTGGGAGAAATTGCCTTTTTATTTTTATTTTTAATACTCTTCTATTTGTTTGACATTCAGCTGTTTGACGCTGTCTAATGCTGGAATTGGGAGTAGAGGAGCCATCTACTGGAGGAAAAAGAGCATTACAACATGGGAACCTAGGTGAAAGTGACAATTGTTTCACACAAATAAATGTGAGAAAGTAAACATCTGGAAGGCCACCTGACCTTGATTCTATTTTTATTTATTTATTCATTTGATTTGTCAATCGCTTACAAGATAATAGATGTAAGTATAAACATGAGTAAGAATACTGGAAATAGGTACGAATAAATAGGGACAATAGGACAGGGATGGTAGGCATGATGGTGCCCTTATGCACGCCCATTACAGACCTCTTAGGAATGGGGTGAGGTCAATAGTGGATAGTTTGAGGTTAAAGGAGTGGGGTTAGAGGATGTAACAACAGAGTCAGGTAGTGCATTCCAGGCATTGACCACTCTGTTGTTGAAGTCGTACTTTCTGCAATCAAGTCTGAAGCGGTTTACATTGAGTTTGTATCTGTTGTGTGCTCTTGTATTGTTGTGGCTGAAGCTAAAGTAGTCACTGACTGGTAGGACATTGTAGCAGATAATTTTGTGTGCTACGCTTAAGTCTAACTGTAGGCGGCATAGTTCAAGGTTGTCCAAGCCCAAAATCTCAAGCCTGGTGATATAAGGTATTCTGTTGCAAGCAGAGGAGTGTAGTACTCTTCTCGTGAAATACTTCTGGACTCGCTCGATTGTATTAATGTCTGATATGCAGTGCGGATTCCAGACTGATGAGCTGTATTTGAGTATTGGTCTGGCAAAAGTTTTGTATGATCTAGTTAGCAATTCAATATTTCCGGAGGAGAAACTTCCTAAGATTAGATTTAGTAGGCAACTTGGATGTTTTGAAACATTTAGTGAGCTCTCTGAAAATCTCTAAGACAAATTGAACTGCAAATAAATAGATCTCTATTAAAACTGCTTATTGAATGGTGGACTTGAAAGACTGAAGGAAATTTGGCGGGCCAATTTGGATTTGAATTACTTAAGCTACCTGACAGAGCATCCTACAAGATAAAAAAAGGAAGGTCATAGAAGAAAAAAGAAAAGAAGAAAAACTAAATAAGACTTTAAAATTTGGACAATTGGGAAGAAGCAAATTGGAAAATCACTAAATAACTTTTAAGGACTATAAACTTAGGGGACTTGGAGGTACAATTCTGGGATTGATTAAATTTTAGTAATTTTGGAGTTTCAGATATTGGGACATTGGAGCCCTAGGGGGGTATGAGGTAATTTTTAATATACTAAATTATTGCAAAATGACCCAACAGGGGACAATAGAGGTGTACAGTATGAAGAAATGTTATTGATGCTTAAAATTTTATATGAAACTGTGATATAGAATCATAAGGAGATAATGGGATTGTCCAGAGAGAAAGATGTGAATGTAGAAGACCCTCAACAAAGAGGGCGGGAGATGAATATAATATTCAGAAAACAGATGAGAAACCAGAAGAAGTGGGGAGGAGACAAAACAAAACAAATCGGAAGAAGATGAAGACATTGAAGGGACATGACTAATAAGTATGAATCAAATTGAGCCTTGGTGGTGCAGGCTGTTAAACACCTAGCACTTAGTTCCAGCTGCCTGCAATTAGTGCAGGCTTGAATCCCACCAGGCTCAAGGTTGACTCAGCCTTCCATCCTCCCAGGGTAGGTAAATTGAGGACCCAAGATTGTTGGGGGCAATAAGCTGACTTTGTAAAAATGCCACTTGAGGGGGCCCAAAAAAAGCCCTAGTAATAAGCAGGCATATACAATAGAATGAAGGCTATTGCTAAGCACATTGGATTGTGCTCTAAAGATTGTAAGCCGCCCTGAGTCTCCGGAGAAGGGTGGCATATAAATGTAAATAAAATAAAAAAATATAGATAATTCTTTAAGAGTTTACAATAGAACGGGAGGGGAGGGAAGGGCAGTCTCCCCAAAATAATGAAAGGACTATGGATGGGTGCTCAAATGATGCAGCTGAAGGAGACAAGGGGTAAGCCAGAGGGAATATTTAGTTGTTATAAAAATGGTAGAAAGAGAATAAGCTTCCAAGAGAGAAATACAAAAGAGGGATCAAAATGTCAATAAATGATGAAATCTCAAAGAGTAAGAAATGATGGATAGAGATAAAATAACTCTCAATATGGTGATTGTATTAGAAATTGAAAGAAGTAAAAAATATAAATTGAAAAAACAGTACAACATATATATAGATAATAGAATTTACTATAATAATAAGCAAATTAAGGTTAGAAGGTAGAAGTCTATGGTGTGGTAACCTAACTGTATTATTATTAACAATGTGTAAAAATATACTGAAACTTATAATTTTAGGTGATTGGAGATATAGTCCCGGGATTGATTAAATTTGGTTAATAATTGGTCCTATTGGTGTTTTTAAACAATTGGGATATTGGATTTACGGTGGAGTATTGAGTAATTTTTAAAATATTAAACTACTAGAGATTTAATAGGGGATAACAAACATACTGCATGAAGAAATGTTATTGAAGCTTATAAGTACAATGTGCAGGTTAAGGTTAGAAGTTGGAAGACTAGGATTATGTATACCTAATTGTATTATTATTGCTAGCATTGTGTAAAAATATATCGACCAGTAAATACACTGTCACCAAAATATGAAGGGATGTTAAAGGAAAATTACAAATAAACCACACACCTACACACATGTATGTATGTATGTAAGTATATATGTATGTATGCAGGGGTGGGTTTCAAGAATTTTAGCAACGGGTTCTCTGCCCAGTTGCTGGGTGGGCATGGCCATGGTGGGCGTGGCCTAATCGGCCTCCTGCACCATGGTGGGTGGGGGCTTTTTGCCCTCCCTGGGCTTCAGAGGCTTTCCTTGAGCCTCCAGGATGGCAAAAACGGCCTCCCCAGGCTCTGGAGGCCCTCTGGAAGCCAGAAACAGACCCACTTCCGGCCTTCTTGAACTTCCAGGAGACCCATTTTTGCCCTCCCTGAGCCTCTTCACGTTCCCTGCACTTACCTCCATCCAAAAAGGGCCGTGTGGAGACTCTGGGGAGGGGTGGGTGGGGCCAGCCAGGAGTGGGATTTGGGGGTTCTCCGAACTGCACAGAATCTTAGCTAGGGGCTCCCCAACCCCTGTATCCCCCAGCATCCCACCCCTGTATATATGTGCATGTGTGTATATATGTGTGTATATACATACATACATACATACATACATACATACATATAAAGAACATTTTTAGATTACAGTACTATTCACATTTTGTTAGGTCACTAAAAAGATAAAAGCATAAAATAAATATTAATTCACTTTCTACTTTGTTTGGATCACAGTATGAGCCACTGCTGAAGACATTTTCTGTTGCATTTGTTTACAGACAGACAGAGATAAAATAATATTATGAGTTAGAAAATAGTACTTACCATATGTGTGAAAGTTCAGGAATCGGCAATTTAGATTTTGTAAAGAAATTCTTAGCTACAGAACCTGTTAAAAATGATTAAAAAATGAATCCGTTATTATCTGCTTGTTTATACTAGCCTAGATTGAACATTGTTTTCTTATGTAACTTTAATAGTAATTACAATATTTCTTGCAATGTCCATCAGTATTTTATTTTTCAGAAAAATATTTCGAGACTCCTGAAAGACAATCTTTATCTGTGGTTTGTTATTTTTACCTAAGCACTAACGCTAAATGTCTCATATTTCAGAATCTTAAGCAAAACAGAATTTGAAATTATATTCTGAATTTCCAAACTATAGTTAAAAGATGCCTGAAAATTGGTAGTGAGCAAAGTATGATTATCTAGCCCTTGCTGCAGAGTATGCACACACAGAAACCTTAGATGGAAAGAACATGTGTGTGTGTGTGTGTGTGTGTGTGTGTGCATCTATATCTATCTATCCATCTATCCATGTATCCATGTATCTATCTATCTATCTATGTATCTATCTATCTATCTATCTATCTATCTATCTATCTATCTATCTATCTATCTATCTATCTATGCACTGAAAAATTATTTAAAACAATACAATTAATAATGCAATAGAAATCAATTAATAATTTCAATAATAAAACCTACAAAAAGAGTAGAAGTTGGAATAAATAGAATTTCAATTATATATATTGAACTTCCAGTGTATCATCTGGTATGAAGTGATATCACCTTCAAGGCCCTATGAAATAGCTCTATTTTTTTTAACACCTTCTTGAAGACTGGGCCTTACAATTACACAACCCAATGGCTAGTGTTCTTCCAGAATGCTGTTATATATCTAAGCCTTGCATTTCTGCTATATTGCCCACAAAAGGGTCCTCAATTTAATACCATGGACTGAACACCTTGACCTGGATGGGATACCTTGCAATATATACCTGAACTTAATCACAATTAAAGCCTGAAAATTCCACCCAATGAACAGCCCTAGCTAATATTTTAACAATTTGCATAGTGTTTATGAGCTGTCAGATAAAATTGAAATTTCAATGAATCAGTTTTCATATATAGCATTTATTTTATAGAACTTACTGAAATGGCCAAGAATATCCATTTAAACAAAGTGGACTGCAGCAAAGTGCATATTATTTCACAGAACAAAAGTCTATATACTGTCACAAGGATAATATCCTCCATATCTCATACCACATTACTAACGGAGAGGTACTACGAAGATCAGATTTAAAATCTATCGAGAGAACTGTGAATGAAAGTTAAATGTGGCTTGTTAGACATATTTTACATCTATCTGAAGACTGGCATCCAAAATTTGCATTACTTTGGATACCTTCTGGAAGGAACAGAAAATGAGGCTCACCTCAGAAAACCTGGCAACAAACCCTTAAGGAAGATCTTAAAATTATTAATGTCCATTGGGATGATGCCAAAGATATTGCGAATGATTGAAACTTCTGGAAAACACTGCTGCCCAATATACTCTGCATAGGAACTAATGATGATGACTGTCACCAGTGTAGAAGATTAGTTCATAAACTGTTTAGGTATAGGCATAATATTAATTGGAACTAGTTAAAAACAGAAATATTCTGTTTTATTTTTACCTTGACATCAAAAGTATTACATGATTTCATTATACTATAGTTTGGTCTAATTAAAATTGGGAAATTACAATTTAAGTACTAGTATCAAAGCCTGTTTTTCAATTGTTTTGGAGGAAGGTTCACCATTAAAAAGTTTATTTTTCTCATTAAGAAGCAATAGCTGAAATAACTTGGAAATGCATAATTATTTTATTTATATCTTCCTATAACAAATCAGAGTTCATCACACATTCAGCTAGATGTCTAGACTGGATTGGCATTTGTTTCCACCTACTGAGACTTTCCCAAGATGTTATTGTCTGATGATGTTAAAAGTAATGTCGCACGATTACGCTCTTCCAAATAAAGCTGCCTTTTGCAATTGACTCGTAGTGATTTTGTCAATGTTCAAGTAGTTCTTCCATTATTTTGGAATTGCACCTAAGACACATATTACTATGGGTTTTGTCTTTGCTTCCTCTTTTGGTTTTTGACTGATTTTATCCAATTATTTCCCTTCCATTCTTCTGTTTCCAGGTACTGCCACATCCACTTTTTTGTGGCCTTTTTTATCTACATTGTTAAACCTGGGGTGTTTTTCCCAGAGGTGCTTTTTCAAGAGGCAGCTGGACTTCCTTGTTGTCTGAGGTGTTGTGTTTTCCAAAATAATTTTGTCGATTAGGAGCTGATCTTTTGTTGTTCTGCTGTTTGGGTGGTTTCTTTTTGCTCAGGTGGAAAAAGCTTGTTTTCAACTAAATGCTGTTGTACTGCATCAGCTACCACACTAGTTAGCAATCTGAAAGTTGTGGATAAGCAGGTAATCGGTTTAGAATTGCCTGATGCTACCTGTCTTGCTGGAACTTCCATTATCTGCTAGCTCAGGGGTGGGCAAACTTTTTGACTCGAGGGCCACAATGGGTTCTTAAACTGGACCGGAGGGCCGGAACAAAAGCATGGATGGAGTGTTTGTGTGAACTAATATAAATTCAAAGTTAGATTACTTCACGTAGCCTTCTGGGAGAGCAAGAGAACCCTCCGCTTCGCGGGCGGATAGAACAGCTGAATGGGCCGGATCCGGCCCCTGGGCCGTAGTTTGCCCACGGCTGGGCTAGCTTCTGCTAGAGATGAACCAATCTTCAATTTTACCATTTGCAGTATTTTGTTAAACTGCTTGGCGCTAGGTGGGTGTAGAACAGATGTTTCAACCAAAAACCACATCATTCACCTTCATCTGGTGCTGACCAACTCTTCAACTTCCTGGATCTTTTCTCCACCATTTCTGTTTCTATTACTAATCCTTTCATTTCCACTTTTTTAAAATTCTTGTCCACCTCTTTTAGACAAAATGCATTCCTGTTGTATTTCTTTGGGTTGTCCGATAGCTGTGCCCAGAACTCATTTTTTGGGTCAGGTATTGAATGACTCACTGCAGTCTGTCCATTGATTTGCTGATGCTGCCTAGTGTGCAATTTGAGCTTCATGCCTATGACAAGTAGTGACTTACAACTTTCATTTTACCATTTGCAGTATTTTGTTAAACTGCTTGGCTTAGGTGGGTGTAGAACAGATGTTTCAACCAAAAACCACATCATTCACCTTCATCTGGTGCTGACCAACTCTTCAACCTGAGTATTGATGTTACAAAATGCATAGTCCGATTGAGAACTGGACTCAAATTCTGATTCAACTGAAATTATAGATGCTGCCTATAGTGTGCAATTTGAGCTTCATATCTGCCTATGTTCTTGGCTACAAGTAGTCCTCGACTTACAACTATTCATTTAATGGCCATTTGAAGTTACAGTGGCAGTGAAAAAAGTATCTTAACAACTGTGGCAAGAAAAATTGTGAAATGGAGAAAAACTCACTTAACAACTGTCTTGCTTAGCAATGGAAATTTTGGGCTCAATGTAGTCATACAGGTTGAGGACTAATTATATAGTTGTTATTTGCTGTTTTATTATTTCTAGCGCTTCCTGAATCTTCCTTGTTTCTAGGTGGTATTTCTTGATCAGAAACTCTTTGATCTTGTAACCCGGCTTCTTTTTCAACTGTTTTAACTTGTTTGCCTATGATCTTGTGTTCCAACCTGATCTGTCATGCCCCTGGTGGAGACTGACTCTGAGGGAGAGGAGAACAGCCGACAGGGAGTGGAAGGGTGGCTCCAGAGGTTGTGGAGGAGGCTGGGGAAGGGCAGAGGCCAGCTGAGCAGTCAGAGGAGGACCCAGGTTCATCCCCTCTCCATCCTAGGGCATGCAGGGAGGAGAGGATAAGGGAGAGATGTGGTCTACTTAGGAGGAGAGGGCCTTGATCCTCTTCATGGGCTGCAGCTGTGACAACTGAATAAGATTACGGACCTGCGTACGGGCGAACGCTGGAAACAAAGCGCAGAAGTATCTCTAGTTTATGGTTCCTGAGTTTGGCGTCCTTCCCAGTGTGTGTTATCTGTGGACGTCCTCCAGCCCTTATCTTGCCTGGTTTGTGTTGCTTTTTCCCTTCTTCTTGTAACTGTTTGTGTGGGAGTTTTTTTGGCTTCCGTCAAGAATATTTGAAGCTTGGAAGAAAAGGGAAGGAATAAAAGAGGCTTCACTTGTTTTCTGTGACTGTGTTTGTTTTGTATCCCACCCTGGGTCATCACATGATCTTCCATGTTAGCGATGCACTGTTTAGCTTTTTTTTCTTATTTGTTGATTTTATATCTCAGCTATTCAGTTATAACTGCAGCCAAACTGTCCATCAGTTGGTTTGTTTATTGCAATGAGGTGGTGCTTATATTTGATATTACGGCATTGGCATCTTTTAATAGCTTGCTATTGAATTATTATTAATTTTTCTTTATAAAAAGTTACAGTGCAGGCAATTTATTCTGTTGTTTTTGTGTAGTTTTAAATGCTCAGTTATTATTTCAATTCTTCTTCTGCTTCTTATTATACTTTTATGTCTGAACATAAAATAGTACAGTGTACAAGTGTATATAGTACAAGTGTACTATGATGTGTTAATATTGTTAGTTATGAATTATGATTTATGAAAAAGTATACAAATTCAAAATAATAAAATTCAATAACTTTATATAAATATCTCAACAGCATTCCAATTTTAAAAAATGGGACCTGAAAGTATTTAATTTTATTTATTTATATCAATATAGTTTTATTACCTCTATAAAGCATAAATAAGGGAAACTAGTTTTTTTTAGCTCAAATATTACATTGCTATTAAAAACGTCTTTGATAGGACATTATAGAACTCCAATTATTATAGTAAATAACATTTACTTTCATGTAAATAATCCAATATGTTTATGTATTTGTTTAATAGATATCAGGAAACCAGGTCCTATCTATTGTGTATAATCCATCCCTACCCCTATCAACACACACACACACACACACACACACAGTTACACATTTTGCACTTATCTATATGAATTTTGTTTACTTGCCCAGGATTCTCAGTCTAGTATTACTTTCTATGTTTACAGAGGATATTACCTGAAATGAAAGAGTTGAGATCAGGTTGTAAAGACTTGAACTGATTGATATAATAGTCTCGTTGTTCCTCAGTTACCCTCCAAAGGTCATCTGGGTAATTACTACTGCTGTCCTGTGATTCTCTTTCTACTAAAAGAGACTTCAAAAAAGGAAAATGTTTTATTTGGAAGGATAACAAAAAAGCTGAGTGCCGCAAGGTTTCAGAGCATTAACTATGCTCTGTTCTTACTATGCCATTCCTTTAAAAATAAATAGCATTGATACTTCTGTTGAATTTGCAAAACATTATTTTCCAGAAGGCATACATATCAAAAATTTTCAAAAATGAATGTCGTGGATATTTAATGTGTAATCTTTTCCAGTGGAAAAGTTTACAAACTAATGAGATAAAATCTACCTATGAGGTAAAAAAGAAAACTTCTTAAATAAATTGCTAACAATCCTTACATTTTCCAAACAAGGAAAATAAGGCAAGTTCCCAATGAATTACAGATAAATGGTTGATTGGACTCATTATCAATATTAGGATGGGGAAAGATCAAATCTCAGAAAACAACTGTAGCTTCTAATGTTTCCAAAGCAAACACATCAAGAATAAGTAATTCACAAGGGGAGGTTGCTTTTAGATACCCATTAATTCTACTACTATTAGATACTACTCTAATTCTATCGGTACGTGACCATTAGGAACAGAAGACATAAGAAAGGACAGCAGTGAGAAGTGATTCAAAAAGGCCGTTTAAAAATTGATTTATTTATTTGAATTTATCAACCACCCAACTCTAATGGACTCTAGATATACCCCCAACTAAATGCAGTTCCAATTAAAATAAACTATAATAGTGAAGAACATCAGTCTCAAAAACCAATACAGATTAGTTAACACTCAGCTATCTTGAAAAATTTTAAATGTTCTCTTTTCCTTGCTGCAAGTACCCACATCATAGTAACCCATGGTGCATAGTGACACACACTCTTAGTTATAAATTTGAGTTTGATCATGGTGAATTAAATGAACTTTTTAGTATTGGGTTAATTACCCAGTGCAATTTCTTCAAAAATTTTCTTGATGCAACTTTCTGACACATACTATGCCTCTGTTCTTTAGAAACCTCTTTCTGACATACAAAATTGTCTCTGTTCTGTATTCTTTTTTTAGTTATGCACAGATGCACTATTTTTTTGTGTACATGCAAATAATGGCAGCATGAATTCTCAAGGTAGTGAACATTTTGATTGACTCAAGCTGCTGTCAATAAGAAGGATCTGGAAGTTTTTCTCATTCTCATGCCCTTTGTCTTACCCATTTCCTTCTTATCCAAATCACTGTGAAAAAGTGGACTAATGTTGACTTCAGGTAGATGGAGACAAACTAAAATATCTGGCATTGATTCAATACTGTTATGTCTGCCCTCCAACCTGTGAATCTTAATCCTAATATAAAAGCTAATATAAATTAATATAAGTAGTCCTCAACTTACTACTGTTCATTTAATGACTGTTCAAAGTTACGTCACTGAAAAAAGTGAGTTATGACTATTTTTCACATTTACAACAGCTGCAGTACCCCATGGCCACATGATCAAAATTCAGATGTTTGGCAACAGACTCATACTTATGATTAGTGTCCCAGGATCATGTGATCCCTTTTTGTGACCATCTGACAATCAAAGTCTATGCGGAAGTCAGATTCATTTAATAACCAAGTTACCAACTTAGCAACTTCAGTGATTCATTTAACAGACGTGGCAAGAAAGGTCGTAAAATGGGGTAACATTTACTCAACAAATGTCTCACTTAGCAACAGGAATTTTGGGCTCAATTGTGGTCTTAAGTCAAGGACTACCTGTACTTAAATTATGTGGAACACAATCTCACTTTATCCTGTAGCTGATCCTATGTAGTTGTAAAATGCTTCCATTTCACACATATTCTAAAGGCCAGAGCTTGTATTAGCTCCCAGGTATTTATTACTGGTTTTAGATTGCAATTGCCCTTTGCTGCAAAATACTACTAACATCTACCTATTGGCCTCATTCAAGACTGGTTCATGTAACATAGATTATAAAAATCGAATTTTATTTTTCAATACTTATGTAGCCCATGCAGAAAATTTATTTTCAATTGTTTTTGCATGTCATGTAAATTACCTGAATAACACATGAGCGAGTTGGCACTGATTTGGGCCCATAATTCTCTGAGATCAATCCATCTTGAACAGAATGCCTAGCTTCATAGGAACCTGTGCAAGATTAAGATGAATGCAAAACATATGCTAAACCAAAATAAAAAATTACAAAGTTTGTATCTTGTCTCATACCATATAATTTCAAACATATATACACATGTGTAAAATTCACTTTATTACCATAACCACTATTAGGATGGATAAAGGTTAAAGAAAAAGGTTAATGAAGAAGACTCAAATGGTAAATGTTTTTTTTAACACAGGGGCTTGATTCTAAATGGGTTAATTCGTTATTTATGAAAAGCATCTAATATCTCTCAGAACAGCAGTTTCTTTTTGTTTTTTTATCTGAGCTCAAATTAAACTAAATTTGCAACTTTCTGCAGTAAGTTAAACCAACATTTATCATGTTCAGTTCACTCAATGTTACAGCAAAGTTGTCTACTGTTGTCATTTGTGAAATATAACAAATGATCAATATGCTTCTAAGTTTCTATAGTGGTTGTTATTTAAAATGCTTATTTAATTAACCTTGTCTTCTCTTTGAAAACTATGACACCTTACAGTTGAGGGGAAAAAATAAGCAATTTTAATTACAATAAATAAAAAATAATAAACTAGTCTTAACATAATATAGCTAAGACAAGTTAAGATAAGTAATACAAGGTGTTCTTTTATAGCATAAAATGATCAAAAGGCTTTGCCCAGTAATATCCTGTAAATTTGTAAGATCATTTTCCTTTTTATATTTTGTGAACTTGTTACAATAACAGTATTATCACTTTTATACAGATAAATAATATCTTTTTAAAAAATACAAATAAATCTGTTTTTCAACATCAGGGCATCTGCTTGCTTAGTTAATATTGTTTATTCTGACCATCACATTTCTAACAATTCAAACAGAAGCTGCCAAGGTCCCATATAGCAGACATGCCTGAGATTCCTTATGATTTACTAGAGGCATACAAAAATAAAATATATGTACATAAAGTTTTGTTATTGTTCTGTGACCTCATTCTCCCATATATATATCAAATCCAAGCTGCATAATTATTTAACTTCTCAGCTTAAACAATTTTTTGCAGTTAAAAATACAGTTCACATAATTGAAAAAAGGAAATAATGTGTTAAAAATGAATGTGTATATAGTGTGATTCTTCATATTTCAGAAGAAATGGCACTTTCTTTCATATTATAGTTCAGTGATATAGAAAAGAGGAAGTTGTGCAATTAGTTATTTTTTTTATATTATTCAGAGAATAGAGATACCTGGTCATGCCTCATTTTCAAAAATATCCTTTTCCCCATAATAATTCCTTTTTCTATTATCATCCACTTCATTTGTAAACATTATTTTTGGAGGTTAGGAGGGACTGCTATGAGATGGTGGAAAAGGAAAACATTCAACTAATGCCAGTGTATGTATTAATGTGCATGGAGAGAGAAAAAGAGAGGAATGGATATATAGATGTAGACCATGTGTTAAGAAATAATCCTTCATATATACCATTTTTGAGTAAATATCTTCAATAAATTATTTTATTGCAAGGAAAGAATGGCTTGAAGGCATTGATATTTGAGAAACAGGCTATTTAAAATTTCATTTGCCCAGCTAACTGTGAAAGTGAATAGATATTAAAATATGTGTTTACTGGATATAAACATGTTTTGCAAAGAATAAAGTATGTGTTAGATTACATTCTATGTTATATTTGTCAATACTGAAGCTGTCCTGACCGAAGACATTTTGTCCACTTCAGTGTTGCCATATTATAGCTGACGGTCAGGGAGGGAGGATTTGAGATAGAGGGATTTTTGTACCAAAACAAAATTATTTCTCTTAGGAACCAAAGACATTCTCATACCTGGTTGGAAGAAGGTGAAGTGATGCTACCTGGTTGTCAGATTGCATGGTGATTGGACCATATGACAGATTGTTTTGAGAAAGTAGAAAATCTTTTACTTTTAATAAGGTGACAACCATGGCAGTTTCAGAGTCGTTTTTCACCAGAAATGTGCCAATATGATACTTCCAATAAAAGTAATCTTTCAGGGATTCAATTGCCTTGGAGTCTTGCTTGCAATGGATGTATTACTTGGAACCCTGACATTATTATTTAAAAATATCAATATGAAGTGTTGACCACATTCAGCAGATATCTGACTACAATTTAACAATACATTCAGTGAATTGTAAAAGGGATTTTGTAAACAATTAGAGAATATATTTGTGTTATAATAGTGAATATTTGAAGACCAAAACATTCCCAAGATCTCTAATATTCTACTGCCACAAGTTTTAAAAGATTTATTAGAATATGATTGTAAATGATTGTTAGGCATGAAATATTCTATTTTATTATGTGAAGAGCAAGAACAAGAATTGCTTCAATTTTCTAGGTGATAAAACTCTTAAGCAAACGGAGCACTCCACATTTTTTAAATGTGGAACCTGACCCTCCCAGGAAGATTCCAAGCAATTGGGGCAGGTTAGAAATATTTTAAAATGTTGCCTCTGGCATGCTAGCTCAAACTTTTGCACACAGGTGTCTCTTATAATTCACAGAGGTTTTGTATAAAATGAGACTTAACAATTTGGGGTGGGGGTGGAGTTACTGCATATGGTGGTCTTCCTTCTACCATAAGCATTTCTTCCATCCATACGAGATGTGTCTACAATAAATGTATATTTAAGCCTCCTTGCTCAGTTGTGGCAGTTTTGCTAAGTCAGTGTGGTTGCAGGGTTCCATATTGCTCTTTAGAGCAACTAACCTTTATACTGATTTGTTCAGCTGCTGGTAGATTTTATTTTTATTTATTTTTATTTATTTATTTATTTGAACTTATATGCCGCCCCATCTCCGAAGACTCGGGGCGGCTTACAACTAAAACAGGAAACAATAAATACTTAAAAAAAAATTGCTCACTTTCTCATGCCATGGGGCTCATCTACTCTACATAGCTCCTCCTCAGTCCTGAAGAAGGAGTGTCTTAATCACACCTTTTGGTAGGGCTGCTTATAGACACTTACAACAACAGCAGAGGTAATCATTAACTTACTTCCATGTTGTTGCTCAAGACCACTTCTCAACATACAATATCCATATCCACATCCCAAAGGAATTCTCTGGTAATTTGAGGGCGAAGCAGGATGGGAACCAATGGGAGACATAGGGGGAGACTTTGCTTCTTCCTTCAAGAGAAACGTCGTAATAACATATGTAACTGGATTACTGAATTTAAGTCAGTTAACAGTCAGCAAAATTTCAGCTTGCTCTGAAACAAATTTGTAGTGCTTGCCCTGAAACAAATCCTCTGTAAATATTCATATTACGTATGAATATTTACTACCTGATTCTTGGCAATTGAAGCAAAGTAGTTCACTTTAATGGTTTATTTATTCAATTTATACAGCTACCCATCTCAAATAAATGACTCTGAGCAGCTAACAACAAATAAAAATAACATACAAAGCCAATAGGGCTGGGGCAAGTATAATCTCCAGGGGAATAATGTTCCATAATGTTTAGTGAGTGCCACAAAGTAGAATGATATTGAATGGCAGAATAGTTAAAATAGAAAGGAATTTAATACTGAGCGATCTTTTGTTAGATAACTAACAGCTTGACACCTCACAGAAAGCAAACAGAAAGTTGTTGAAACATTTAAATTTCAACTTAAAGTTTCAACATCTACACTTTGAACAGTTGTTAGTAAGTCAGTTCAATTCAACCTTTATTGTCAATGCACATGTGTACAATGAGATTGGCTGAGCCTCCTTAGTGCTCCTTCCCAACATAAATATGTATCAATAACTCACAGTGAAAGAAAAAAAATCCCTAACCCAATAAATCATATTAATAACACACAATCCTCCCTACATATATGTGCATAACATTACATTATAATATATTGCACCAATATGAACATGTTGCACCGGCCCTGCAAGTCTATCGTACTACATACTTATGATGTTATGTTGCATTCAGGAGTCTGACGGCCCACGGATAAAAGCTGTTCTTCAGCCTGTTCGTACGACTGGCTATGCTTCTATATCTCCTACCTAATAGTAGGAGAATAAAGCAGTGCTGACCAGGGTGTGAATCATCCCTGAGGATTTTCCTCATTCTGCTAAGGCAGCCAGACTTGGCGATTTCCTCCACTGGTGTCAGGAGACAGCCCATGATGTGCCATGCTCATCACCCTCTGTAATGTCTTTCTATCTGCGGTTGTCAAGCCAGCATACCATATCGTAATGCAATAAGTGAGGACGTTTTGTATTGTGGACCGGTAAGAGGAAGTCATCAGTTGTTGTTCCACCTGGTTCTTCCGCAAGACCCTGAGGAAGTGGACTCTGTTGGGCCTTCCTGGCCACCTGCATTGTGTTGTTTCTCCAGGTGAGATCTTTGCTAAGGTGGACTCCAAGGATTTTGAAGGAGAGGACTCTCTGTACACAGCCCCCCTCAATATAAAATGGGGCTGGTTCCTCTCTCTTCTTCCAGAAGTCCAGGACCATCTCCTTTATAAGTCTTTATAGCTTCATACAAAACCAGCAAAAGTACTATGTAAAAAAGTCTGTTTATTTTAAGACTTTCTTCTCTTTTTTGTGGCTCTCCCCCTATATCTTGTGAAGGATCTTTCAATCTACTATAGAAGATTTTGAGGGCGATTCCCTCCCAAAACTACTGACTAGCAGCTCTCTTAAAGTGAATGCTTGACTGAATCTGGCTCAAGTGATTTTCCACATATCTAATAAAAATCTGTAGTTCATCTGCTTAAGATGAACAGCAAGCTGATCATATAAGAGACAAGCAATCTTAACTCTCCAAGTTAATTGATATTTCTTGTTTAAAGAATCTGCAATAACTAAATAAACAGCTGTAATTCCCGGTCTGTCTCAAGAGACTTTACCAATAAAATGAACTAAAGTAGTAATTAAGATCTATCTGATTTTGCCAGCAAGACATCATAAAATGAAAACTTTGTAGTTCATCCCACAATAAAAGGTATATTTAAAAGGGACTTTACCTTTTTTTTTTCTTCACCTGATTTTCTGAAGCAATTTATCTCAAGGGTTGTATGTAGACTCTGAAACTTTGCTCCATGTGCTTCTGATAGATTGATATATTTTATTTCGCTATCACTTTTCAGAGCACTAAATCGAGGTAAAGGTAATTCTTAAACAACAGAAATAAATACAAAAGAAAAATGATTATATAATACCATATTGTTTAGCTTATTTATTGACCAAATGTCTCCCCTTGACAACTAATTACTTGAAAAATTAAAATTTAGTACAGACCAAATTAGTAGGAAAATACAAAGAGAAAGAACATTTTTGCATTTTGTATTTGTATAAAGTCTTAAACTTCAAGAGAGTATTTTACTATTTTTGATTATTTGTAAGAATATATAAACTTCCTTGACCACAAAAGCAGAATGGATCTGGCAAATAAAAAGTAAACTAATTTGGATGGAGGGTTGATAAACAAAAAAGTAAATTACCTTGAGGAAGGGCATCTCCTGTTTTAGGTTTCTTATCTTACTCAAAACATTTAGATTATGTTTTTCCACTTGAAAACTTTCGAATTGTTTTATGTAGTAGATACAGATAAAAACGAATTCCCACCAATATTAAAACACTAAATAGAGAAGTTCTAAAATGCAGGTAACATTGCTGTGGTAAAATCGGGCAAAAAGCTACCCTAATATTACTTCAATATAATTTTTTTTGGCATTTCACATTAAGGCAAAGTGAAAAGCAATTTTGGGTTAAGGAGTATGCAAATGCATAACTTGGTTTTCTATATCTGCACAAATACGCTTCATGAAGTACTATATTTCTGTTTCTCTGCATTGCATTATGCATAGAGAAATATTTCAACACAAATATTTCAATACAATATAATACATGTGTGTAAAAATTGGGCATTGTACTACATAGGAAAACCCAATCAACCTCTATGTAATGCAAGAAATTCAAAACATAAAAATAGACTTGGTAAATTACCTTAAAAAGAGGTATATGTATTATATGCATGTCTGTATTTCCCACTTACTATATAAACCACTTGTATTTACTTATAAAATATTGATGTGTTTTGTTTTACTAAGAATTTACCTGCTCTATTTGGGCTTTAAAAGAATGTGATACAATTATGCATGCAGAATATTACATAATGCAAAAATGGCAAAACCAAGAAGATATAGTAATTTATAATAGCTTTTATGTCAGATTGGCTGACTTTCAAAAATTTAGTAAAATAATTACTGCTGCATCAAACTTAACATTGGTGTAGATTTCTTTATATAGATACATATTTATAATAAATATTAGTTGTATTCAATTTGTAGGGAAACTATTTTGGCTACAATCACTAATATATTTACAAGGATATAAGCCCCATAAAATATAACGGGAGTCAAAGTACAGTACACATATCCATAGTCTCACACTAGACTGATCTCATTCACTGTAGATTAGCAATGTTAATGCAAATTATAATTTCCTAAATGAAACAATACATTGATATAATGGTTTGGCGCTAGTGTTAATGAGACTTTAAGCATTTGACTAATAATAATCAGCCACATAGCAATTGCTTTACAAATGAAGCTTCTATATTCCACCATTATAAAGGGCATATTTCATCCATTATAGCTATTTTGTAACTTAGCAATTTCAGGAAATTTTACTCTGCAATATCATAAAACCTTGCATACAACTAGCAATTAAACTAGGGTGCAAAATTAGGCCACATAATTTAAACTATGATTGGAAAGCTAGATTATGAAGACATACTGGGTCTATTGGACTGATTGTTCTTACCTTCATTGACCCAAATTAAAAGGACTAGTTGAACTTTTAAAACTGCCCTGCTGCACTCACCTCCACTTCAATTCCCCCTGTCTACCTCTGCCACTTTGGCCAGCCCACATTCCATTGCCCCTGCCATTTGGCATCCCATCAGCCCTTCAATTGCCCCCGCACTCCTCCGTCCCTGACACTCTTCTGCTCTCCAACTCCCAGCACTCTGCAGTTTCTGCCAACACCAAGTAATCTTCACCAACTTCTTCCTGTTCTTGATGAGGATTGCCCAGTCTGGCCCTTCATCAGCTGCCTTGCTAAGGCCCAGGCCAGGTGTACTTAGTCAGCAATGGGAAGAAGATGGCAAAGGTCATCTGAAGCAAAAAAAATGTAGGGGGCCAAAAGGGAAGTCATGAGGGGAGATAGGGAGATGAGGGGAGTTAAAGTCTACTCCGCATTCATAAAATGTAGTTAGGGGTGCCAAGTGCAGCAGCTTTAGAAATAGATCTATATTTGTGGAATAGTTTAATCAGTGATGCAGCTTTTTAAAGTTCTGCAGTCTTACTTCTACTATACTGAGCTTTCATAAACAGGATATTAATGAGCCTGAATAATGAGCTTTGGTGGTTCAGGCTGTTAAACGTCTAGCACTTAGTTCCAGCTGCCTGCAATTAGTGCAGGCTCGAATCCCACCAGGCTCAAGGTTGACTCAGCCTTCCATCCTCTCGGGGTAGGTAAATTGAGGACCCAAGATTGTTGGGGGCAATAAGCTGACTTTGTAAAAATGCCGCTTGGGGAGGCCAAAAAAGCCCTAGTAATAAGCAGGATATACAATAGAATGAAGGCAATTGCTGAGCACATTGGGTTGTAAGCCGCCCTGAGTCTCTGGAGAAGGGCAGGATATAAATATGAATTTTAAAAAAAAATTCATAAAATGAAATTTCTATTAAACTTTTTAGTACAATAGGCTCTATTCAGCTTTTACTGAGATGATTTTTTTCCCTGTTTGCTTATTATTAGTTTTCTGTTCCCTCTAGTCATTTATAGTTTCTTCCATGGTGTCTTGCAAATTCTTTACAAAACATAAAGACCATTTAATAAATATTTTAAATAAAATATTAAATTTTATTTTATTTATTAAATAAAAATAAAATTGTCCAAAGTAAAGCAATTGAGTATAATCAGTTACCATTCTGAATACTTTCTATTCGTACTGGGAGACCAGACTGTGCAGCAGCTATAAGCTTCAGAGCAGCATAAAACTGAGTACGACCAAAATAACCGACATGTTTAGCACCACACAAGTCTGTAATCTGAAAGATAAAAAAGGAGGGATGAATATAGCATATGCCAAAAATATTGGTGCTTGGAAAGAATTACCGAAGCTACAAAAATATGTAGTACTTAAAAAAAAACTGGCAGCAAATAAACCAGTGATGCTGACATCTGGTTTACATTCTATAGCCCCAAATCTGCTATTTTACACAGAAAAAGCCACAGAGGAAATCCTCCTATATAAATGTTTTGTCCTCTTGGCTCCATTGTCAGCAACATGCAATATATCTGTGGCTTAACCTCTGAGCAATAAATCTGTCCAAAGGGAAAAAAGGTGCCCTTGAGCATCAAGGTCATCTTTTTTTAATTTTAAAGATGTTATGTATATGTACACAACGTAGTTGGGCTGACAATATATAAACCACAAATATGTATGTTTGTAGCTTTAAAGAAAAATACAGTAATGTATTATACTATGTTCTGGTTGGTTGGTTATGCTGCAAGTTGCCATAAGAGGGAGCTATAGATCATGGTTTAATTTCTCTTTCTCACTGATGATCTCTCTTGATGCTGATACTGACTGACTAAAGACCGATACTGATTAACTCTGTTTACTTTGATATTCTCTTGATATCAAAGGTTATCTGTTGTATTATGGTTTGACATTTGTCTGCTATAAAAGACATGAAATGGGTAACTGGATATTTCTGGACTGTTAAAAACATGTATGACATGGACTGTTTATTGGACTGTGCTATTTCCTCAAGTAAAAATTAACACAACTTGATTTAACTCTGTGTGGCTGTATATTTATTCATAACTGTTCTCATAAACATTTTCAATGTGCATGTCCTTGTTATACAAGGGTTACTCTGCACATATCCTAACAAAAGATGTTTTGCTTCTCATCCAAGAAGCTTCTTCAGCTCTGACAGAATAGTGGGGAATGGAAGGATTTATATTCCTTGCAGAGAGCTGGTCATTTGCATCCTTTTAGAGGATTGTTGAAGCACTTGGAGATTTATCTGTGTAGTACTCCATTCCCCGCTATCCTGTCAGAGGATGAGAAGTGAAACGTCTTCAAAAGAAAAAAACAAGAAAGTCCATTTGCCTCCGGAAAAAAAGCACCTTTGGGACAACCATGACCTGGATGACTGAAAATCTCTACAGACTATCAAGGGCATCAGCAGGATCTTGTTCTTTTTGTCAAAAGATGGAAACAGAATCACACCACCTTGCACCTTTGTACATACATGCAATATCACTATGTACAGTACAAAAGAGGGGGCTTGCATGCAATGCTGCAAAGCTGCTTTAGTCATTCTTCTCCCGCAATGGACACTAACCATTACCTAGTTGGAACATACACATTATGTTTCAATTTTTATATATGTCAGCAAACAGAAATGAAGGTTTAAATGCCCTTTTCTAGTGAATTGATACACTAGACATCCCTTCACGTGGATAAGAGATAAACACCACTGAATTGTAAAAAAAACCCTCCTTTTTTAAAAAATAATTTCAATTTAGAAGTCCACAGGTAGTATTTTGGAATATTGCAGAAATTCTGGAACCTGCTTTGTGCCGTTTTCTGTACTTGAAATTCTAGATTCTGTAATTCTAGATTATAGCAATCTCATCTGTCTTCTGTGAAATCCACAAGTTTATATTAACAGAAGCAAAGTTTCAACCTTGACTTTTTAATATATAAATATCTGCCAACAGTAATTTCTCAGTTTTGATCCTCAGCCACTATCAAAATTAATTTTCAAGACTGGAATTCTGAGAGCTTATTAAAGAGATTCTCATACAATGTCTACCATGGTGGATGTAGACATCTTCCATTTACCATAAATTGATAAATTGGATTCCTAACACCTCTGTTTTCCCAATTTTTCTCTAAATCACCCCAATTTTTCTTTATCTTTTTTAGTTTAGCAGATAAATACACTTTAGGAAATAACATCATATAACTCCATTGTGAAAATAGCATAGTATATATAAGATTATTTATTTTTATTCTACAAGTTCAAAACATCTTACATTAAAAAGAGAAATATTGTAGTTAAAATTAGTATAATAATCTAAATAAAGCTTTCAACAACTATATAAGGAATTTAAAAATTAAAACACAGAAGAAATTTAAAACATATATGTGACTTTATACAGCATTTGAGGCCCAGAAAGTAGTGGCTTGGATAGCTTTATCATTGGCCAGGAACAAACCATCCACTGTACATAATCCATCAAGATTGTGACATATCAATAAATGCTCAGGATTCAACAAACAAATGCTCTGTCTTACATATTGGCAAAAAAAATCAGAAAATGAAATACAAGCTGAATAATCAAGACCTTGTTGATGATCCCAACTATGTCAAGGACTTTGAAGTACTCATCTCTAATGATCTAAGTGCTAGAGCCCACTGTAACTATATAGCCAAAAAGGCATTAAGAGTTGTTAACCTAATCCTGCATAGCTTTTTCTCCGGTAATATCACACTACTAACTAGAGCATACAAAACATTTGCTAGACCAATACTTGAATAAAGCTCATCAGTCTGGAATCCGCATTACATATCGGATATTAATACAGTTGAGAAAGTCCAGAAATATTTCACGGGAAGAGTTCTCCACTCCTCTACTCATAGAATACCTTATGCTACCAAACTTGAAATTTTAGACCTAGACAACCTAGAACTACGCCGCCTTCGGTCCAATCTAAGTATAGTACATAAAATTATCTACTGCAATGTTCTACCTGTCAATGAATATTTCAGCTTCAACCACAACAATACAAGAGTACACAATAGATACAAACTCAAGGTAAACCACACCAAACTTGATTGCAGGAAATATGACTTCAGCAACAGAGTGGTCATTGTCTGGAATACTCTACCTGACTCTGTGGTTTCTTCCCCAAACCCCAAAAACTTTAACCTTAGACTGTCTACTATTGACCTCACCCCTTTCCTAAGAGGTCTGTAGGGGGCGTGCATAAGTGCACCAACGTGCCTACTGTCCCTGTCCTATTGTTTTTTTTATTCGTATCCATTTCATGTATTCATAACCATGCTAATACTTGCTTGACAAATAAATTTCTCCCATTTGCAGTTACCATCTCCTGTGATATAGCCCCAAGTCTCCAAATTCTTCTTACATCATTATATACCCGTTCTCAATCTGTTCAAAGTTTTCCATATGTGAGATGGTATTCAGTCATAGGTTTAAAGTTGATCCAATTTTCATTGAAGCTCATGTTACACCATAATATTACTCAATGGGTTTCCAGATTTGATGGAAATGATTCCGTCATCTACAAAAAACACTTTTTGTCCTCAGTCATGTGGGATGTGGCTCAGGTGCATACATAGGATGCTGGGGATCTCTTTGCTGTTTTTGTTTTTTCTATTTCTGCTGAAACTCTTCTCATGTCTGGCAGTGCAATACCCAAAATCTAATAAAGTTAATCAGTTGGTGTTGGTCTTAAACATCCTGTTACAATACACATTGTTTTGCTGAGAGCAGCATTAACATGATGAACATGAAAGGAGTCCACCAGACTGGTGCTGTATATCCTGCTGCAGAAAAACATAGGGCAAGATATCAGGAAGTACCAGGATTTCAAGTCGTGCTCCCCATGTGGTGCTAGTTAATTTCCTAATGACATTATCCCTAGCAGATAGTTTCTGCTTTGTATCTTGGCAGTGAACCTTGAAAATAAACATGCAATCTACCCATTTCCCCAAAATAAGACCTGGTCTTTTTTTCTTTTGGGGTTGAAAATCAGGACTAGGCCTTATTTTCAGGGATGTCATATTTTTTCCATCTATAGGAGGCGGGGAGCGCAAGGGCCAATGGGAGCGGGAGCGCTACCACTAGCCCCACCCTCTGTCCCAACATCTACTTGCCTGTGGCTGCAACACAAGAAGCTCTCGGTGTGCCCTGGCCTCCACCCAGCTTGCCTGCTAGCCCTGCTGCTGCGATAATGGAGCTTGGGTCTTGCACAGGCTGCTGCTACGAGGCAGAACGCCATGCAGCATGTTTGGATTACCTGCTCCCCCTTCTGCCTCTGCCCAGCTGCACCTGCTGCTGCTGGCCTTGCAAGTGCTCTTCATCCTCTTGGCTATGCTGCTCTCGGCTGCCCTGCAGCTTCAGCGGGCAGGAGCTCCTGTGTGGCCCTGCAGCGGGATGAGGAGGGAGGGGGAGATCACCCTTCCTCCTCCATCTGTCTGCTCTGCCTGGTGGGGCAACTTTTTGTGACACAATGGAGGAAGGAGTGATCTCCCCTCCCTCATGCAGGGCTGCCAGAGCTGCCTGCTGAAGCGGTAGCTCACCCAACCTACTTTCCGCTGGCATATGGGTATGCAGTTAGACTGAATGGGTTTGCTTTGTTCTCGCATAAATCATCTCCAAGGAAAGGAGGATTGGCAGGAAAATCCCTCCGCCCAATTGCAGATCATTTTCTGGAAGTGTTTTCCTTACCCAGCCCACCCATTGTGCAGGCGCTTCTGATCTTTCTCCCTCTCCTGCACCACAAGCAAAATCAAACTGTGATGAATGAGGTAGCCAGCAAGAGTCAAGGAGTGCTTGCAATTCTGCTTCCCTGCTCCACCCTACTTACCTAAACCAGATCACCCCTCTGCTCATCAGCCCCTCTAGCCCTGCACACACGCACATGGCTTCAGCATAAATAATCCCCAAGGGAAAGGAAACATCTTCAAGCTCTTGGAGAGACAGAACAAGAGGCAGCTCCTGGCCCTTGCTGGCTCAGTTAATCCATGGGGCCACGATTACGGGGCTGATTCTCCGTGAGGTGACTAGAGAAGGGAAGGAGGCACCATGTCTCAGGGATTGTTGCCCATGTTTGTGAGGGGACATGCAGTTCGGGTGCCTGTGCTGGCCATGACCACCCACTTCACTAGGGCTTATTTTTGGGGTAGGCCTTATATTAGGCCCACCCCAAAATCAGGCTTATTTTTGGGGGTAGGTCGTATTTTCAGGAAAACATGGTAATTTGCCCCCAAACATCTAGGGTTATCGCAATGAAGTATTGGTTGCTTTCTACAATAATTTTCAACTTCCTAATCCCTAGCATTTATGAGGTTAAAAAAATATATTTGGAAACATATTTGATTTGGGATTTTGTTTTACAGCACACTCCCTTTTCCATTTGGTTTTAAATGTATGGATTACATTAGGGAAGATTGCACATTCTCCTTACGTTTGTTTAATTAACAGAGTTCATGTATTATAAGAATGGCAGGTTGCAATAGAGGACATTTGGATTCAAAATTGAATGCTAACAAACGAACAATTTCAAATATGCAGAGAAACAACTCTGTAAACTGAATGTAAAGTCTTACAGGAATTTATTAAAAAGGAAAAAGGAGAAGTGAAATGGAAAAGTAGGTAAACAAAAGGCAATAACAAAGACATGTGTCACCTGTGAGGCTAACAAACTGAGAAAACAACTTAAATGTCTGAAAATATCTTTATTGCTATTTGAGTAATTTTAGCAGAAAACTGTCATTTGGTGCTGCCTCTATCAAAGCAACTCCCAGATTAATTTATGCCTAATATAATTAGGATGGAGTTATTTTTGAGTCTTCTTTCTCATAATTCCCTGCATGCTTGAACTAAGGAACTTTTTCTGTAATAGATTTGGGCATCCCAAGATTAGACACCTTGTTAGACGTAAATAAGATCATGAAGCATCATGTTATTTCAAAGACAACAAATATGATTAAATTATCATTTTTTTTCAGTGTAATAGATGGCTATGAAAACAGCAAGAGAAATTTACATTAGAGAATCAATAATTTGGTCAATTAGAGAATTAGATAGGGTTTATGTGCTTTGGAGGATAGCTGCTATCTTTTGTCTCTTCTATATCCCAAACATGGCACAGTGTTTTCAAAAATAAGATGAAATGTATTTCCTTCGGCAGACCTACATGTCAGATTACCTGCCCTTATGGATTAGAGATAATGCTGTCCATGTTTACATCATTTCATTATTACCATAAATTCTGTGATGACTCATTGTGATAATTTATATTAGTGACGTCAAACTGGCGGCTCGCGGGGAATGAGTCATGTGCAGGCCACGCCCACCCGGGCTCGGAAAAAAGTCACGATACATCACATGACATGATTGAGTTTAACTCCCAGGATTTATATGGGTCCTTTCCAGGATGAAACTAACCCTTTAGCTCTTATAATTATGTACTCTGTGCTATTCACGTTCATTTCTTCTTTAGAAACTTTCCATTGATCACCCTCATTTCTGGGTTTTTTTTACTGCTAATAGTCAATCCTAAAAGATAGAAGCCACTCCGCACTTTAATATCTTCATTGTAGGCTTTAAAGGTAGTTGTTGTCATTACTTTACATTTATAATATTTAATCGTAGTCCCATTCTTACACTCTGTTTAGTTCCATAGTAAAAGCATCCATATCATTTTCAGCTATCCAAGTATTGCTATCATAGTGCAAATTATTGATTTTTCTTTCCTCCAACTTTAAAACTACTCATATTCCAATCTTTCTATCAATATATATTCAGTATCCAAGTTGAATAAGCAAAGAGGCTTGGCCCACTCCCCTGCCAAACTGAGCCAGTTTGTTTCATTATTTTCTATCACACTTTGACTTCTTGTCTTCTGCAGTTTTTACACGAGGAAAATGAATTGTGCAATTTCTCTAAGGACATTCCACAGCTTCACATGATTTCACACAATTAAATACCTTTCTATAGTAAATGGACATGTCTTTTTTTTTTAAAAAAAAAAACTGAACAACTGGCATTTCTCTTTTCATTCAAGGCTTTGATCTGTGATGGATGGATCCAAGCATTTTTTCTAGGATATGGTACAATAGAGTGCATACTTTATTGTCCGTAATGTAGCCTGATTTCTTCTCATGTTCTCCAGATTTACCGGCATAGCTAGGTTACAATTTTGCTATGTCTAATACAAATGAAATAGTAGGAAAGGTCAGTTTTTAACTACAAGGTTTACATTTTGGGTTCAATGCAATCAAAATAATGAAAAAATGTATCACTGACATTTCTTATTATATTTACCAAAGACTTGTCTGGACAAGTCAGGACATGATAAGACACACAAAGTAATCTGTTAGTATGGATAAGGACCATGGTTCATCAGGCCTCTGTAGTTTCTGCTCCTTAAACTCATCAGGGTGCCTAGCACATGAATTGATATAGAATTTCAGGATGCATTTCATAAAGGTATCTGGGAATTTAGAAACAAATATATTTTAGTTATACATTTATCTATATTTTGGACTTTTCAACATAGAAATTAACTGTTATCTAACTTGATTATTTAATTACTTATGCCTTGATCTCAGATTTGAAACAGCCTTCCTAGATTTTCACCGTTAAGAATACAATAGTGTAGAGTAACAGAAGGAACAATGAATTTCATATGAACAATACTGTTTTTCCGGTAAAGATAACAAAATTTCATCTTGGTTCCTTGTTCTACAGTATTTAGACATAATAGTGTAGCTTCTGCAGTATTAATAAAGTAGTAATTTCTTTGAAGATTATTTTTTCTGGAATCGCAGTCTCAACAGGACTAATCCTGTTTAAAGTTTTCAAAGTCAATATTCTTAACTACGTATTACCTCTTGCTTTGACACGATGGGGTTGGTAGGGCTTGCTTGTTAGTAATAGAACATCATCTTAAATATTATTTCTGCAAAGTAATATTTGAACACATATTACCAAGCTTAAACTTATTTCCTATTATTTATTTCTTCTTCAACAGTCATGGAAATCATAAAATATTGGTTTTCCTCATGTGTGTGTGTGTGTACTGACCTAGCCCTAGTTTTTAAAAGTATTGCAATATTTTATTTATTATGTGTTATTTAAGTAAAATGAAAAAAATACTAAAAGATCATGACACTTATCCGTCACAAAACAGATTCAACTTAATCAAATTTCTGGAAGAGATGTTGAATATTTAGCTATTTAAACTTAATAATTCAGTATTCTGAACTGGATTATCCAGTGACAGCCTATTCTGTTGCAGAGAATAAATTAAATACCATGGGAGAAGGAGCACTATTATTCTTTTCCTCAGAGGAGCCTAATTTTTTTTATTTTATTTACAACGTAACAATTCATTTGAAATCATTTATGTTTTATATTTAAAAACTTATAGAAATTATTGTGCAGCATTAGAGTTCAGAGAACTCTAAACTTGCAGCACATAGGCATTATGATAGCAGATGTAAAAAGGGAAAATAGTGATTATAGCTGATGTAAAAAGGGGAAAATAAACTTACTCAGAAAATTTTAAAAAATATACTGCTTCCTTTAATTCAGAGAGGAAAAAACAAGTTCAAAACTACACCTGCCTTCACATGGGTCTCAAAAACAATCACAATAATTAACTTAAGCTCCAGAAAGACCTCATACTATTCACTGTATTACCAACCAAACTCATCTCAATATTTTGTCATAGTCTTACAAAGGAAATTGATTTTTCTACAAAGCTATTAAAGGATTAGTCTTAGATTTAGGCCAATAAAAGATTTATATTCCATTTGGGCTCAATTTTATAATAGGAAGCACAAATGATAGCACGGTATACATATTCAATAGCTTTCCAGAATTAAAAAAATTACGAGTCAAAAATATTCAATAAAATGCACAAAACACAATTTTGGCACAAACATCTTTAGATGAAAGGTGAGTTATACAATAATGACATATTTAAAAGCAGCAGCACTGTTCTCTTTACATATAACACCCAATTCATTTTTCAAGGAATTCTCATTCCACAACAACTAAGGAAATATTTATTATAAGACATGTCATTCTATTAGGGGAAAAGGTCAATAAAAGCCATTATCCTTTGAAACAACAAATGTTAATAAAGTCTGGAATATTGTTTCTGGACTTCAGCCAAAATTGGCTTCAAGGTTAAGCAATGTGTGACTACAAGTAAGAAACTTTTAGAAACAGCTGATTCTTTATTTGGAAGAAAAACAAATCTGGAAACAGATACCAGATGTTCCACTGTTTGTTAGATCTATATGATATAATACTAAGACTTAAATGGACTAGAGCCAATAGATCAAAGAATACCATTCTTTATTTTAAAATGTGAGAAGCTATACCAAGATGTTGGGGACTTTTAAAAAACATTCTGTTTTTACAAATAAAGCGAAGACAGTCAACATCTTAAGTGTGATAGATAAGACTGGAATGTATCTTCACTGCTATAAAAACACTATCATTATATTCTTGAATGAGCTATAAAAAGAGGCATTTATGCTAGTCTCCAGAACATTATGAAAAAAAGGCTAAATATTGGCTTGTTTCTATATTGATATATAAACACAGGTATCAACATTCTCAAATCAAGAGAGCAACTGAAATTATGTTACTTATTATTATTCATTTATTTAAATTGGCCAATGGATCTCAGTGGAAGGCAATACAATAAAGGAAATTTAATGGCGTGTTAAATGTGGTTGGCAGGTATTCAGCAAGCTAAGCAAAATGTTCAGGACCAATCTCAGCCATGTCTGAAAAATTTTCAATCATTCAACATATGCCGGTGAAACATGGACACTAACCTCACAATCAACACAAAAGCTATGAGTGGCACAAAAAGCCATGAAAAGATACATGCTCGGCATTACAAGGTAAGATAAAATGGGCGTTGGTACTTACCTGATATGCCTGTTCTCTGTGAGCTGTGAAGAGCATCCAGTAGTGGGAGGTGCTTCAGTCTCCTCTTGAATAGGCTGGGCTTAATTGGCAGATGCTCCTCCTCCTCCACGGGACTCCTCCCTAGTGTCCCCCAGTTTTTGGCGAAGTCGAAGTGTTGAAACTTTCTATATTTCACCCTATCTAACATTTGGCCAGAATAGTGCCCTACCAGATGGAATAAGGGTGGGGCTGGATGCTCTTCACAGCTCACAGACAACGAACATATCAGGTAAGTACCAATGCCCATTCTCCCCTGAGCTGTTCAGAGCATCCAGTAGTGAGACATACCAAAACTTGGACTGTCCTACGGGAGGGTCTCCGTCTGGTTAGAAGTCCCTCCTTTGTCCCTGTGGACACTTTGTAAAACCCTCCTACCAAATGCAGCCTCGGCGGAGGCATAAACATCCATTTTATAGTGTCTAATGAAGGGCAATGGAGAGGCCCAGGTTGCCGCCCTACAGATCTCATGTAGTGGTGCCTGTGTGGCCCATGCTGCCAAAGTTGCCGCACTCCTGGTAGAATGGGCTGTTATAACCCTGGGAAATGGCAGTGATTGCATCTCGTATGTTTTAGCAATTGTGGCCCTCAACCACCTGCCGATTGTTGAAAAGGAAACCTTATGTCCTTGAGTGATAGGTTGAAATGAAATAAAAAGGGCCTCTGATTTTCTAAAATTTGCGGTGTGGTCTATATAAGAGCATAAAGCTCATTTCACATCAAGTTGATGCCATTGATGTTCGAGTCTATGGGTTGGCCTCAAGCAAAAGTTAGGAAGGACCAACTTTTGTGCCCTGTGGAAAGTCGAGTTAACTTTTGGTATGAATGTTGGGTCAGGTCGAAGGATCACTCTGTCGGTATGGAAAATGCAGAGGTCCTGTCTCACCGATAAAGCTGCCAGTTCGGAGATTCTTCATGCTGAAGTTAGTGCAACTAAGAAGACCACCTTATAGGTTAGGAAGCGGAGACTCGTAGTCCTTAGGGGCTCAAAAGGACCCTTTGTAAGTGCAATTAAGACTTCGTCAAGGTCCCAGGTTGGGTATCAATGTACCACTGGAGGTCGCAAGCTTGTGGCCCCCCCTAAGGTACTGCGAATGCACGGGTGATGAGAGATGGAGCGGAGATCACCCCAAGAGATGACCGAAGCTACGGCCGCCACTTGTCTGCGCAATGTGTTTGGGGATAAGCCCTTGTCCAGACCATCTTGTAGGAACTCCAACACTTGTGCCACCAATGGAGAAGTAGGGTCAATGTGAGATTTTGCGCACCAACGACAGAAAATGGACCAAGTTGCATTGTATATGCGATTTGTGGAAGGGCATCTGGCTGCTTGGATGGTGGAAATTTTCTCACTCCTCAGACATCTCTGCTCAATCTCCATACGGCTAGGTGGAGCCATTGAGGGTCCGGGTGCTGAAATGAGGTCTTGGGAGAGCAAGACTCTGTATTCTCCATGGTTCTGCAGACGACAGATCCCTGAAGTCTGTGAACCAAGTCCGCCTGGGCCAGTATGGCGCCACTAGCAACAACTCTGCCTTCTCTAGAAGTTTCCAGACCACTTTGGGGATTATTGGAAGTGGGGGAAATACATAAGCAGGCCCGGTGGCCAACTGCAGCAGAGAGCATTGATATTCTCTGCCCCTTGAGATGGGTACCTTGAGATGAACCTAGGTAGTTGTGTGTTGCTGGGGGATGCGAACAGGTCGATGACCAGTTGGCCAAATCTCTGGGTCGCTTCCAGAAAAAGATCTGGATGTAGGCGCCATTCCACCTGATCTACCGTGGCCCTGCTCAGCCAGTCTGCCTGCGTATTTGACAGACCTGAGATATGCTCCGCTTTGATGGAAAATAAGTTGATCTTGGCCCAAAGGCACAATCTCTCTGCCTCCTTCATCAGCTGTCTTGAATGGGTACCCCCGTTTGTTGATGTGGGCCTTTGTTTAACGTCTGTCAGGATGAGGATGTGCTTGGACCAAAACTGTGGGAGGAAGCTGCAAAGAGCCAGGTGGACTGCTCTGAGCTCCAACCAATTATGCTGCACGACTGCTCTGGTATGGTCCAATGCCCTTGTGCCGTGTGAGACCGATAGTGAGCCCCCAGCCAAAGAGTCCCGTGGAGGAGGAGGAGCGTCCTGCCAATTAAGCCCAACCTATTCAAGAGGAGACTGAAGCACCTCCCACTACTGGATGCTCTGAACAGCTCAGGGGAGAAAGACCTGCATGTGGATTAGAGAACAAATGAAAGTATATGATATCATCAAAAGAGTAAAAGAATTGAAATGGCAGTCAGAGAATGGATCTAAAATAAGATGGATTGATGACATCAGCAACTATTGTGGGTCCAGTTGGCAAAAGAAAGCTCAGGACTGTATTGGTTGGAAGCATGAGGAAGAAGCCTTCAGCCTGGATCATTTTCCTCAATAAATGAATGTACAAGCATATTATTTTTTCTCATTTACCTAATTGGGTTCTGTTCACATATTTTTAGGACTTGTGTGGGAGAACAGATAATATTTTAGAACATTTTATTCAGAAACATTGAAAATTCAAAAGGTTCACATATTTTGAAGCCCCAATATATCAATATTAGATTATGCTAATCACTTTTGCCTTTGATGTGTTGGACTAAGTGTGATAGTCAAGAAGATACTGGAATTCACAATATAAAATGATTTAAGGAAAATAAAAAGTATATCAAAGGATGTGAAAAAATACTTATTTGTCAGATTATACAAATACCAAAAAATCAAAACAGCAATGGCTTAGCTATTGATATATATATTGCATTTACCACATCATATTGTATGTATAAATGAATTGGAAAAGCCATAGACTGAATAACACCAAACCTTAAAAATATCAGCTATTATCAGTTCTGTAAGAGACTAACACTTCTTATGCAATACAAAGCACAATGGATTAAGATCAGCAAAATTAGGTAACGTGAAATACTGATTCACAATAATTTTAAGACTGGAATTACATGTCACACCTCTGCATAAAAGATGACAACTGCTTGAAAACAAGCAATTCCCAATTTGTGTTAGATTTATACCATTCTGCTTCTAAGAGCTCAAGGCAGCATTCTCAGAATTTCAATGAATAGTTCATGAATGAATAGTTCACTATATATTGCAATATATAAATATTCCTGAGAATACCAGGGGCAGTCAAGAAAACAAACCTATGGATCATTGAACAAATCAATCCAGTATTTTTCACTTGAGGCACAAGTGATCAAGCTCAAATTATCCTGCTTCAGGCATATTATGCGAAGAAACAGTTCTCTGGAGAACATTCAGATACTAGGGAAAATGGAAGGAAAAAGAGGGCAGCCAGCAAAAAGGTGGATGGATGGACTCAGTTTGGGGTGATGAGTGGTCTGTTGGAAGTCCTTAAAGAACAGGTTAGGAATATATTGCCATAGAGAAAACCTATATATATTGTTGCTAGGAGTCAGAAATGACTTGATGGCACATAATCAATATAAATAAAGAGCTTTCTATTTAAAGGAATCACAACAGATACCGGGGCCAATTCTGTTGTACCTGAGATCATAACAAAGATACTGATTGCAATAGATACTTTTGTATCTATGAAAAATTATTGCTTTGAAATATGAGAAAAATATTAACAGTGGTGTCCCACAAAATAAATGATGCTTTTTAAAACCCTTTTCTTGTTTTTTGAAATGAATTCTTTGGCAAATAACGTTGATAAAATATGTAAATATAATAAAATACAGCAAATTATTTGCTGTAACTACTGAAGCAGAACATCCAGAATAAAGCTATTATGCATAAAGAAGAAAACAAAATAAATGTCTGAGATATAAGTATATATTTAATGAATAACAGCCCCTCCCCAAATCCTCTTATGCTGCCTTATGGTGGTAGGGATTTCCTGAGGAGTGAATAATTTTAGGAGTGCATGCTAAGATCACCCAAGGCGACATTGGATGCTGCTCATCTGAAGGAAGCAGGCAGATGCTAAAGATGCTAAAGGCCAATTATTTTTAGTGAGAACAAAGGCATCATTTCATAATGTGTGGAAGAAGGCAAGGGTTAGGCATTCCTGTATTTTGCAAAGAAAAATTATTAATCATATAATGCCAGATGATGGGACTGCCAAGTCAGATACCACTCAACCTACTAACATTCTTTTGAAATATGGTATACTGGTATTAGTGATGTAGCTAAATTAAACATATCTGATCATGTAATTAAAGTTGCCGTGTAGGAAAAGAAAATCCCAACATATAAACATGGAATTACAAAGTGGGAACATGGAACCACTCAACATAGTGAAAGATAAAATGAATTGGCTATATACATTGGCAAATTGAATGGGACTGGAATTGGATACTTTTAATCAAAAGATTACAGGTAGTCCTCAATCACAATTGAGCCCAAAATTTATGTTGCTAAGCAAGAGAGCTGTGAGCTTTGCCCCATTTTATGACCTTTCTTGCCACAGTTGTTAAGTGAATCAGTTATTAACATGGTTAAGTGAATTTGGCTTCCCCATTAACTTTGCTTGCTGGAAAGTCACAAAAAGTGATTACATGACCCAGGATACTGCAACTGTCATAAATATGAACCACTTGCCGAGGATCTGAATTTTGATTAAGTGACCATGGGATATTGCAATGGTCGTAAGTGTGAAAAACAGTCCTAAATCACTTTTTTTCAGTGCTGTTTAACTTCAAATAGTCACTAAAAGAACTATTGTAAGTCTAGGACTACCTGTATAGCAATTTTCAGGTAACAAGTCTATGCTCCAATCACTTTTGCAGGAGAAATTTGGTGAGTTTTATGACTATTGCAACATCTCCATGGTCACGTGATTAAAATTCCAGGCTTAAGCGTAGCACACAAAATTATCTGCTACAATGTCCTGCCAATCAATGACTACTTCAGATTCAACCGCAACAATACAAGAGCACACAACAGATACAAACTCAATGTAAACCACTCCAAACTTGATTGCAGAAAGTACAACTTCAACAACAGAGTGGTCAATGTCTGGAATGCACTACCTGACTCTGTTGTTACATCCTCAAACCCCCACTCCTTTAACCTCAAACTATCCACTATTGACCTCACCCCATTCCTAAGAGGTCTGTAAGGGGCATGCATAAGTGCACCATCGTGCCTACCATCCCTGTCCTACTGTCCCCATTTATTTGTACCTATTTCCTGTATTTATACTCATGTTTATTCTTATACCTATTATCTTGCAAGCAATTGACAAATCAAACAAATAAAATAAATAAATAAATAATTCAAGGTAAAGTGGAAGAATGGAGTTAATTCATTTAGATCAGGGGTGTCAAACTCACATCGTCACAGAGTCATCACCTGATGTATCACACTTTTCTCCCCTTCACTAAACAAGGCGTGGGCGTGGCCAGCGCATGATGCATCTGGCCCGTGAGCTGCAAGTTTGACAGCCCTGATTTAGATGATATAATCTACCCAGCATTTTCGAGAATATCAGGAATTGCTTTGAAGTCCTGAATTTTATTGTTAGGAAATCAGAGAGACCATGGAATGTTATAAACGAACTTATTAAGGATAAATGTAAAAAGAGACTGCAATAAACCAAGAAATAGCAAATTGAATGTCAGAACAATCAGAGGGAGTACCAAAAAGAGAAGTGAAGCAAAACCAGGAAAGGAGGACCAGCAGCATAGTGGAGTTGATTAATTACGATGGCCACAGCTACACTGCTTGGGTCCGGGGTACTTGCAAGAACGTCCTGTGCGCTCCCACAGACAGGGCCTCCTGGGGATACCATCAGCTAAACAGTGTAGGCTGGCGCCCCTAGGGTAGGGCCTTCTCTGTGGGTGCCCACCCTCTGGAACCAACTAGCCCTTGAGCTGCGCTTGGCCCCTGATCTCCGCTCCTTCCACTGCGACCTCAAAACATGGCTATTTTTTCAAACCGGCCTGGGCTGATGGGGATCAGGGGTTTTAATCTGATTGTTTATTTGGCATAATTTAATATCTTTTTAATTTCTTTTAACTTTTGTACTTTCTGTCTTTTATGTACGCTGCCCTGAGTCCTTCGTGAGAGAGGGCGGCTTATAAGTCCAACTAAACTAAACTAAACTAAACTGTTGAAGGACTTGAAGAGCTAATTTGGGGACAAATTAACTTGGACAGTGTCTTTCTATACGGTTGAACTCATACTGATGGATATATAAATTAACCAACAAACTGAAAATTAAACATTAAATAGCAGTTTCAGAGGTTACCTCAGGTAAGGTTTAAATTTTAACATGATGCCCATTGTATCAAGTTGATGCTTTGATAAGCAATGAAACATACATCAATTCTTAACAGAGTAGTTCAAATTCTTTTCACAATGCTGTAATTCCTTAGATCAAAATCGAATGTGTATGCTTATCTAAGCATATTTTTCTTGGTCACAATATGATAATAGCAGCTGCACTGCTTGTTTGCAGTCTCTGTTAAATCAAGTCACACATTTTAAAGAAATTACTGCAATAGCCAGTCACCATCTGTTGACTGAAATTAATATATTGGCATCAGCATTTCAGTAACCTTTAAATAATATAATCCTGGCGTTATCAAATTAATTCAGGTAATAAACTTGTTCTAGAGCTTTGTTTACTTTATAAATCAGCTTTCCTAGAAAGATTCAATGTCAGACCAAATTATACTGAAGTTTATCTGGAATATTATTTTATCTTTAAGTGGACTTCACAAAAAATCTTAGAAACACAACCTCTTAAATTTGTCATTGCAAAACTATCAATAATCAACATTTTGGTTTGCTTTTGCTCTAATTATACTTATTTGAATTTTAGCCTCTGAAAATGTTCTACTTTATGATTTGTGTTCTTCTTTATGATTTGTGTATAAATTATTTTGTTGTTGAACAAAGTGTATGAAATTCAAAAATACAATATACAATTGCATTATTTTTGGTTGGTCTCAATAATTGAAGATTATACTGTTTAAAGGTATACTGAGCATTTTACAGTAATATGTTTTTTGGAAAGCAACATGTGCTGTTTTTACTGGCTGATAAACATACCAGAAGATAAATTATTGAATTTGAACAGGTGAATTTAAATGAAGAATATTTTGAGTCATTCTATCAATGTTTTTCCAGATAAATTTCCTTGATGATAAATTTCCAAAATGTATGGGACTTTTTCCATTTATTTATTGATTTATTGATTTATTTAGGCAATTTTTCACTCCTTTCGAATCCAACAACTCTGGACTCTTACAGCCTAAACTTTACAACATTAAAATCAATAATCATAGAACACATTCTTTTAATATAAAATGGTATTTTTGTTTAGTTTTGCACATTAACCGATGTAGCTTTGATTCCTCTCATTCATTCCAAAAATATATCATTTGTATATCATGTATATAGTGTATTGCCAATATTTGTGTTACACTAATTACTGTCATATCACATCCATAATACATTTTAGAAGAGCATCTAATTATCTCTATTATCCTTAGCCCTGAAAAAGGATAGCAAAATATCGAAACTGAAATGTCAACAAAGATCTATTTTTCACTTGTATTGAACTCTCATTTTATATAGATTTTGAATCTGTTTCAGTAATACATAGAAAATTTGTAACAAGATTGGAAAGACTATAAGGCTATAAATCCTTGGTAAGCAAGTATCTAAAACACGTGTAAAAAACAGAATTTTTGCTGAGAATGGTCTCTGTGTTTTGCCAATTCAGAGTCATGGTGAATTTAAAACCATTTAGTATATTATTTTCTGATTCAGTTCTATAAGGATTACCAACATTTTGTAGAGTTTGACAGAATTAATCTTTGTCTAACCTTCTGAGGTCTTAACTGCTAGGTTGGAACAGTAATAAATTTCAATGTTTAACAAGTATTATGAAGTAAAACAGGAAAAAAACTGTTCAGAATTTCTGGTATCAATATTTTTATGTTAATTCATTCTCATGTCATATCTTGCTTAAACAACAACTTGGTATATGCAATTTTGCTAACATCAAAGTCTGTTTTTTTTATTAAGACCTCAGAGAAGAAAATATCATCTGTAAATACACTTGTAAAGAAATGAAAGCATTGTTCAAGGTGATGCCAGTTAACACTCAGACAGCGTTAAGCACTATGTTTAGAGACAGATTCTCTACACCTTGAACAAAGAACAAGGTCTCAAATAATAGAAAAGGGTATTTCCAGGCTTGCAATTCAAGTCCCCTATTAACTATTAATATTAATAATATTAATATTAATAAAATTAATATTAATATTATTGTTTCTTTTTATTTTTCTTATATGTATCCATTTCATGTATTCATAACTATGTTTATACTTATACCTGTTACTTATAATCGCTTGACAAATAAAATAAATAAACTATCTTCTGCACACAATGATCAAAGTGCACTGAAGTCCATTGCTTCACAGTATGTGACACAGATAAGATTCTGTATTATGAAAACATACCAAAAACCAAAACACAGGTGCTCAAGAGATTACTACTGCTTGCAATGATAAACTGGCAGGGAGTTAATGGGAGACAGTTCTTGGGAAAGAGAACAGTTATTAATGTCTTTGAGGCTTAACTAGTTTTACCTGTTTCCCAAGTTATAGAGTTTAACAATTTCTCTGTGCATTGTTTTGATAGTGGTTGCTTATGTAACTTCATATAACCTACAAAGCCAACATTTTCTTCTATTTATTTCATTTACTATAAAGGATAATAAAGAATTAATCCAAAATGGTATTATAAGAAATAAAAATGTTGTTATAATGAATTAAGTTACCACCATGCTACTACCGTGTTTCCCCGAAAATAAGACACTGTCTTATATTTTTTTTGGCTCCCAAAAACACACTAGGTCTTATTTTCAGGGTAGGTCTTATATATTTATGGTGCCAAATAGTGGGTGTGAGGTGTGGGGGGTGTTTCGCGGTGCACGGTGCTCCCTGAAAAGTCTTCCTGGAACTGGAGATTTACACTAGGTCTTATTTTCGGGGTAGGTCTTATATTAGCAGGTTTAGAAAATAGTGCTAGGTCTTACTGGGTAGGTCTTATTTTCGGGGAAACACGGTAGCTTTATAAGAAAGAGGTGCTTATCGTTGTATGTATGTATCCTGATTCAGACACTTCATTCATAAATCTAGGAATCCAGACTTAATCACCTAAGATTTTTCTAATACATTAAAAAAATTGAGGATAGAAAACATACCATAGTGATCCAGCTTACAATTACTGGGAAGAGGGACATGCATAATTATTAGTATGGCTATATGTATATGACAATATTTTGCAATGAATTTAAGAAAGAGCTAGATTGGTGTGGTGGTTAATGGAAAACCATGAATTCTAGTCCTGCCTTAAGCATGTTGCTATGTGGGTAGCTTTGGATTAGTCACTTTTGGCCATAAAAATACAAGGAGCAACCCCTTTTGAAAATCTTGCCAAGAAAAAGCAGGAAATAATCCAGGCTGTCCCTAGAATCAGTACCGATTTGAAAGGATACACAGAAAGACAAAAAGAATGTAAGAATTAAAATGTAAGCTCGAATTCAGAGATAATTTTGAATTTTAAAAATAATATTGGTTGTGAATACCATAGCAATAAAACTTTGCAATGGTTTCAAAGTGAATTATTTGCTTTTATGCATGGACTTTAAATAGTTAAAAGCTGCAAAGCAGAGAGGTGCCTACTCACCTATACATATGTGATGCTATTTTATTGAGAGACCACTTAGCCTTAAAATTACAGCTGGGTAAAAATGAATGTGTCCAGTCAATGATTGCTTCATTCTCAGTTTTCTTGTATTCTATGAGGGAAGAATGTGGGTAACAGAAGGTGTTGCAGATTTATTCTACCATGACAGGCCTTGGGACTATCTTCTCTAGGTAGAAACTATTAAGCAAATATGTACTGTTGGGAGATGTTTTGGGTACTCACTGTGAGGTATATCTATGGGGTGGGAATCCAGAACAAGGCATTCTCCCGCTTTGGAAGAATTTTACCCTCCTCCTAAGCTTTTGTCCTTTAGGAAGTAGGCAAAGGTCTTCCTGTCCCATTAAGCTTGGGGGAAGTGAATTTGATGGAAAATACCAGTAAATATTTAAACAATTTCAAATTTTAACATGTTGGATCTTATAGATGTTTACAATGTGCTGTTGTAAGCAACCTATTCAAATAGGCAGCCTATAAATGTAATAAATATAATAAAGTGTTATTTGAAAAATTGAAAAATTATGAGTCAAATTTTGACACAAAGGCTAAGGATTTCATTCCAGAAAATGGAGATAAAAAAAATAATACCTCTGACAGAAAGACATCATAATCAGCACCTGGTAATGGAGAAGGCACATGCCAAACAATAATAATGTATCTCTATAGCTGCAACCAATTTTTTTTCACTTTTTGTTTTTCTCCCTTAGTGGGCTAAAAAGAAACAAAGGAAGTTGGATGATGAGACAGCATAAAATTAAGGCTTTTCACCACAGCAAAATATAAATCCAGCTCTCATATAATGTAGAAAGTTAGCACCTACTCCTCTCCTAGAAGAATGAAATATTCTAGGAAATATTAAAAAGGCAGAATATTTCCCTGGATGAGAAAAGGAAAAACATGTTTTTAAAGACAAAGCAGCTCCCTGCCCCTCTTCAGCCCCAGGGTGATGGGATTAAGACATGGCCCTCAGGACATGATAGGATTAGCCCTCTACCCATCTCACCACATGGCGCCTGGGAAGATTACATCACCCAGCAAGATTCAACCAAGCCTGGGACTCAAGACAAACTACAAAGTTACCCCTGCATGGCCTCATGGGAGCCTGACAACCAATCAGGATACATTTCCGCTCCTTTCGTCGAGACCTGAAGACTTGGCTGTTTCAGCAGGCCGGCCTGGATTGACCCGGGGATGGGTTGTTTTAATTGTATTGTTACTATTGCAATTTTAATTGTTTTAATTCATTTTAGTAATTTATAGACTTGTACTTGTTTAATATTTTTTTTATTGTAGATGTATTCTTTTTTATATGTTCGCCGCCCTGAGTCCTTAGGGAGAAGGGCGGCATACAAGTCTAAATAAATAATAATAATAATTTCTTTCACAGGAACAGGAAGCAAGTTCAAAGCCCAAGAGAGGGTATAAATATATTTCCCTCTCCACTCCATGTGATCAGCTACCCATGACCTCAAACCATGTGGTCCTGTCCACCGTTAAACCATCCTTCCAAGCAGTCTCCATGTTTCCAGTGTCTTTCTTCCCACTTGGAACTGAACCCAGATGGACATTTCTTCCAACAATAACATTAGAAATAAGATTTAATAAGCAGCATTCAAAAATCTAAAACTTCCTAATAGTTACTCAAGTAGTATGTACTTCATCTAAAAAACTAACTTGGGATTCACAGTAGATTTACAATATATTTGCAATTTATTTCAAAAAAACAAATCTAAAATTTGTGCCAAATTAAAATGGGTAAAAGGGAACCAACAACCAGTTTTTATATTATCTTTCACAGGGTATCTCTGTTTCCATAGGGTTTTAATAGCGTTTATATTTAAATCCTATTGTTAATGTGATTTATATGAAATCATTTTAACCATTGTTCTTGTATGTGCATTAGTTGGAACATGTGTTCATCTGGGGAAATATGTGAGATATTAGTTTTTTTCTAGATAAACTCTTCCAATAGTTCAATCAATATACTTTTGCAAAGGTTAGCAATCCAGTACAGAAGTCAGTATTGAAAAGATCCTCTTCCAATTATCATCAGATAGAAAGCCCAAGCCTACATAGCAGTTTAAGGATTCAAGTCTTTTTTTTTTACCCATGGTAAATCCTAGTACTTTCAAATAAGATGAGGTGATAAAAAACTTTTTTTGAGCTGAACAAAACTGTATATTTGCTACAGCAACCTATTTGCATTGAAAAGGTGCATTCGAGTGAAAAGTTAAGGGGGAGAGGGAGAAATCAATGAAAAATCCTCGCCAGAATGTTTTAACCTTGTACTTATCTGACCCAAGCACATTAATTCTCATAATTCCGAAAGAATAAAGCAAGTATACCAGCTGAGTTCATACAATATGCTTGGCTAAGATGTGCCAGGCTATTTTCTGATTCAGCGTGTCATACCACTGGCTTTAATTCGGTAAGGAACGGCCCAATTAACCATGTTAGCATGTTTCAGTATAACTAACATCTGCTGGTATAACTCTAATTAAGAGGAAAAAAGGTTGCAAGCCAGCAGTTTCCCCAGCTTTTACCTAGCAAATGTCAGATTTCCAGTCTGGGCGAGGTCACACCCTCTACCCCGAAATTCTCAACCCCAAAGCTGTTCTTGGTGCTCTCTCCTGAGCTAAAAGCACTCTGTACATGGGCAGAACGCTCTCATCTCTTCCTGACATCGAAATCCTACGCTCTTGCGTACGGCTCTGGGTCTCTTAGGTACCTGATGGAGCATCTCCGCGGGGAGCTGTGACGCCCTGAACAACTCTGCCACTTTACTGCCCCCCACAGCGGGGAGGCCCAATCCCGGTCCCGCCTCGGGAGTAGGCTGGCCGCCGCCGCCGCCGCCGCAAAGCGAAAAGAGCTCGGAGAAATACTGCTGCTCGTTCCCCGCCAAAAAGAATGCTGAGTTTCCTGCGGCTGCCGGCCCTGTGAGAGGTGTTCCTGCCGGCTCCATTGCAGGGAAAGGGCGTCAGTTGCTGTTGAGGCAAGGACGAAACTCCTCCAGAGGAGGAGGAAAAATCCGCCGTCGTCGCGGCACTGAAGGTGCAACCCCTCTGGTGGCGGCGGCTGCTCTTCAGCCGGCCGCCTGCCTGCCTTTCCCCGGTGCGGAAGAGCGCTATCTCTGCAGTGCTGGCCCTCAGGCGGGAGGAGGACGGGAAAGAGCGAAGACGAGCTTCCGCGCGCCTTCTCCCTTTTTGCGGCTGAAAACGGCGGCAGTTTTCCCACCAGAAGAGAAGGAAGAAAGAAAGGGAAAAAGCCTCTCGGGACGCGCGATTAAGCAGCGTCTTCCGGCTCTGCGGTCTCTGCTACCGCACCTCACGCCGGGCTGGAGTAGCGTGGGCAGTTGGCCGCTTTCGCCTGGGGCGTGGGGGGAGCCAAGGGACTGTCGAGCTGGGAGGCTGCGTGAACCTCACAGGGCGAAGTATATGGCGCCTCCAAGACTTTAAAAGCAGAGCTCTGCTGCAAGGATGATGTTTCGGACTTGCTGCGCCAGAACGTTGTCAGAAGAATAATTTGGGGTTCCAACTTCGAGCTAGGAATGTGCAAGAATAAATAAAAATGAGACCCGGACAGGTGTGAGGAAAGAAGAAATGTTTATTCTTAAAAGCAAATGGGAATAAAGCTGCAGAGAAATGGGATACAGCCACAGACCTTTAGGGCAGCTTGTCCTGGTGTGGAAGTGTCTATGTGGTGATCGTAGGGTGACACTTGAAGGGTGTGTGTGTGTGTGTCTGTTGTAGGTATGTCTATGATGTTTATTCTTACGAACATGCAATTCTGCTGGGAGACCTACTTTAATTAACTGTGTTTTTTGATATGTGGATTAGGTCTGAGTAACTTATTGGAGGTTGAGGAAGTTTGAGTAAAAGATTTTGGTTTTTACTTGATTAGTTTCAGCTTGACTGTCAATTTTGCTACTAAATACATCTATTTAGGAACTTTGGGCCTGATGTTTTGTGTTTTATTAGCAGTTATCTTCCTAAACCCAAATTCCAAAGTTTGAAGACTACTAGATTTTCTGCTACATTATACAGGTGAAACTCAAAAAATTAGAATATAGTGCAAAAGTTCATTTATTTCATTAATGCAACTTAAAAGGTGAAACTAATATATGAGATAGACTCATTACATGCAAAGCAAGATAGTTCAAGCCGTGATTTGCCATTATTGTGATGATTATGGCTTACAGCTCATGAAAACCCCAAATCCACAATCTCAGAAAATTAGAATATTGTGAAAAGGTGCAATATTCTAGGCTCAAAGTGTCCCACTCTAATCAGCTAATTAAGCCATAACACCTGCAAAGGGTTCCTGAGCCTTTAAATGGTCTCTCAGTCTGGTTCAGTAGGAATCACAATCATGGGAAAGACTGCTGACCTGACAGTTGTGCAGAAAACCATCATTGACACCCTCCATAAGGAGGGAAAGCCTCAAAAGGTAATTGCAAAAGAAGTTGGATGTTCCCAAAGTGCTGTATCAAAGCACATTAATAGAAAGTTATGTGGAAGGGAAAAGTGTGGAAGAAAAAGGTGCACAAGCAGCAGGGATGACCGCAGCCTGGAGAGGATTGTCAGGAAAAGGCCATTCAAAAGAGTTGGGGACTTTCACAAGGAGTGGACTGAGGCTGGAGTCAGTGCATCAAGGATCCTGGACATGGGCTAAGCCGTTCCTGAACAACAACGTCGGAAGCGTCTTACCTGGGCTAAAGAAAAACAGACCTGGTCTGTTGATCAGTGGTCCAAAATACTCTCTTCTCATGAGAGCAACTTTTGCATCTCATTTGGAAACCAAGGACCCAGAGTCTGGAGGAAGAATGGAGAGGCACACACTGCAAGATGCTTGAAGTCCAATGTGAAGTTTCCACAGTCTGTGTTGATTTGGGGAGCCATGTCATCTGCTGGTGTTGGTCCAGTGTGCTTCATTAAGTCCATGGTCAATGCAGCCATCTACCAGGAGATTTTGGAGCACTTCATGCTTCCTTCCGCAGACAAGCTTTATGTGGATGCTGATTTCATTTTCCAGCAGGACTTGGCACCTGCCCACACTGCCAAAAGCACCAAAACCTGGTTCAATGACCGTGGGATTACTGTGCTTGATTGGCCAGCAAACCCGCCTGACCTGAACCCCATAGAGAATCTATGGGGCATTGCCAAGGGAAAGATGAGAGACATGAGACTGAACAATGCAGAAGAGCTGAAGGCCGCTATTGAAGCATCTTGTCTTCCATAACACCTCAGCAGTGCCACAGGCTGATAGCTTCCATGCCATGCCGCATTGAGGCAGTAATTGCTGCAAAAGGTGCCCAAACCAAGTACTGAGTACATATGCATGCTTATACTTTTCAGAGGTCCGATATTGTTCTATGTGCAATCCTTGTTTTTATTGATTGCATGTAATATTCTAATTTTCTGAGATTGTGGATTTGGGGTTTTCATGAGCTGTCAGCCATAATCATCACAATTATGAAAAATCACGGCTTGAACTATCTTGCTTTGCATGTAATGCGTCTATCTCATATATTAGTTTCACCTTTTAAGTTGCATTACTGAAATAAATGAACTTTTGCACGATATTCTAATTTTTCAAGTTTCACCTGTACAAGGGACTGGATATGGTAAGCCCAGGTGGTGCAATTTGCATATTTGGTTTTCTTCCCACTTTCATCATGAGTGAAAGAAAGATAAAACAAAATCATAATCCAGACAAGGCATAAGTGGCAAAGCAATGTTTTGTTTCATAATCTATCTTTTTGTTCCACACGTTTTTGTTGTATATAATTTTTTTTCATGGCAAGGAATAGGGGCAGATTCAATATTTCAAGAGATGAATTTATATTCCTTAGAAATGTTAAAATATTTAAAAACATGAAAAACTACACTGAAAAAGTAATGATTTTAAATGAATGTGTTTGCTTTTGTCTCACATTTATACAAGACATAAATATTTCAAATTAAACTATCTTAACCATTGGAAATGCATTTTCCTCTTCTATTCACTGCATGTGATCTAGAAGTGCCCATCTTTGATTCATACTGAAAGCGAAGCCTATTAAGCTAAGGAAGATATTCTGCTATATACTCTTTTGCATAGCAGAAGTTCATACCAGTTGCACATTTTAACACCTCTATTTCTTACCATGTGCATAGCTAATTTAGAGGGGTGTGTGAGGCTATGTAAACTTTAGAGACCTTAGGCTGTAAGGTCCTTAGTAACTTTAGGAATCATAACACTGTCATAATCTTACATCATCATCTACAGGAGACATTTTTCAACTGAGGCCCTGTAAGAGTTTTAATTTCTATTCTAACTTTGATACCAAACCAGAGACACAAAACTGAATGTCATCATTACAATTAAGGCATTTTAACTCAAGTAATAATATGATGATCACACATCTGTGGACAAATTTAATATTGAGAAAAACAAAGCCAATCTTAATTTAGAATAAAAGACACAGAGTCTAATATATTAAGCACACATATTTACTTAATCTACACAGAACGGAGTAGATAAGATTTCAGTTTCACATTAGTGAAAAATTTCTACAAAATGTTCCTGAAAAGCAAAAACCAAGATTGCCTATTTAGTCAGCATTTTTCATGGGTATGGGTTGCAATAATAAAGCAGCGTTCAGCACAAGCTAAAGTTCTGCATCACTTTTCACAGTTATTTCCATCTATGGTCTGAAGAGGTAGATTTTCTGTAACACCTGAGAATTGAACTGCAACAAAACCAGGCGTAAGAAAAGAATGGAATAGAAAGATACAGCCCTAAAATGTGCATGTATATACTTATATTCCAAATAATTCTAAGGCTTAGCTATTTACTGAGTATCTGAAGCCAAATTACACAACAGTAAAAATTGTGCACCCCCTATACTGAACACACTGGATGCAAATCAACTGCAGGTATAAAGTAGTGGATGGTATAAGCAATAGCTTTCAGTGTTTATAAGCACATGATTATCAATTTACACACAGCTAGCTGCCTATAATAAGCATGAGCTGTACAACTAAAGTACATTGAACAAATCAGCAGAAAAATGGCAGTGCAGTATACCACTTTATGGCAAGAGACAAGTAATGAGCTTGCCCTGTACTAGCCCTCTATTGTTCAATGCATGGAATGTCTTGAGACTTTAAACAAAACCCAATTCAGATTGAAGAACAAGTTGAAGAAAAAAATGCATGAGCAAGTTTTTTTTTTGAAAAGCCGTCATTATTTCAATAGCTTCATTTTATGCATCTATAATTGCAACTGGTTAAAAAAAAAACCTCTACTCTTGCCTATAGTTAGGTAAATTGTAGACACGGGTAAAACTAATCAAAATATAGTACCTATGAGGGAATATCTTTGCAGTTTTTACTTTCAACATGCATTTGTTCCACTAGCCAATTTCTCAGCTGTTTTGCACTGTTCTACAAGCTCAAAGTGTTTGCACTTTTAGCTGTAGATTTGTTTGATGAAAGGGCCCCTAGTCTCTCTTACGCTTACGACAGCGTAGTTGGGCTTTGTATTTTCCGCTAGACGTCAACTACTTACCTTACAGAACTTGGAATTCATACAAAAGAAAATGCAAACACATTTTAAGAAACAAAATACAAGTGGCCAGTTTCCAATCCAGGACTTTCCAAGTCCACTATTAATGCCAATTGTTTTTGCTTAAAGGTATAAATATCCCAAAAGTGTTCTTCAATCTTAGTTTCAATTAGGATATTGTATATTGTAATAGGTAAAAATACCTATAGGTAAATAGGTAAAATTCAGTAAAGCTTGAATTCAAATAATTTGCAACTAAACTGTAAGAAGAGTATACAGATAAAGAGAGAATTTAAAGCTTGAATTCAAATAATTTGCAACTAAACTGTAAGAAGAGTATACAGATAAAGAGAGAATTTATCAATAACGTGCTTAAATAAGAAAAGCTTCAAGAAAGTGAATCTAAACTAGGTACCAGAATTCAGTATTTTTTACATTTCTCCAAACAGAACAACTAGAAAGCTGATACATGTAGGCAGAGTTAACAGCAGCTTGTAACCTAGCAGCACTCTTTTGGTCCCTTTTTTCTTTAAAAAAAATATCAGATCATGGGAGATACCTAAACTTTTGCAACTGACCTACATTCATAATTCTAACCATAGTACAAAAAGTGGAGTCTTGTATGCCGTGCATTTATTAGCAACATAAATACTGAAGTGCCAATTCCAAGTAACTTAGATATCAGAAGGCACTTCTGTTTATGTATATGTTTTGTCTAGTAAGACTTTTCATTTTACAAAAGTAATGTTTGAGACCAGAATGTTTTCCTGTATTTTGGACGAGATAAATTATATAATTTATACACTTTATCATGGACAGACCAGTTTTTATAAGAATGTGTATCCTGCAAAATACACACTTTAGGATTTCCCGTACTGAGTGTGGTTCATTGCAATCATTCTTAAGTGATGATGCATTTATATATGTTCACTATTTCACACAAATAAGTAGGATCAAATCAAAAGAATTCCCAGAAAACCCTGCCTCCATAGATTATATATTTTAATCTACCAACCACTAACTAAAATCTTGTTGCATTTAATAAGCTGCAACTATGACAGCAGTTTTTACATTACAGCTCATTTTTTAAAAAATCATTGCGACAATAGTAGTGCATTCAAAATACATCCAGATTTAAGTTAGTGGCTATTTAGACAAATTATCAATAGTTTGTTTTCTGCCTTAATTCTTTCAATATAACAGAAAGGACAACAGTTATTTAATTTATACTGACTATCAGACAATCCTGAGAAATATGAATTGTACACCCTGTTTTTCCAGTTGCAAAGTTAAAGCATAGTTGTAGGCAAGTTAGCAGCTACACTAAACCCTGTAAGATTTTTCTTATCAGTATGGCCAGTCACACACCAAATTGTATTTTACTGGACTGCTTGGTAATCTCACCTCAGCTTTAAATTTTAATTTACTACACAGATTTAAATTCAATCAAACACTGATCAAGGTTGTTCCCTTAACATGATGACAAAATTATGTGGGTCTTAGATGATACAGGATAAGAAGAAAAACACTGCATGCATCCTTAATGGGGTTCTTTTGTAAAAAAAAAATGCAAATGTGCAATACAATTGTGGATTCTTTTTATAGATAAGCTATTCAAAGCTGCTATGCAGCTTCCTGTACCAGGCAAATTCTGTTCTGTTCTAAGAAAATACAGATATGGTAGAAAAAGTAAGAAAATTTTCACCACAAAACTAATAGTTACCACCACCAGTTAAAGTTATACACAAAATATATCTCTTAATACAGTGTTTATATTTTAGTCAACAAAATCTGTGGTAGGGATGGAAACCAAATTGACAGTCTTTTCAGAGCCTTCGTTTGCCACTCTTGTTTCGATATCTGGTTGGATTCCTTCTTGTTCTTTATTAATAGAAATTTCCAGCTTCTCATGAGAGTTGAGCATGCATGATTGCAATACAGGTATAGCTATATCCACATCTGCTTCTCTTGAAGAAACCTGTTCTTTAAGAATTTCCACCTTCTCGTTTAACTCATTTCTTTCTGTTTGAAGAGCTCTACATAGCTTTTCCAAACGCTCCAGTTTTATTTGGAAACCTTTGTATTCTTTGTCTTTAATTGTCTTCTGTAATAAACAAGATAGCATAGAGGATTCAGATGAATCTTACACAATGTACTTCAAAACTGTTAAAACAGCCAATGACAAAACTACAAAACATTTTTATGGTCACTCTTTTACTGACCAGTTATGGCTTCAGAATCTGTAATGTGAGGGGACCACAATTCCAATTCTCTTTTCTTGGTGTATTCAAGTTCTATTTTCCCATGTAAAAGTCTCCTTCTCTAATCTGAAGAGCCTATTGCAACCCTCACTCACTAGATGGTTTAAAACTTTAAATAAAAGTGATATGCAACTTATTTTGTACAAACAAAAACACTTTGTGTTTTTCTGATTATTGAAAACATTCAGATTCAAACAAAATACATTTTTATTATGAAGATGGTGACATTTTTTTATGGAACATAGCTTTAGCAAAATTTCAGTTTAAAATATAACCAAACCCTGTAAATTATATTATATTCTTTGAAATTCTGTTTGATAATGGAAGTAACTTTTGAGTTTCATCTAGTCTAGTTCAGACTATAAAATAAGAATGTAAAAGCAGCAATTTTTAAGAATGGAAATTGATACTCACTTCTTCAGCCATTTGCAAGAGAGCCTTGTTGTTATTTTCCCATTTTGTACGCCACACGACTATTTCTTTTTCCAGTTTTTTTATTTTTTTGGTCATCTGAAATTAATTACACCGATTGTTAGCAAGTTGCTGGCAACGAACATTTTAATCTGCTGTTTGTCAGATTGCCCAGTCTTTTGAGATTAAATCTCATTTTTATTTTAAAAAGATTAATTGCATTTCTTTCACAAGATTCAGAACACATAATCATTTTTGCAAACAAAAATAAATGGTCTGAAAACCCAGATAATTTACAGCAAATGTTAAGACAATTGTGTGACAAAATCAGCACCATGGTTGAGAAAATTAACCCAAGATTGAGATAATTGGGTGAATGATTGCAAGTTGCACATAAATGGCAAAAAACAGAACAAGTAGATGAATTTGTATAGTTTGATAAAAAAAATTTTTTTTTACTAAAGATAGGAAAGAAAATAAGATGTGCAATTTACACAGAAAGGTAGTCAATAGAATGCTATCTGTTGCAAGAAATGAATATTTATTGAAATAATTAAAAATAGCATTTTTAAATAATTAAAAATGCCTCTCCAGATGTCAGTTCAGAGGAAGATAAAGCAGTTCCAGCATCTGGAGGGGAGTTGGTTAATGGCTCCAAGCAGCCATCTGGCAGGGATTTGGCTCAAGCATAGCTGCAGCAGGACAGCCCTGAGGCTTCAGGTAGAGTAAACATGCAGCTGCAGCCTATCAGTGATGAGGAAGAGGAACTGCCTTCTGCACCTCATCCAAGAACACATAGGGCAGAGGAAAGGCAGGAGTACAGAAGGTCAGCCAGATTACTCATGACGAGAAGGCCTTGACCTTTTTGATGGGCTGGACCAGAAGCTGGCTATTTAGCACAGCACACAGATAGAAGCGATGCTGGGAACATGTACATTTCTAGCTGTGTGTTTTCTGGTCATGTGATTCGTGCCTTGCTTTGGATTGACACCGTGACTTGAATTGTGCCTTGTGAACCCTCTTGTATTGTGGATTTAATTTTGCCTTGTGGGTTTACTTTGAGATTGGGAAACTTTCAAGCGCCTTGTGGACTCACTGGCCAATGATCTGTGAATTAGCATTGGTCTGCTTCTAGCTGGACTTAATTGGGACAGTTCTGGGTTTCTGGTGAAGGGAGTTGCAGGGGAATATTAATAAACCCACCAAACCAGTTGTGTATGTGTGTGTGATTGGGACATCACAATAACTTGATATTGTACTATACAGATTATGCTTCTGTATAGGCTCTATGGAACTGAGACGTAAAAGGCTTTATGTCAGGAGAAACATAAAATAATGCATGGGAACTAGGTACTTCAGTAAATGTGATAAAACAAGAAGTGATGAGAGTCTTAAATGAATGGGTGCTGAATGAATGTGAATTTAATAGAAAAGTGAATGCCCATCATTTTTAGGGAAAATGCAGGAGACTGAACAGGAATGAAATGTATAAAGTTAAAATGAGTGGAATGGGAAAAGGAATGAAAAAAATGAGTGATGGAATAGATCTCAAAAAATTCCACTGAGTTCAATGAGGTTTATTTATCAATTAATACATAGACAATCAGAAATATTACACATTTTTCTTATGGCAAATAGATCAGAAAATAAAGTACCTTTTCCATTTCTTGTCTGAAAGTTGTGAAAAGTTCATTACTTTTTGCCATAGTTGTCTGGAATTCCTCAAATTTATCCATGTAAAGAGAAAGCTAAAAGTAACAATGTTTAAATCTAATTTAGAGACATAATTTAGAATTATTTACATAATAATTACACTAGTTACTCATTACATATAATATCATGTAGAAAATAGCAAAAAAATAAAAATAAAATAAAGGCTGATTTGGTCTTATGTGAAGACTAACATTGTCTAGATCTGTGATGGCGAACCTGTGGCACCCGAACCCCCACCATACTTACCTGCACTGTGCATGCGCGTGCCTCCCAGCTGAATTTCGGCCCGGGGGAGGCCATTTTCGCCCTCCCGAAGGCTTGAAGGAAGCCTCTGCAGGCTGAAAAATGGGCCTTCCGGAAATACCAGAAGTGCCGAAACAGGCCGTTTTCGGCCTCCCAAAGATGCAGAGTCTTCTCTCGAGCCTCCAGGAGGGCGAAAATGGCCTCCCCCGGGCCCCAGAGGCCCTCCGGAGGCTGAAAACAGGCACTTCCAGTATTTCCGGAAGGCCCATTTTTCGGCGTCCCGAGACTGCAGAGGCTTCCCTTGAGCCCCAGGAGGGCGAAAATGGCCTCAAACGGGCTGAAAATCAGCTGGGAGGTGCGCGCATGCACAATGCAGGTAAAGGGGTGGGGCGGGGGTGTTGCGGGTGCATGCGCAGGAGGTGGGGTGCATTGCATTATGAGTGCCAGCACACGCACGTGCTATCACGCCCTTTCGGCACACCACAACAAAAAGGTTCGCCATCTCTGGTCTAGATTGATTTAAAGACCCAGTTAGCTTTCAAAAGATTAAAGCTGAGGTACAAGTTTCTATAATAAGATTACATCAAAATAACCACACTCAAAACACTGTTATTACGAAACAAATTTCCATCCATATGTATTTTAATTCCAACCCAAATGCATGCTATCACAATGTTATATTATAACCACCAAAAATGACAACTGTATTAGTTGAGATATATAAATGAATTAAAATGGATTTAAATAGAACAGAATTTCTAGTTCTATTTTACATTATGAGAACTTAAAATACAAATTTTAACTTCGTAAAAACTTGTATATATCATCTTAAACACATCCTCTTATCTGCACTGATTAATATTTTTACTTCATTTTTTTATTTTCCCCAAAATAATTTGAATATTGGCTGTACAATAAATTTATAACAAAATAACAAAACACAAGCATAGGAAAATTTTGTACAACTAGTGGCTTGCTTTTTGGGTAGTTTCTTTATATTGACTATATATTTACTTTAGGATAAATACTGTTGGTTAGAATAAGGGAACAAAGAAATAAAGGAACGAGAGAACTAAGTGTTAACAAAAGAAATGAAGACATGAATAATTTTGTAGGGGCATTTAGACTTTAGCTAAACAATAAAAGAATAAAGATTAATCCTGTGGACCTTCAAGGAAAGCTTAAAATGTGTTCTTATAAATGGGTTTATCACATGATTTTTAGAAATTAATCTGATATAGTATTTAAGCAAAAAGAATACTACATAGCAGCATGAATAAAATAGAGTTACCTTGTGAAAAATAATTGCTCTGTCACATCAAGACAAATTGGCATACATTTGAAAGGCATTACAATCTAATTGTATATTTTGTATATAAGTTGTGTATTTATGCTGATTATAATAAAGTTCTTCTCAATCTAGTTAGTCTACAAAATCAGCCAGTAAATATACATACTTTAAATGGACTAGGCCTGCAACAACTTGAATTACCTTGGAGGTAAGATTACCCATATAGATTTCAGGGTTACAGAAGCAATTTCCAGTTAATGTAGCCTCAAACTATAGCAACAGTGGGTGACTAATATCTGGTGACTGACACTGAGGTTTAATTCTTTGGGAAAGAATTGCCTAATTATTGTATTCCTTTCCCAAAGAATTGTTTTAGACTTTCAATATGATTTAATAATTTCAATTTTTAAGAAACTTCTCCAACTGCATTGAACAGATTAATAGCTAAGCTACTAATCACAATTTAAATTGGTTACCTGCTGTTTTAATTGGGCTTCTTTCATGCTGAAACACCTCCCCTACACACTCACACCCACTATTTGGCACCATAAATATATAAGACCTACCCTGAAAATAAGACCTAGTGTGTTTTTGGGAGCCAAAAAAAATATAAGACAGTGTCTTATTTTCGGGGAAACACGGTATACATTGTATTATTAAAGTTATCTTGCAACAATGTGCTGCATACAATTTAAGAACCCATTAATCTACATAGCCTACTGGCAATACAATAAAAAACCAAACCTATTTTTAGCCTGTTCTAATAATAATAAAAAGTCTAAACATGATACTGTAACATCTTACTAAATAATTCCTTCATCTTAAACTTTCTTAAAAACACTTACAAAATCTTTCTCCCTCTGATGTTTTTCTTCAGCTTCTTTTATAAGCTGTGTGGTCTGCTGAAGCTTGGCACCCACCAGTTGTTGCTGCAGCTCTTTATGCTTGAAGACTTTATCCATGTGCTAGAGAAAAGCATAACTGCAATCAAACTAAAAACCAAACATTTAATGTAATGTGTTTTGTGTGCCCTCTCCTTCAATCATGGTGCCTTCTTGAATTAACTAATATGATCTTCGTTATTTATAATGAACCATGCTCAACTGGAAAACATATTAGAAGTGATCTGGATATTGTACCAGACTGGGGAAGGCATAAGCTAACATCAATAAGCATGGATGCTGAATGGATAATGTTAGGCCAATTCTTCACCTAAACGATCTCTGTAGATTAAGTTTATTCCCTAAACTTGGGGAGGTATTTTTTGAGGTTTTATTGTGAGTATTACAGCATAATGAAATATTATTAGAATGGTTTACTTACTTCTTCTCGAAGTGCATACTGTTCCACAAGTTTCTTCAGTTTTTCCCCTAGTTCAATATTCTCTTGGCGGAGTTTTGCGTTGTGTACACCATGCTGTTCTAGCTGCGCCTGAATTTCATTTAACGTAATCTGGAAATGTACGGTGGCTTCTTTACGCCTCTCCTCCTCTTCACGGGCTTGTTGCATATTTTCTTCCTTTTGCCCAGAGATTAAAATCCACTTATAAACATGTTTTTTTAGTTAGATTTTGGCTAACAGCAAAAAAAAAAAAATGCAACCCAGCTTCATCTTAACGTATCAAAATATTACAATTATGCTGATTTTCAAATTCTTTTATCACTTCACCTGACAAATATGTATGAAGACTGATTTGTGTTCAGAACCAATACATTAAAAGTTCTGATTGCAACTGGGGCATCATTTTTATAAGGCTTCCAAATTACAAATATCGTAATAGTGGACTTGAACTTGGAAAAGAAAGCTGCTTACAAATAACTTCATTTCAAATTAGAATTGCTTCTGAAGTCAGCAGAGAAACTAGTAGGTGACCAGGTCTTTCAGAGCCGATTGTTGCTGGGCAATGAAGGACCAACTGTTTGTAACTTGAAGTCAATTTGTTGAACATTGTGCCCTACACAAGACATGTTCCTGATATGAATCAGACAAACATGAAAAATCTAGTCGAATTAGCTGTTTTAAGTCCACATAATCGTACAGTATCACTTTTACAATATCACATAGGCCGAGTACTCTTGATAACATCTTCATAAACAATTTAAATGAGGTAATTGTAGGGCAGGGGTGGGATTCAATTTTTTTTACTACCAGTTCTGTGGGCATGGCAGGGGAAGGATACTGTAAAATCTCCAGTCAGAGGTGGTATTTGCAGGTTCTCTAAACTACTCAAAATTTCCGCTACCGTTTCTTCGGAACTGGTAAGAACCTGCTGAACACCACCTCTGTTGTAGGGGATGCATAAAATTTGCAGATGACACCAAGCTGGCAGGAATAGCCAATACACCTAAGAAGGTAGGTTCAAGATCAACAAGCATTTTGACAAACTCAAACACTGAATCCTATCTAACAAAATGAAATTCAATGGTGAGAAAAATAAGGTTTTACACTTAGGCAAGAAAAAACAAATGCACAGGTATAGGTCAGTGATAGCTAACCTTTCCATCCTTGGGGGCGAAAAGTGTGTGCGTGCATGGGTGCCAGCACCCATAAGGCAATGCATATGGGGCCTGCCACGGCCCCTATGCATGCGTGCATGACCCTGCGTGTTGCGTGACTCTGCGCATGCGTGTGACCCCCCCATACGCAATGCACATTTCTGCGCAGGCATGTGCAACCCCCATGCGCAATGCATGTTTCTGCACCTGCTGCACATCTCCTGCGTGCCCCTGCTCCCCGCACATGCATGGGAGCTACCTGACGATCAGCTGGCGGGAGGGCGGCGCGCGCGCCTGCATGGTGGACCTGCTTTGGGGTGACGGCCCGCGTGCTGGCAGAGATGGCTCTGTGTGCCACTTCCGGCATGCATGCCATAGGTTCACCATCACAGGAAGAGGTGGTATCTTCCTCAACAGCAGTAACTGTGAGAGGGATCTAGTAGTTCTGGACAACCATTTAAATATGAGCCAACAGCGTGCTGTAGCTGCCAAAAAAGCCAATGCAGTCGGAGGCTATATTAACAAAGGGATAGAATCAAGATCACATGAAGTTTTAATTACACTTTATAATGCCTGGGAAAGATGTTGAGACTCTAGAACAGGGGTGGGCAAACTTTTTGACTCGAGGTCCACAATGGGTTCTTAAACGGGACCGGAGGGCCGGAACAAAAGCATGGATGGAGTGTTTGTGTGAACTAATATAAATTCAAAGTTAGATTACTTCACGTAGCCTTCTGGGAGAGCAAGAGAACCCTCCGCTCTTTCGGCTCTGTGGGCCAGATAGAACAGCAGAACAGGCTGGATCCAGCCCCCGGGCCATAGTTTGCCCACGGCTGTTCTAGAAAGAGTGCCAAGAGCAGCAACAAAGATGATGATGGGGCTGGAAGCTAAAACATAGGAAGAATGATTGCAGTAATTGGGTGTGCCCAATTAGTGAAAAGGACAACTAGGGGTGACATGATAGCAATGTTTCAATATGAGGGGCTGCCACAAAGAAGATGGGGTCAACCTAGTCTCCAAAGAATCTGAAGGCAGGACAAGAAGCAACGGATGAGAACTAATGAAGGACAGAAGCAACGCAGAACTAAGGAGAAACCTCCTGACAGTGAGAGCAACTAAACATTGGAGCAGCTTGCCTCCAGAAGCTCTAGGGGCTTCATCACTGGAGATTTTAAAGAAGAGATTGGATAGCCGTTTGTCTGAAAATATGGTCTCCTGCTTGGCAGGGGTGGGGATTAGATTGGAGGGCCCTGGGCGTCCCTTCCAACTCTTATTATTCTATTATTCTTTCTATGATCTTGTGTATCCACCTCATCAAGCCCAAAGAAAGTCTGGAATAGTATAAGATCTCTTACCATTGGTAGGGGTTTGGACTAGAAGACCATCTAGGTCCAATCCAACCCTATTATTCTATGTTCTATTCTATGTTCTAATTATTAGGTAATGGAAGATCAAAATCAGATTATTTCAGCAACAGTGAAATAGAATCTATTAGAAAGTTAAATTTCCATAGAAAATAAGAACAGAACACTAGTGTCATTGAAATTATAAAAGTGATAATACTATGAAGAATCCTTCTCTGATACTACCCATGTTTCCCCAAAAATAAGACCCTGTCTTATATTTTTTTGCCACAAAAAAGGCACCAGGTCTTATTTTTGGGGATGTCATCCACTGACTAACCTCATTTGCACACATCGCCCTGGCCTCCTTTTTGCTGTCAGAGGCCTTTAGGAACTTCTTCTGCGGCCAGAATCGATCTGGAGCTTTGTTATCAGCTACAGAGGCCTTCAGGAAAGTCTTGCCAGCCTTGCTGACTGCAAAAGAAATGGGTTGGCAAGGCAGGTGTCGGGGTGTGCGAGGCCTGGCTACAACTGTCCAAAGGTAAGTATTAGGTCAGCTCCACCACCCCCCATTCCCACCCAGCTTAATTTTAACCTGTGCACTCTGGAGTGGGCATGATCTTAATTAGGGCTTATTTTGGGGGGAAGGCAGGGCTTATATTGGGCACACGTGTAAAAAATCAAGCTAGGACTTACTTTCAGGGTAGGTCATATTTTCAGGGAAACTGTATGGCATGGCTAGTTTAGAGTGGTATATTGTATTTCATTTTTAAAACATTTTAAAAGTTCACAGCTTAAAAGTTGTTTTTTTAAAGAGATTTTTTAAAGCATCATTTATTTAACTACATGTTTAAAAATTTCCATTTATTTAACTATACTTTAAAAATTGTGCTTTTTAAACTAAAGACTTCCTCATTTCAGAATACTTTTTAACCAAGAAAAGCACAGCAAATAAAGCAATTTGATTAACTTAATACATTAAATGAGCACGATTAAGGTGATTTTTAAATCAGTGATGTCTGCATGAGTCACATACAGAACAAGACAAAACCAAGAACCATTTTAATGAGATATAATTTGGGGAAAGATTAGTGAAAGAAATCAAACTGCAAGAAAAGCGCCAGAGTAACAGGGAAAGAACCAACTTCTGCAAGTGATGGTTTACTATTAAACATTTATAATAACTAGAGAAACGAACAAAGGTACCTCAATATTCGTTTTTAAAATATGAACTGAAGATGAGATATTTATTCATAGGAATTGAAAGTATTTATTCGTGGATATAATGCTTTTTCTAATTGCCTCATGATATATAAATATTCAAATAATAAGATCATAGTATCCCAATTCCTACAGTGACAATTGGCTAGTAAATAGAGGAAAACAGGATCAAGACAGAATGGGCAACTTGGAATAAGCAGCTTTACCACTCTTTACCACTCTGAAAAGACAGCTGACTAAAAGTGTATCCCACACAAAAAATAACAAACTTATCTAGGATGGTCATCCTCTTCCACTTAGTCCCATTTTGTTACAACTCCAAAATATTATATAGCCAGGCGTTTTTTTTAAGAGAACTATTTATTTCAGGTTTATTGATGTATTACTGCAGAAAACTAACCTTGAGAGTCTTATTATGGCGTTGTAATTCTCGACACAGAGATTCCAGTTTGCTACGTGCAAGAATTGCTTTGCTATGTTCACTTTGCAGGTGCACTTTCTCTTTTACAACCTGTGCTTGTTTCTTTTGCAGCATCTTCATTTGTCTCTGAACATTTCGGCTCTCCTCTAGCTAAATGAAAAAAAAAAAAGAGAGAGAAAATACATCTTTGAATTCAGTTATGTTTAAAGAGAATATTTAACTTCTTGTATTCCAATTTGAGACCTAACATGTGCATTTGAAATTGTTAAGTTTTCTAATTGGCAGTTTATCTATCCTTAAGTCTGTAGTCTAACGCCCAGGATGAAGCAAAAATCAATTCCATTAATTGAGCTCTTAATATACATATCTTTATTATGGTAACATTGGCATCTTTTGCTATTTTCCCAAATAATAAACTTTAATTACAGTTTAAAAATGTCCCTTTTGTATGTCAAGTATATATTTAAAATATTTAAAGGATCTTCTGCTAGGATACTAAAGAAAAAGATCTGCTATGCATGCACATATATGTATAACAATAACAAAACAGTGGCACTGAGTTACTTTACTGATTCAAGCAAAGACACTCCTTTATGCCAATGCACTTTGTGAAGATACCTATGCAGGAAGTAGCACATTTGTTAGAAGTTAGTTCACTTTTTAAATTATGAAGATATTAAATAACTTCAGCTCCATGCTTTGCTTCCAATCCTAGGCCAGACAATGATTGTCCTGTCATTCAGATACCAGGATCTTTTTCAGCAGCTTCTACAGTTGACCTTTATCAGAGTCAGATAATCTTATTCACAGAACATGGTGTGGTGAAAACTAAGTCATACTCTATGTTCAGAGCTGGAAGTTTCTGTTGATCTGTTAGTCCTAAAGGTGCTTTTTCAAAAGGCAACTAGACTTTCCCCAAAAAGTTGCCTTCTGAAAAAGCACCTTTGGGATAGATAAGGATATGCAAACAGAAATTAAATCCAGACAAGATAGAGGTGCTACTGGTAAGTAGGAAAGTACATTCAGAGACTAAAATGCAACTTGTGTTTAATGGGACTATACTTGTCCTAGAAGAACATTTGTGCAGTTAAGTAATGTTCCTTGATGTTCAGCTGACAGTAGTGAGAAGCGGCTTCCCCCACCCCACCCCACAATTAAGGCTGTGTCAGCTGCCAATCTTGTTTTGATGAGTGCAGTAAGTTGTCAAAGCAGCTGAAAAATGTCCGGAAGTTGCAACTGGGGCAAAATGCAACTGGAGCAGTTGTCTGCTAACAGGGTCTAAATACCAAGTTCACACGTTACATGTACTGAAAGTTGCACTGGTTAATGATTGATAACTGGACACCACTGAAGATGTTGCTATGGCCTTTTAAAACCTTAAGTATCTGAGGGTCTGACAAGCTGGGGGACTACCCTTCCTTGTCCCAATATTTGAGGGGCTACCACAAAGAAGAGGGGGCCAACCTATTTACCAAAGCACCAGAAGGCAAGACAAGAAACAATGGATGGAGAGTAATCAAGGAAGAAGTAACCTATAACTAAGGAGAAATTTTCTAACAATGAGAACAATTAATGAGTGGAACAGTTTGCCCTAATAAGTTGCGGCTGCTCCACCACTGGAGGCTTTAAGAAGAGACTGACAGCCACTTGTCTGGAATGGTACAGGGTCTCTATGATCTAATCTATTTTAGATTATATAAAGAACTAGAGCATATCATTTTTCAAAAGACCAGGATAGGAAAATAATTTCTTGATCATTAAAGGAAGACACTGGGTCTTAAAGATATATGATATGCTATCTGATGCATTACATTAGACAATAAACACTTGGTAATTGTTTTCAGTTTGTTATTTTTTCCTTCCAGATGACTAATTTTGCATTATTTTTAATATGAAATGCTCTAAGTAATCAAGATGTACTAGACAAATTCCAGGAAATCTGTCTGTTAGGTATATTCTTGACAGACTTAATTTGCAGCTGCTTATATAAAGTCAAGCTTCACCTCAGTTATGTGGAGTTATGAGACAGGACAATATGACAGTGGTTTGCTAATGCTTCTTTGATTTCCCAGCTTATTCTATTCTATGGGCTTTCCTGGTGTTATCCCATTAAAATATTAGCTAGATTTAATCCTGCTTAGTTTGTCCAGGTTCAGTCAAGGTTGATTATGCTACCCATGTTTATAATATTAAATCTAAAATATATTACCAGATCAGCATATTTCTTGCAGAGTGCTGCTAGTTTTTCTTCTGGAGTAGCAAGTGTGTTTAAAGCTTGCATAAGTAACAATACTTCTTTTCCTATGGGCCAAGAAAATATCACAGCAGCATGGTTAGAATATTGACAATAAAAAAATGTAAAATACGAGGAAATTTCAGCCAAAGCAACATTTTCATACAAGACAATGTGAGAATGGGCATCAACAACTTCTGAATAATTACAGTATAAAGACATTGGGTGCAAGTACTGGTTTCCATATAAAAAAACCCATTTTACCTACAAGGTTTAGGAATGTAGAGAGGCAGTTAGCAAAGCACTATATATTTAATCATCAAAATTGAATTTAATAAGGTTCAATAAAATATTTGAGTTTTAAGACATATAGCTATTAAGAGCATGGGAGTTTTAAATATGTAAGAAAGACAAACAATATGTTCAACATTAAAAATCTATGTTTCAACGGCAATTAGTACCTAAAGTTTTTTCTTTGTTTTTCTCATTTTCTGAGTCTTGCTGGCCATCAGGTGGGTCAATACGGGTTTCTTCTCTCCCTGGAGTCTCCTCCCGCAACTCTTGGGTACAATATTCGGTCCCCACCAGCTTTCTGTTTTTGGAAATGTAATCTTCTACCTCCTGTGCATCTTCATTTTCTCTGCTCTCACAGTCAGTTTCTGCTTGCTGCAGCATCGTATTTGTGGTATATGCTTGCTGTTCTCCAACTGATCCTAGTTGCCAATTCCAAACTCACAAATCTTTGATTTTTGCCACAGTAATCAACTCACACTGGGAAGAGAAGTATACTCAAATTATGAAAGAAAACAACCACATTGTTCTAAGCTTTCGAGGCACCTAAAAGAGGCATGTTTCACCAACCAACTGCGCATCTTTCTACGGGATATAGCAGGGCAATGATGAGCAGATGCTAAGGGAACAATCACACTCCTCGTTGATCCTAGGACAATGCCTGCCGTGAGCTTGCTTGGAGACAAGTCCCCTTAATTTATTTTACAAGTCCAATAAATAAATAAATAATTTTATTGCTTCAACGTTTAGAATTGTGCCGAAAGGGGGAAAAAAAAAAGACAGGCGCTCCATCCGATTATGATCAAACCGGCGCCCCTTCCCGCTCTGAAGAGCTCAGGTGAGAAGCGGCACGGTGGGATAACGAGTCCCCTCCCTCTCAGCCAAACGCCGGGCTCTTGCCCAGGTGTGGAGGTGGAGAAAGGCGAGACTGAACAAGCAGGCTACCAAGAAAGCGTCTACTATAGCTACCTCCTCCGCCAAGGAGCCGAACTGTGAGACCGGAAGTTTAGCGAAGCAGATTAGAACGACGCGCAGGAGGAACTTCCGGTCTCTTCCGCCCAAATACCCGGCTGTGGCTATAAAACAACCGCCCCCCGGCCAGGATGTGAACGCGGACGGGTTTGCGCTGTGCCCGACTACCTGTTCCCATCTCTGCGGAAAAAGCGCGTGGCGACGGAACGCGGGAAACCGAAGCGACGGCGCGTTGTTGTTCGCTCCTTGATTTAAAAGCCACGAGCTAAAATGTTTGCTCGCCACACTTTGCCCTGCGCTCCCCATGTGCGGTTGCTACCGATGGATTCTCCTCTGTGTCGCCTACAGCGGAATTCAGTTGGGTTGAACTCCTAGCCCCGAAAAACGTGTGCTATGGACAAGGTGAAGGTTTCAATTGACTTAAATATTAATATTAATAATGAACATTCAATATTGACTTAAATATTAATATTTAAGTCAATTAAATATTGCTGGCAATTCTATAGGAATTATAGAATATTTGCATATTTACTCCGAAAAAAAAAGATGACTGAGGAATGCAGTCCTACGTTCAGGCCCATAAAAAGATTCAATAGGGAAGATGATCAATGTTTCATTGCCACAGAAAGTCCAGAAATAATGGATGTAAGATAGAGCTACCTAGATCTTGGTTAATTAAAAGGAAATTTTTCCAGAAACGAAAATATTACAAGACTGGGGTGGTATACCTCTGAATATTGTGGATTCTTCATTTCTGGTAGTTTTTTTAAATAGTCTCAAGGATGTTTTTCCACGCCTGCACATTTCAGACAGTTGGACTAGACAACCGTAGTGATCCCTTTAAATTCCTGTTCTAAAATTCGATAAGTGAACATCTTAGGGAAATTGTGTGTGTGAGCGCATGTGTACACACACACAGTAAATTTCACTAAGATGTTCACTTACAGAATCTTAGAATATCTCCCAAAATTTAGATTTCCACTTGTTAAAATAGAAAAGTTTAGAGTTGAGTGATAAGAGAAAGGCTGGACAACAAATTGTATTTCTGATGAAAGCTTCCTGCCCTCCCCAAGCCTATGAATTTTATTCCTGAGTGATTATGTTTGAGGGCTGCAATATCAGTGAGAATTTGTGCTGTAAATAATGGCCACATACAACCACTGTTCAAATAGAGAATGTATGTAGCAGTGTGGAGTCTCTGGTGTTGACCTTGGTTGCAAATGTTTCACTCAACTAGGTAATAGTACTAGATAGCATGGTGTTTACTCTCTGTTTACATAGTTATATATCAGGGGTCTTCAAACTTGACAGCTTTAGACTTGTGGACTCAACTTCCAGAATTCCTCCTCCAGTCATGTTAGCTCAGGAATTCTGGGAGTTGAAGTCCACAAGTCTTAAACTTGCCAAGTTTGAAGACCCTTGTAATATATAGTAACTTGCCCTGTCAATGTTGGTTGGGGTATAGTTTCCTCCTTCCTAGTTCAATACCCTAATCAAAGAACTACCAATGAAGGATCCCTTCCCATCATTACAGGTAGGGTAAGCTACTGTATATAAACAGGCAACAAATCCCACACTTGCAGGACTCATGATGTTACATAGTCAAATAATGAAACATTTGCCACCAAGCAAGCAAGTTTGGAGAATACCAAGGACTCTTAACAGGTGTCATTTGTTAACCATCATTAATAAACAAGCTTAATGGCTTAACATGTGACCTATTTTTTACATATAGGTTTTCTTGGTTGGACTTTTCCAACATTCGCCATGCATGAGATGTTTTGTGAGGGAATGAAATACAGCAATGCCACAGACATAGAAAATTCTCCCTCAAGGAGCAACAACCATATTTAACTTTCTACTTCACTCTGTACTACTCAGTTAAAGGAAGCATGTCACTTATTTGTCCCTTCTGGATATTGTGGCCAAGGTCACCACTTACATTAAGTTTACCTATAGAAAGAAAAGAGTGAATGAAAAAGTCAGTGTGGGTGTGCTCGTCAATGATCAATTCTTTAGATTGTTTTGCTCAGAGAAAAATGAATAGGCAAATGCCACTGCTTTTTACTGCCCCTGTGGGCCTAGTTCTATTTGCCACCATGCCCAGAAGGGATGAGTCAGAAAAGAATTGTTGCTGCTTCTTGGTTGCAGGGTCTCATCTCCAAAAGCAGAACTCAAGACAACCAGACAACATAGAGATCTTAGGAAATTTTTAACTAGGGTTCCTTCTCCCTGCATTTTTACTAGCTCTTTTGGCTGGCAGAAGAAAGGAGAAGTTTACTCCTTGACAACTTCTTTTCCTTGACAAACTGATTTTTCTTTCAAAATAAAAAAGCAAGAAGCAAACCTGTTCAAAATTGGTAAGCCACAAGCAGCCTGTCTTTTCAGGTAACAAGCGTCTCTCTCTCTCCCTCCTCCTGTATTTAAGAGGTCACACACAATTGACTCATCAGTTCTTGGCTGTGCAGCACTAGCAACCTGGATTTCGCACGAGGAGACTACAGTGATCAAAAGCAGATGCGGCAGAATCGACATTTATAAATGAGAAGTTCCCGGCAAAGGGACTTAGAGCATCGAGTCACCAGAGGGGCTCTCGATTCGATATCCTCCACATGCTCTCGCCCCGCTCGCTGAAGAGCACGACAGCAAGTGCACATGGCCCCCGAGAGTTTCCAATCCTTTTTTTTCTCCTGCGGATTCTCCCAGGAAGATGTGACTATAAGCCATCCCTGCTCCTGTGCGGCATTTTCCCAAGGGGATGTAAAGACATTGCAAAAATACCTCCCCAAACTGCAACTGTAGCACACCACCTGCAACTGGAGCCCTTCTCCCCAAGTCAAGTGGGAAAACAATATTTTACCTCTGAATAGTCCCGTTCCAACCCGTAGGGCCGCCGCCTCCTCCTTTCCTTCAGACGGCTCCGGCTCAACAGTCAGTCTGGCCTCCGCGGCAGCACTGCCTTAAACACACGCTGGGCCGGCTCTGCGCGCCGCCATAACGTGAATATGGCATCCAAACAAGTCGGCCCGCACCGGAAGCCCTCCATGTCAACCTGAGCTCAGCCAATCACTAGAAGCTTTTTCTGCATCCGGGGTTACTCCGAATAAAGCACCGCCATGGGACTAGCTCGGAACTACAACTCCCAGTATTGTTGAGGCAGCCGCGCAGCCGGCTCGGAGATCACAAATAACTTTCGCTTTTCCCTCAAGTCGAGATCGCTTCCCAACGCTTCACGGGATTTGTAGTTTTTTGTTGTGTTTTCTTCTCGAGAATGCGATGGCGGCGGCGGCGGCGGCGGCTGGAAGGGAATGTTTCGTACAAGGTGCCTTTGGCTTTTAAGGCGCTCTCTCAGAGAAATTCAACACAGTAGAGTAGGGTGAGTCTTCTTAAGTTCGAGATTCTTTGTAACGCCGTCCTGGCCCTTAGGAGGCATGTAGCACAGATTGGTATGTGAAGCACTTGTTTCCAAAAGATATTTCAGTCGTCGCACCACGTGAAAGAACTAGCGGACTTTATGAAACAATTACTCCTTCCCTATTCGCGGCCAGAGTTGGGATAGGCTGGGAGTTACATTATACTTATAACAGCAGTGGAGCTTTTCCCAGTCCGCATCTATCTTCCACAATATATGTATTGTTGGTGTTAACTTGGTTTTCCAAGTTAGGAGGGGAATGATTCTTAACCCTGCATCCTGCCTGGTACATTCAGAAGCTCTTTCCCAGGTGAAAGAAAAATCAATATTTACCCAATATATAAAGAATATACACGGGAACGCGTTTTAATATTGTGAACTTAGTTGAAAGACTGTACGTCTGCAATAAATAATGGTTATTGTGCTACGTGTGAGCATGTAACAATGTTTTACAGTTAAGAGACAGCATTAATAAATACTTAGCAATATTCCAGTTAAACTCAGACGACATTTGTTAAAATGACGTGTTCATAATTGTGAATGCAAGTCGTATATTAGATTGTAGAGGAAGAAGTAGAATTCTAGTAGAGGTAAGTCTGCCATTTTCTATTAAAAACAATACCCAAGGCGATCTGGTAATTTTGTAGGAGTCCACTCAATCATCTATTATAGCTGTGCTTTTCATTACATCCTAAACTACAAATAACTCGGTTACAGCTGAGTGTAGCATGAAGTCTATTAGCTAATTTATATATAGTGTATTGTATGAACACAGAATCATGGGTAACTTGTATAAATGTTGGTTAGCTAAGCATGTCATATGAACATAGCAATATTTGCTTCAGTAAGCAATGCAAGATACAGAATCTGAAAATCTTCACTAGGTTTACAGTTGGTTTTTTTATTGCACCCAATCAGTTATATCATCTTAGCTGGCATCATTTGGCTTTCTTACTGAGGAGGGTGGTTCAGCAAGATTTTATTTGGCAGGAAAATGGGAAGTAAGATGATTGTAAGAAAGATTGTAAGAAAGAAGTAGAGAAAGTAATATGCAGATTATTGAAAGTTAATATGTACATTGGAGAACTGGTTAAAAGATTGTAAGACTGCTTCCTACTATGATTTGATTGCTTATTGTACCCTATGACTATTAAGTGTTGTACCTGATGATTCTTGACTCTTGACAAGTGTATCTTTTCTTTTATGTACACTAAGAGTATTTGCACCAAGACAAATTCCTTGTGTGTCCAATCACACTTGGCCAGTAAAGAATTCTATTCTATTCTATTTTAGACTGTAAGTGCATAAATCCGTGATGGTGAACCTATGGCACATGTGCCGGAAGTGGCACGCAGAGCCACTTCTGCCAGCATGCAAGAGGTCACCTGGAAGAGCCTCACTGCGCATGCCACCGCCTGACAGCTGATTGTTGGGTATCTGGCGCGCATGCGTGGGGGCCAGGAGTGCGCAGGAGATGCATGTGCATGCACAGAGACACCCAGCACGTGGGGAGGTCTTGCGCACATGTGCAGAGATGCACAGCATGCACAGGGGTCACATGCGCAGGGGCTGTGGGGGGGGCAGCACACATTGCACAGGAGCCGAAAAAGATTAGCCACCACTGGCATAGATGAAATATGGATCTGGATTGGATTAGAAAGTGGAAAATTCTTGGGCTATTTTACAGATGATAAGGATGGCAAATTGTGTGGCACTGTTGTAAATGTAGGTGTCCACAGGAAGATGAAAAGGAGAGTGTAGGCTGCCATTCTTGTGCAAAAAGAATATTGGTCTGGTACAGGAGCCTGATGCCAGCTTTGTTCTTCTGAGAGTGATATTTCTAGGGGTTCAATGAGAGACAACTCAAAGGCAAAGAGTGGAAAGAGGCTGGTGTAATGGGCTGAATGAGAGAGTTGATGTTGCAGAGTGTCTTCAGCTTCAGTGTATGGTCAGAAATGGTCAAGTGACTAAGGAGTTCCTAGAACAGATAAATGATAAAGGACTTGGATTACCAGAGATGTATAGGTCAGAATCTATAAATCAGGGAAACGGTGAGAAAGTTTCACAGCTCCCTCTAGTGAGAGAACAGAGGGTAAAGGATTCTCTTCATAACATGTCATGTTTTTTAGCGAAATTTTAAGGTTTGAGGACAATGGGAATATTTATTTTAGGAATGTTTTGATAGGAATGTGCTTGTCAGGAATAATAGTTGTGAATAGAGTAATAATTATTCTGTGGTACATGTGAAAACCAAGCTAGACCTGCAGAAGTATCTTTTATATGGCAAGTACTAATGAAATGTTTGGTTTGAGGGCCCTTTGGAAATTGGGGTAGGATAGGGCAAAGGTTATTAGGTCAGATATACTTATTAATGAAATTCTGTTCAAAGATACTTGCCTCACCATGCTCAAATGGCTAAGTCAGGGCTGTCAAACTTGTGACCTGCAGGCTGGATGTGTCATATGCTGGCACACCCATGCCTAGCTTAGCGAAGGGAGAAAAGGTTGCAATATATCATGTGAGGACACTGTGATGACGTGAGTTTGACACCCCTGGGATAAGAGTTTGACACAAGTTTTAACACCCCAGGCATAAGTTATCAAATGCCTTGGTCTCCAATTGCTACTGGTAAACGTAAAGTCTATTCACAATCAGACTACATCCATCTATTACATGGTAAAGGATGAATAAGCTTGTAGTGTATTACTTAGAACTGGCTGGGCAAAAATGGTAAGTATGCCTGACAGAAATATGCTACCCAGGTTTCTAATCATGCAGCAGTTTTGATGCCGACTCTTGACTGGTGGCCTTTCCAGGAAACATGAACCTGGTTAGGAAAGGATAAATAAGATAATGCAACTGAATGCTATCAGAATGATTTTGCAGGTTTTCTTCTATTGATAATTTCTTAGATTTGGGTGTAGGTTGGACTATTCAAGTGAGGTGATGGGAGTGCTCTGGAATTCTTGTGGGCATGTGAAACCTGATAAGGTGTATGGGCTTTTCTAAAGCAGTGGTCACCAACCAGTGGGCTGGGGACCACTGGTGGTCCGCGAGAAAATGTTGGTGGTCCGCAGAGAAATGTCACCCCCAAAGCACCCTCCAAAGCAATTAATCCAGGCTGCGCGGGAACACAAGGCTGCACCCCCCCCCCACATGGCCCATGGGAAGACAAGGCTTGCATCGCGAACAACACGAGGTAGTGAGGGGAGTGGGGAAAGGGCGGAGGGGGAAACTTGCCTCTGGCCACCTGGCTGCTTCTTTCAGCTTCTTTCTTCTTCTACTTTTGGCTGCACGCAAGGAAAGCAACAAAACTCTTCTTTCTCTCCCCAAATTCCTCCAGAAATGAATCTTTGGGACCCTGCAAGGCCTCCTGCTCCAAGAGGCTGCGCCGGCAAAGATTCATTTCTGGCGAAGTTTGGGAGAGAGAGACTTCTACTGCTTCTGCTGCTTTCCTTGCATGAAGCCAAGTCTCTCTCTCTCTCCTGCCCCCCTCCGATAATGGAGATGGAGACAGTATCCTGCAATCCCAAATAAAGAATGATTGATCGGTAGGAAAACGGGGTGGGGAATTTTCCTGCAGACTTTTTTGGGGATTTTCTCTGGTCCTCAGGATTTAAAATTATGAGTTTGATGGTCCCCGAGGTTCAAAAGGTTGGTGACCCTTGTTCTAAAGTATGAGTTCTGCCACTTGGGACACCATTTTACAGTGCTATTTAATAATTATCCAGAATCTCTAGGAGAGGTCATCTCTCAGTTTATAGAGTACTGTATTCAGAAGCTTCAACTATGCTGTTACTGGCACTGGTTATTCAGCACATCACCACACTGGTGTATGACTTACACTGACTTCTGCTGTGCTTCTGGATGCAGTTCAAGGTGTTATTAGTTTTAAAGCCCTTCATGGCTTGGGACCAGTGAACTTATGGGACCATCCCATCTCAAGTCTCTACCTGATCCAGCAAAAGGTGCACGTTCATTGACTAAGGAGTATTGGCTAGAAGAGAGAGCTGCTTTTAAGCATCATTTATCCTGATATTGGATTGGACCAGTGGTGGTATTCTACTGGTTCAGCCCGTTCTGGCGTACATTTGGCATGCGGGCATGAGTCGCGCGAACAACCCGGCAGCCATGCCCGCCAAGACACGCCCACAGAACCGGTGGGGGGAACGTTTGAATCCCACCACTGGATTGAACCTTTCACAACACCTTGAAAATATTGTTCCTGGGCTGTGGCTCTGGGATACAGCAGTCTGGATGATTGGTTTGATAATGCCCTGATGCTATGTTTTTTATTTTTTGTACTGTTTTTTATTATATTGTAAGCCACATAGAGTGACATAAAAGTGAGGTGGTGGCTATTTAAATTGAATAAGACATCAAGTTTTCCCAAGCCTTTCTTCTCCTCATTCTGGAACACTCTTAGTTGGACTTGGAAGTAGGTTGACCTTTGTTTGAACAGGCCCTGAAAACTTATTTTATTCTAACAGCCCTGAACCCATAGTTGGTGATACTGATACTAATTGCTTATTTCATGCTTCAATTATTAGAATTTTGTTGGATCAATTGATTGCTGTGAATAGGCCTAAGTCGTAATTGAGACAGTATGCAAAAATGATAACTATTTAGTATCTCAAAGACACTTGTAACTACATTTCAAAGAGAGAATATTTTATTTCTGAGAGGCTAGAATAGTTATCATGCAAGTGGATTTCTGCTTACTTCATGCAGCAGTACCTGTGTGCTGGTCTGTTTTGCATATTTCCATATCACTCTTGAAGGAAAATATATTCTAATTTATTTTCACTACAGAAAAAAACCCTAATAAATTATAAAATAAATAGGGAGTCGATGGAAGCTTAATTTGTCAAAAATCACATCAGGGCATGTATTGTTTGATTTTTTAAGGGAAAAGCAGAAGGAAAATTATTTCAATAACTAATGGGCTATATGAAAAAAAATATGTATAGCATTTGACAGCAGTCTCATATACAGCTCATTTTTAAGACTGAAACTCCTACAATCTCTGATGATGCCTAGTGGGAATCTTGCTCCCTGAAGAGAAAAAAGTAGCTGAGAGTGCTATAAAATTGTCCTTAAAAGTATCCAATGTTACTATTAATACAGGTTGGTTAAAGAATGTTTAAACTCCAGCTTTAGCTAGTACGTATTGTATGATCTTTGACATTTTATGTTCTGGAAATTGTATTTTCTAATTTATAGTGTGATGACATGTTTTCTAATTTATAGTGTGTTCTCAACTTATGATTGTTATTCTTATATATTTGTAGATGCAATTACAACATTTTTTGAATTCTCATGAGTACTGGGGTTTGCATAAAATAAAAGATTATTTAACATTTCAAAGAATCAAGTTATTGGCTACATTGAAACTTCATTTCTGAAATTTAGGAATTAATGAGATAGTTCAAACAAAATTAATGTGAATGATTTAACTCCTATCCTGTTACCAAAAATCATCCTAGTACTTTAGGGAACTAATTACTAGAACAGTGTTGGTGAACCTTTTTGGCACTATGTGCCTAAATGGGAGTGTGTACGTGTACAAGCCCACATGCTGGAAACCAGAAGGCAACTGGTTTCAAGCCTGCACATGCGCTCTGGCCACCTGGTGTTCTGGTTTCTGGCATGCATGCGCGTGCGAAGACCAGCTGGCTGATGCACATGTGCGCGCCAGAAACGGGAAGAATGTCAATGAATCCCTCAGAGTCCATTTAAGCTCACGCCGACTGCTTCAGTGACTCCATCCAGCCAACTCATTCTCTGCGTTCCATTCTTCTTTTGCCCTCAATCGTTCGAGCATTAGACTCTTCTTCCAGTGAGCTCTTCCTTCTCACTAGGTGGGCAAAGGATTTGAGTTTCATCTTCAGGATCTGGCCTTCTGAAGAGCAGTCAGGGGTTGTTATGGGAGTGTCCTGATAATCCCATGTTACACCCCTCCTGAGCGACCTGCATTGGTTGCCGGTTGCCTTCTGGGTGAAATTCAAGGTATTAGTGACAACATATAAAGTCCTACATGGCTTGGGTCCGGGGTACTTGCGGGAACGTCTCCTGCCGGCATCACACTCCGATCGCCCTGTACGCCCCATAGGCAGGGCCTCCTTGTAGTACCATCGGCCAGACATTGTCGGCTGGCGGTGCCCAGGGGTAGGGCCTTCTCTGTGGGAGCACCCACCCTGTGGAACCAGCTCCCCTTGGGCCTTCGTTTGGCCCCTGATCTCCACTCCTTCCACTGGGACCTGAAACCTGGCTATTTCAGCAGGCCGGTCTGGACTGAACCAAAGGGGGTGGGGTTCTTTCTTTTGAAAGTAATTTTAATTGTTTTTAGTATTATTGGGCTTGTACTGTTTAATTATTTTTTAAGTAAATTATTGTATTGTGAGCCGCCCTGAGTCCTTAGGGAGAGAGGGCAGCATACAAGTCTAATAAATTGCTATTATTATTATTGATCTCCTCTAGGACTGATCGGTTTGATCGCCTTGCAGTCCAAGGGACTCACAGGAGTCTTCTCCAGCACCATAGTTCAAAGGCCTCCATTATTTGGCACTCAGCCTTCCTTATGGGCCAACTTTCACAGCCATGCATTGCAACTGGGAAAACCATAGCCTTAACTATACGCACTTTCGTTGGCAGGGTCATGTCTCTGCTTTTTAGTATGCTGTCTAAATTTGCCACAGCTTTCGTCCCAGGAGCAAGCATCTTTTAATTTCTTCCCATCTGTGGTAATCTTGGAGCCCAGGAAAGTAAAATCTGTCACTACCTCCATTTCTTCCCCATTTATTTCTTGTCTTGTAGCACTATTGAATTATAGTTGCACAGGCTAAGCCTGAATTTCTCATTAAATAGAAATACAGTATCTGTCTTTAAGTGTCAGTAGTTACCATGAAGTATTCTATACATTTTAAAAATTGAAGGCATACTTTTGTCTTAAACATATGCAATCTGTTTTCCTTTAAAACTTGTTCTGGATATGACTTTCAAAGTCATTGGAGATATTATTTTATTTAACAAAGGTTAGTCATGTATCCTCTGCTGGTTCAGGTGCCACCAATCAAAACTGAAACAGTATCTTTTTAGGGTAGTGAAGGGAGCAGTATTGTGCAACTGATTTTGCTGTTATTCAGTTAGTGAAAGCCTTTAGTGCTTCTATTTAAAATTTCAACATTTCAAAAGCAACATTTGAATTATAAACAAGAGGCAAGCTTATGACATTCTAGAATCCATTTTTGAAAAAGCTCACATTTAGATTATTTTCATGAGGTATTTGTAAATGGGTCAGAAGTAGCAAAATAGCAACATGAGTTCTTGCCATTATTAATATGAAAAGTAGTTGAGATACAAGTCAGCTACAGGAAATGTTACAATTTTACTTATGATCAGGAATTATTTTCTCATCATTCATCATTGTGTTTTCTAATCGTCTGAAAATATCAAAACAATGAAAATACAAAAAAAAATGATTCTGACAATTCAAGGCAGGTTTTTAAATATATGTTCATGTGTTCTGGATCATTCTTACATCAAATACTATTTTGTGATAAACCAAAAATCACTTCTGCAATTTCTTTAACTATGACAATTTGGTATTATTAGAAAATCCCTAAAATACAAGCAAAACTTAATTTGCTAGATTACAGACAGTATTTTCTGAGAACAGTTTCCGTGCCTGATTATGTAACACCTCGAGTCTTATTTTACAAAGAACTTTGGGCCTCAAGGAAAGTACTTGAACCAAATGTAAGAACAAGTTCATGTCAGTTTTTGGGAAACGTTCCAGACAAAGTGATCAATTTTCTGTCTGTAGCATTTTTTCGATTTCTTTGTCCCAGTTGTCATCTTGTTTTTCTGATTCTGTAACTACTTCATATTCTTGAAGTTCTTGTTGTAGTTCTTTTTCCCAGTCTGCAGTTTCTTCTAAATAGAAATAAAGCACATCCTTAACTTATATGACTGTAAAATACTCAACATGTAATTTAGTGTTCATACACTCTTATAATTGAATGTACCTTTTTAAGATCCAAGTCAAATGAGAGCTTTAACAAAATACTATTTTTATGGATTTTGTACTAGCAGGACCATATTATTAGAATATGAAGAATAATTATTTTTACCATCCACTGTAGTTGTTTCCTTTTTCTCATCATCAAGCACAAGCTGTTCAATCTCTTTTCTCAAATCTTCCTGATTCAGGTTGCAAGCATCAAAAGCATCACTTACAAATTCAGATACACCTGGACTAGTAGAAATCTCTTCATCATCCTTTAATATAATTTTAAAGAAGGACTAATTTAAGAATATAAACAAACTTTATTAAAAGATTTATACTATTCATTTGTTATAAGGCATGGGTATCAAACTCGTGGCATCATGTTGCCGTCGCGTGGCATATCGTGTTTTTCCCCTTTGCAGAGCTGGGGTGGGCGTGGCCTGTGTGTGACGCATGTGGCCCGTGGGCTGCCAGTTTGACACCTCTGTTGTATGGAATGAAGAAACACTGAAGTTACAGATACAGGATATCTAAACCAAGAAAACACTAGTAGCTTTTAGCAACCCAATTAATAACTATATATCTATGTTATAATAGCAGATTGCAAGAAAGAATAGATATCTACCTGATCCCAACAATGCTTTTAGAATTATTCTTCTAGCATGTCATCTCTGCTCTCCATCAAGAAAAAATGCACTGTGCTATTGTTAAATGAAAAGATTACTAGTACTAACTTCTGTGCATCCTTAGATTTTTTAGGCCAGGGGTGTGAAACTCAAGGCCCATTGGCTGGATCCAGCCCACGAAGGTGTCCTGGAAATACTAAGGGGCTGGCCCATGTCGCTTCAGCCCAGCCCATCACATCCTGGCGTGCACATGTGCACACAGGAGACGGGTACATGCTGGGATAGGGTGGGCCGGGCCTGTGTATGCGTGCACCCGCCTCCTGTTCACATGTGCATCCACCAGGATGGGATGGGCTGAAGCGACAGTAAGGGGCAGGCCGGCCCCTTACTGTTTCCAGGACAGCCGTACTTACCAGCCTTTCAGGTGTGTGTGTGTGTGGGGAGGTGTTCAGCAGCAGAGGCTCTGCAGCTGGCCCTCCAAGAAGCAGCTTTGGCAATGGTGGCACCGGCAGCAAGCAGGGTTGGGGGGGAGGCACGTGATGTGCACCACTGGACACGCCTGCTCCATCCCATGTCGCTGGGATAGTGTTCTGACCGAGGCTTCTTTAGAAAGCATAAAACACAATCTTAGTTTCAGCAAAACCTCTTTTATTTCCACGGCTGTGAATTACGTTCATTCACAGCCTGCAAGGCTTCACAAACAGTCTTTTAGGGGAATGTTTATAAACACTCACCTTATCGCACTTGGAATGCTGCCAGAGAATGAATTGCCAAAGGCAGGGCAAGGCCAAATTTGACACAGAGTCAAACAGAACTTTTCAAAGCTTGAATCGACCAGACAAACTAATTGCTTCCTGCAAAAGCTCATGTCCCGTTCGCTCCTCTTTTATGTCCTATGGGAGGGGACAATCATCTCCGAGGTGTGGCCTGAGTCGACCCTTCTTTCTCAATTGTTCTTGTCTTCTGGTAGCCCTGCACATGTGCAGGCTGGGAACCGGTTCCAGCAACTCCCCCGCCTCACTGCTGCCTGAGTCTGAAGGAAGCTGATAACTGTCAGCCTGCCCTGGCCCCATCTCTGTCTCTGATGCAGAGCCCTCGACCGAGCTTTCCTCAGCCTCCAAACCGGCCCAGGTTCCTCCTCAACCTCCTCACTACTGTCTGACTTTGCTGGCAGCTCAGTCAGGTGCCGGCAGGCCACAACAGGTAGATCAGGTGGCTGCCCAATGCATCCAGCAGGGCAGACCGCATGCCTCTCCCCTGCACCTCTGCCTCTGGCTACTGCTGCCACTGCGGGCCAAGACAAGGTGAGGAGTGTGTGGGGCAGTTGCTATCAGACACCATCGGCCTGCCTACTCCATCCCATCTGTTTTTGCTTGTGGTTGGAGAGCAGGTTGCCACCGGTCATCTTAGCCTCCTCGTGGGTGTTGCCCTTGGCCTGTGCATGGAGCGCATTTCCCTTGTGCCCCTAATACACCTTAGCATCTCTATGTGCTGCCACCATTACTGAGGCCGCCAGCACTTTGCGCAGCTCCATTAGGCTGCTGCCATCGCTGCCCCAGGTCCTCCCAGCACAAAGTGGCTAGCTAGAAAGTCCAAGTAGACACGGTAAAAGCATGCCCAGGCCCAGCAGGCAAAAGATGGCCACTGTGAGCGGGGAAAGCCAGATCCCCATTGGTGCCATGGCTGCCCAGGCCTAGCCGGGATTGTGTGCCTCCCCCCATCTCTGCTGGGCGTGGGTAGCCATAGTGTCAATGGGGATCTGGCTTTCCCCGCTCACAGTGGCCATTTTTTGCCTGCTGGGTCTGGGCGTGCTCTACCACTTCTATTCAGCCTTTCTACTGGCTGCTTCACCTCCTTTGGGCTGGCCGGGTCTTCCGAACAGTGGTGGCAGCCTGCACGGGGCCAAGGTGCATCAGCTATGCAAGGGGAACACGCTCCACACACAGGCCAAAGCCAAGACCAGTGAGGGGGATGAGATGACCAGCGGCAACCTACTCTTCAACTGCAAGCCAAAACAGACAGTGGGACAGAGTAAGTGCATCCAGTGGTCGATATGAACAGCCCACTCAGTGATGGCAGTGGGCTCTGGAGCTGCAGCGTGCACCAGCTAAGGGGCTGGCAGACTATGGCTACAGCCAGAAACACCCCCCCCGCATATAAAGGGTGTGGCTGACAGTTTCCAGCTGTAGCTTCCCTGCCCCTTGCCTCGCCTCACCCCATCCCACGGGACAACCCTCCCTCCCACGCAAGACCTCTGGATTCCTTCCCCAACCCTGCCTGGTCCCCACAGGCACCACCCACACGAGTGAGTGATGTCAAGCTGGTCAGGCTAAGAAAACGTAACTTTGGTAGAATCATCATCAAAGAAAAATGGCTTAAACAGGTAGCTTTACGCAAACTCCTAACTAAAAGAGTTTCTACTGTTAGTCCTTTTTAAATTCTAATTCAGACTTATTTCAGCAATTTCTTTTACTTTCTAGTTTGCTTAGATAAAAGCTTTGTGGGGCAATTAGAAAACAGCTTGGATTTTGAAATTTAAAAATCTTTGCTTAAATGCATACCTTAATCAGCACTATAATCTAAGTTTACCTCTTGATGTTTCAGCTGAGATTTGATTGCAACAGGTGGTATCTTTGGCCTCACAGTATCTAGGGGAAAAATAGATACAGTAAAATTCTGAAGGTATTTTCTAACAATGTCTGATGTTTTAAAACATGTGGATGACTCTAGGCATTGATACCAAGCTGTGATTTATTGCTACTGCATGTATGGATAGTAAACCTGTACTTCTGTATTTTCTTCTCTTCCTTCTTCAACAAAGAAATATATTGTTTAGTTTGCAGTCTGTAATAAAAGGGTAGCTTGTCTTTGTTACTGATTGATATACTGGTTTCTTAATTGTGGTGTTAACAAGATACATTTTTTCAGATTTGAATGAAGCAAAAAGTATTCAGGTAGTCTTCGATTAACAACAGTTCACTTAGTGACCATTCAAAGTTACAACAGCACTGAAAAAAATGACACGATCGTTTTTCACACTTAAAACCGTTGCAGGATCCCCATGGTCACATGATTCGAATACTTGGCAACTGACTCACCTTAATAATGGTTGCAGTGTTCTGGGGTCACATGTTCACCTTTTACAAACTTCTGGCAAGCCAAGTCAATGGGGAAGCTAGATTCACTTAACAGCCGTGTTACTATTTTAACAACTGCAGGGATTGTGGCAAAGAAGGTCGTAAAATGGGGCAAAGCTCACTTAACAAATGTCTCACTTAGCAATATAAATTTTGGGCTCAATGGCTGTCATAAGTCGAGACCTACCTGTAGTTTCTTAAGCTTAAAATAGCCTCTCTTGACATACAAAGAAGAGGAAAAAGGAATGGAATAGTGTAGCAGGATGCAAGTTTTCTGAGGTTTATAGAAGGGGTAACAGGCCTTTTGAACTAGGTCTACACTTTCAGTTGTCCTTAAATAATGAAAACAATTGTAGCAAATATCAGAATCATGTCTGCAGGATTACACTGCACATCTACAAACAGAGATAATACTGTAGCTCCTCACTAACCTGACATCTGGCACTGAAAACATGAGGTTGTTTATTTGGCTCTGTGCTGTCAAAACACACGTCATGCCTAAACAATGTAGTGTTTCAGACTTTTAAAGCTGCAAAATAGGCAGAAATAGCTACAAACGTAACAGGACAATCTATTCTTTTTAGTTTCAGAGTAGGAATGAAGGGGCTTCATAGTTAGCAAAAGGAACTAACATGCATGCCATGAATAGCGGAACTGAACAGAACTGTAAAATCGCTGTGCAGAAGTGTTTTTTAATTTTTTAAAAATTCGTATCTCAAGATGTAATACAGTTACATGGATTTAATAATTATATATGCAGAGTAAGATTTTGAAATGAGTTAGACATATCTTTTTTTTAGATCATAACTAAGGGACTACATCATTTTATATACTGTATTAGTTTTGTTTTGTTTTAGCTGCAGAAAGAAGTTGAACTTGTTTTATAACAAATCAAACATACCATGTTTGTGCAAAAAATTGATTTTCTCCCAGTTATCTAAGGAATGTTTCATATAAAATTGAAGGTGTAAGAAGCTTGAATTAAAAAAAAAAAAAAAAAATGTTTGTTTAAAGCAATTAGCTACCTGTTTGCTGTCTATCCTCTTCATTGCCATTCTTTTCGTTTCTCGCTGCTTGCTGTGCGGCCAGTGCTGTAAGTTGTGCAGACTGTTTAATAAGGGAGACGCGGTAAAAATAATTCCTCCAGAACACCTCTTCTTTTACACTGAGGACAGTACACATGTTTTTGTTAGTAAACAGTTACTTTATAACACTGGGTATACAGATTTTATGTATTAGGATTTGCCTTAATTGCCTGTCAATATTTTTGCATGTCATGGTTGTGGGAGTGCAGACTGAAAGCCACATTTTTTATCCAATTGGTTAGGTATAGTTCATATTTTTGCATGTAAAGTGGGAGGGAAAATATAAACAATGTTGTTTCAAAAAGATGGAATTGCATAATTAAATGAAACACTTAGGATCTATCTGCCTCTTTCTCTGTATGTACGTGTGTGTGTGTGTGTTTGTGTCTGTCTGTCTTCTCTCTTTCTCTCTCAGTCTTATATATATGCAATAACTCTCAACAATTAAGGTCTCCACAGAGTTGTGATGTGCTATTTTCTTCACATGAATAGGGAACAGGTTAGCCAGTGCCCAAAGATTTCCCATCAAAAATACAATAAGATCTCAATATAAGAGATCCCTTTTAGTCACTGGATGCTGTAGACAAACTGTATTTCTTGATATCCAAGTCTATTGCATTCAAAGTTAACCAGATGAATAAAATTTATACCAAATTATGCAAATATTGTCAATTTGTCATATTTGTCAATGTATATCATTTCTGTAGTGAGAAATAGTACAAATATCTGATACAGAAAGCCTTTAAGAAAATCAGCATTCCTAATTTTAAATGGTTTAACTCTAGCCTTGAAGAGACAATGGCACATTAAATATCAAGGCTTATTTTAATAGGAAAAAATAAACAGATAGTAATAATGGGTAGTTTTCAAGCTAAGTGATATTTCTTGATAGCTAATTGATTAGGAAATAGCTTATCAAATATAGGTAGATCACTCACTGTTTTGGAACAAGATCAAATCTCATTCTATTCAGAAGCTCATCTTCTTGAAGCATCACCATGGCTACTGGATACATCTGGTCAAAGTCAAAATTAAATTGAACCCCCGCTGGTGGATCACGCAGAAAGTTTCTTCTATCCTTTGTAAAATAAAATGTGGTTGACAGAGGTTGAAACCTGTTATTACCTTGGACAAACATTTCTCAATATGGTTTTTTGAGAAATGAATTACATCATAACACACTATGTTTTTATTTGTATTAGAGCTTTTTAGAAGTTATTACATATCTGAATATCTAGAATTCTGCTTTAGGTAACATATATGTTTTCAAGAAATTAATTGCTTATGCTAGGAATGAGAAGCTCATAGTTGCTGAACTACAGGTTTCCCCCCATTCCTGATTCAAAAGATAAAAAGCAAAAAACCTGCCACATACTGCTGATAAGGCCAGTATTTGTTGCTGAATTGTTTCTTCTTCATTGCTGTCTACCCATGGAGGCACAGCTATTTCTGTGAGCAGAAAATGAATATTTATATAATTGCATTGTCATAAGACCACTGAACAACTAGCATCTTCAAGTAAAAAAAGCCTCTTGCTAAGGCACATCAGAAGAATGCTCAAACCAGTAATACTATTAAGTAGCAAACTAGATTAAGTTAATTGAACTTAATTCATAACTCTATGTTGAATTCCATATATCTAGGGGTAAAAAGGCAGCATTTGTCCCTGATTATTTTTTCTTTTGCCCCATCTGATTCAGCCTGGGAGACCACAGTGAGAGGAAAATTGTAAAATTGTGCCATATAACCAACCCATATATTTCTAAAATAGAATAGTTGGGTATATACATGAAGATACAAGTATTGCACACATTTTATTTTGAAGGAAAGCTATATAATTCTTGTAGCAGGTTGATGTTTCCCAAGAACAAATAATGGCTTCAGTCCCAATATATGTACAAATAATAGGTTTCTGCATATAATTCCTGATCTTGGATGCACATATGATTCCTGTCAGTTTTACTAATTGGAGAAACATGGATCTGAATGTCTTATCCTGGACCAGGCATATTACCTATAATTTGAAGCGTTATTTTTTTAGTAATGAATCTGAATTGCAAAATCTCCAGTGAGAAGTATAATCCAGTCAAATTTCTTTTGCTGCCTGTATTTTTATGAAGTTTAGTCAAGTGGCCGAGACCTTTAATATTAAGTTAGAACCCCAGAATGTTTATTTATCAGAGCCAATGCAATACACCAGGTGGTTTATTAATTAATACCAACAAAATTCATATCCATGGATTGGATGTCTCCCACACATATGCATGCATTTTCACCCACTGTTCTGAAAACAGAATTGAAGTTGGTGAGATTGTATATATTTGTCTTAATTAGTTATAGGAAGAACATAACATAAATATGCTACTAAATACCTTTATTAGACAAGATATTGTTTCATATTACAGTAAGTTGTAAGATAAAAAGCTTTTTCTTTCATAAAAATGTAATTTGTTGCACATTTACAATTTGTAAGTATATAAATATTGCTTTTTCATGTTTTACTTTGTTGTATCATCTTAAACAATGCAACTTTATATTTTATATGAAACTCAAACTTAATTTTTTCTTTTTCTGATAGACTTTTTAAAAAAATCAGCTATTTTCAAATGTTGTTCCATTGACTCTTGTAAGTAGTTTTTGCTTATGTGTTAGGAAACTTCATGCCACCTTCCTAGTCCAATCTACAAGCTATCTAATATGATTATTATTTTTGTAGCCAATTCAAAAAATACCTGATTTTTTGGTGTGTTGCTGCTGAACAAATTTTTCTTGTTCCTTTTGAAAGTCTCCTATAATTGTCTACAACAAAAATATGAAAAATGAAAAAAAATAGATGAGCATCTCAAAAATACATTTTTGCTATTGTAACACAATATGGACAATTTCTAAAGAAAAACCTGACAACCATTCTTTATGTAGCCTGCAGGAGAAAGTGAAAAAAAAACCCTAAAACTGTGTAAGGTTTATATATTTCAATAGTACCCCAAAACAGGTAAAATAAAGGGATTTCTGACTATATAGAATGTGCCTGCATGCTGTATGTGTTTTCCTTTTCCCTTAAATGCCAGCACTTTTTTATACTGCTCACATAAAAATTGAGAGAAAAAAAGAAATAGCTAATATTACTACTCTAAAAGAAGTGATCCAAGTTTCAAATAGTTTTTAGCATAAAAGTATAAAAAGTGAGCTTACTGCATTTCCCCATCATACTTTAAGCCACACAAAACACCTTCAATCTAAAATAGTGGATACCAAAAACAAATAGGGTACAACATATGTTCCTTTTAATGAATCCTGTAAATAAATGTTTCCCCTTTGCAGATCCTTACACTAATCAAACCTATGCTACTGCCAATAATATTAGCAATGGCATTCAAATTCAGTATTTCTGCACATTCAGATTATTATACCTTAATTTAACAAATAAGTTCTTTGCTGGTAACCATCATGTTTCTTCTTCATCTAAATCTGAAAACCAGCCCAAAAGCAGCTAATTATAATTAAAGTATTTCTGATGTGTTTGTCCAATATATATATGGTCATGTGAATTGGGCCACAATCATGGCTTATTTGATATATTCTGTATTCTATAGAAATTCAAGAGTACATGCAATTGAATAAGCATAATATTTAAAAGGACTTCATTCTTGTATTCAGTCTGAGTGATCTGTACAATGAAATTACAGGTGGTCTTCAACTTACAACTATTCTTTTAGTGACAGTTTGAAATTACAATGGCATTGAAAAACCAGACCTCATGCTTACAAACATCACAGCTTTCCCACAGTCACATGATCAAAATTGGGCACTTGGCAACCAGTATGTGTTTATGGTAGTTGCAGCATCCCTGGAGCACGTGATCGCTATCTGCAACTTTGCCAGTCACCTTCCGTCAAGGAAAGTTAATGGTGGAAGTCAGATTTGCTTATGAACCACATGATTCACTTAACAACTGCAGTGATTCTTATAACCATGACAAAAAAGGTGAGATTGGGTTGACTCACTTAATTGCCTTGCTTAGCAACAGAAATTCTGGTCCCAATTGTGTCATAAGTTAAGGACTATCCATATATACATTTTAATTGCTACCAAACTTATCTAGATAACTAATACAAACAAACTTGTAAGATGAGTAGCATAAAGACAAGTTCTGAGGGATAAAGCTAGTGACTCTAATTCCATAAGGCCTCTTTTGAAGCCGAACTTGGTTTAAGTGACTACATGGACATAATCATATGGTTTTCTTTAAGTGGTTTGTCATTACCTTCTTCCTGGAGATTTTTCAACTTTCTATTCTTAACCTACAGACCTAGACTTTCATGGTGATGTCCCATTTAAATATTTTTCTGATTGGAGCCTGCTTAGCATTTGTGCCTCGGTGCTGTCACCTGCCAAAACTATGAAACTAAAAGCCTTCAAAATGATTTAAAGCAGAGTAGGTTAATAAAAATACCAGTTTTATAGGCAATTATTTACAACTAAAGTACCTTATCAATTATAGTTTCTATTTTTCCTTCTTCAACAGACTTCTTTATAGTTTGTGCAGTTTCAGCAACTGATTCAGAAATCTTTTTTGTAGCCGTTGTAGCAAAGCTGACAATATAACCTTTTAAAGATAAGACATCATTTAAACTTAGAATATTTTCCTTCTTGTACTTCAGAAACTAATTGCTAATATGAATCTGAAGAATATGGGAATTTAGATTTTTATTCATTCAATTCTGCTAGTGCTTTAAAACATGCAGCATAATTAACGCACAATAATCAGGAGCAAGGGAACTAACATACAGAAGGCCGCTTCCACACAGTCTAGAGTTTATCAGTATCATTGATAATCTGGTGCACAAATTAGCATATCAACAACTTGACTTTAAATAATTTGATACTAATTCAGGATTCTGGATATGTAGGTGCCTGGTAGAGAATATTATGACAGGAGACATTCTTGAACTAACTTACATTGAGAAAGCAACTATATTTGGGGTGGTGTTTTGATTTCTTTGTTGGGCAGCCTTGAATAAGAAACTAACATTTCTTAAAATAAAGTATGACAAATCCAAGATACTGTACATGATAAATTCACTGAACTCAATAACAAAAAAAAATCTAAATGGTACTAAGTTTATTTATTTTGTTCATCTACCAACAAAACAAGGCTTTGAAAACTAGGATTTCAGCTATCCTATTTAAATAATAGCATAACCTGTAATCTTTTATTTTTTAAAAAAAAATTAATAACATGAACTATAAGTTGTTAATTGTTAACCCTAACTCTGAATTTTTCCTTATTCGAAAAACTCCTTTGCTGTATATAAGCTTTAGTTTCAACATTCATTGCTGCTGTCATCACCAACACACATTTTTAAACATAGCTTTTCCTAGTAATATGGAATTGGAGTGTGTTGCTTTTTCATGTAGTTTAGAAACCAAATATAAAGGATATTCCAACATCCCTGAAGAAGTGCTTGAATATTTTATACATTAGCACAATACCAACGAAGAAGAAAATAACAGCTCTCAAAAGAAATCAGCATGGTTGCGCAAAGAACTTTCTGATAAATTGAAGACGTTTTATCTTTTAAACAAGTAAAAAAGTGGAAAGAGACACACAAAACAGAGGCAGAAATCAGCAAATAGCCCAAGCCTGCAAAGAAGAAGTGAGGAAAGCTAAAGCTCAAAATGAACTAAGGCTTGTGACAAAAGTAAAAAATAAAAAAAGAGAGCTTCTTTCAACATATAACAAGAAAAAAGTCAAGGAAACAATTGGTCCATTAATGGGAGAAAGTCAAGGAAACAATTGGTCCATTAATGGGAGAAAGTGGTAAGAAGGTGACAAGCAACAGGAAGAAAGCAAAATTGCTTGTTTTTGTGTCCTTTACACAAAAGGAAAAAACAGTCCAACCTATCAAAAACAATTGATAGGAATACAAGTTAAAATAGGCAAGAAAATGGTAACCTTAGACAAGTTCAAATCACCAGGATCAGATGGATTTATACCGCAAGGTTCTGAAGGAACTGGGAGATGTGATTTCAGAACCACTGAACTAGTATCTTTCAAAGATCTGGGGAACTACCAGAGGACTGGAAAAGAGCTGAGGTAGTTCTCATTTTCAAAACAGGAAAAAAAATAGACCCAGGAAACTACAGATCTATCAGCCTGACCTCAATATCTGGGAAGATTCTGGAAAAGATAATCAAGCAATGAATCAGCGACCACCTAAAGGCAAACAAAGTCATAACCAAAAGCCAACATGGGTTTGTCAAAAACAGATCATGCCAGACAAATCTTACTGCATTCTTTGACAAAGTGACAAAATTAGTAGACCAGAGGAATGCTGTGGATATAATTTACTTGGACTTCACTAAGGCATTTGATAAAATAGACCACAAACTACTACTTGATAAGATAGAAAAATGTGGGCTAGACAGCATCATCTCCAGATGGAATTGCATGTCATGGAGGGAAATATGCAGTGGGGTACCTACCCCAAGGCTCTGTTTTAAGCCCAGTACTCTTCAACATCTTCATCAGTGATTTGGATGAAGGGACAGATGGGGAACTCATCAAATTTGCAGACAACACCAAGCTGGCAGGAATAGCCAACACTCTAGGCAATAGGCTTAAGATACAGAAAGATCTTGACAGACTTTGGGCGCTATCTAACGCAATAAAATTCAATGGTGAAAAAAGTGAGGTTCTACATTGAGACAAGGAAAGCCAAATGCATAGGTATAATTTGTGCAAACATCTCCTGCCAGCAACATCTGCCTATCGCCCTGTGCGCTCCCACAGACAGGGCCTCCTTGGGGTGCCGTCGGCTAGACAGTGTTGGCTGGCGACCCCCAGGGGTAGGGCCTTCTCAGTGGGAGCACCCACCCTGTGGAATCAGTTACCTCTGGAGCTTCGGTTGGCCCCTGACCTTCGTTCCTTCCGCCGCGACCTGAAGACATGGCTCTTTCAATAGGCCAGCCTGGATTGAGGGGTGGGCTTTTTATTTGTGATTTTGTTGGGGTTTTAGATATTTGTTTGGGTTCTTGTTTAATATCTTTTAGTAATTTTAAATTTTGTGTTCTGTGTTTTTATCATTGTGAGCCGCCCTGAATCCTTCGGGAGATAGGGCGTCATACAAATCCAAACAAACAAACAAACAAATAAACAAATAGATAGTACCTGGCTTAATAGTAGTAACTATGAGAGGGATCTTGGGAGTCCTAGTGGACAATCACTTAAATATGAGCCAGCAGTGTGCTGCAGCTGCCAAAAAAGCCAACACAGTTTTAGGCTACATCAAGGGTCTTCAAACTTGGCAAGTTTAAGACTTGTGGACTTCAACTCCCAGAATTCCTGAGCTAACATGACTGGAGGAGGAATTCTGGGAGCTGAAATCCACAAGTCTTAAAGCTGTCAATTTGAAGACCCCCGGGCTACATTAACAGCGATAGAATCAAGATCATGTGAAGTGATCACACTTAGAATACTGAATCCAGTTTCGGTCACCACGATGTAAAAAAAAGGTGTGGAGACTAGAAAATGGGGAGAAAAGAGCAGCAAAGATGTACGAGAGGCTAAACATTTAAAGAACGGTTGCTGGAATTGGGTATGTCTAGTTTAATGACAAGGAAGTGCTCCAACAAAGTTGGAGTTGGCACAACGAAGAGGGAGTTGCCACAACAAACAGGGAATCAAGCTATTCTCCAAAGAACATGAAGGCAAGACAAGAAGATACGGATGGAATCAAGGGAAGAATTAAGGAGAAATTTCCTGACAAAACAATTAACCAGTGGAACATCCAGAAGTTGTGAATGGCTCCAAAGCTGGAAGTTTTTAAGAAGAGAATGGACAACCATTTGTCTGAAACGGTATAGGCTTTCCTGCCCTTCCACTCTATTATGTTACTTCCATAATTGCCACCAAAAGTACATTTAACTGAAATTAATTCACTGAGTAAATGGAACAGCTAAACAGGCCCAGCTTATACCTACTGCAACTTCATTAAATTTGTATGCTGCAATTTGTATGCTGCCTGACTCCCAACAATTCTGGGCAGCATGCAAGCTCAATAAATGAATAAACCAATCTTTGACGTCTTAATGCCTCTTGCTGCCATCTAGCGGTCGTCCGGATTTTTGGTGCCCTACAGAGGAAACAATCGATAGCAAAGATTGTAGCTTCTGCGCTAGGGCAGCCTGTAAGCACGTAATAAGCCGAGCACTGTTAAGGTTGGGGCGGGGTTCTTAGCCACGGGATTTCGCGGAGGAACGAGAAACTCACTGCCAAGCCCCTTGGCCTGATTAAAGAGCGGGTCCATGTCCGGCCCCCCTTTCAGTTCCTCCTCTTCGCAGGGCGGCGGGGGCGCGTCTCTTTCGGGGACCTCTTCTTCGCCAGGTCTTGCCTCCCCTTTGGGGGGAGACGGCTTTCCTTCTTCTTCCGCCCAATTCATTCCCAACCAGCCACTAAGGCCGCGTAACATCTTTAAAAGATTCGCGTCGCTCCCCAAAGCCGCCCAACTGTGTTAAGCTTCCCCCTCAACGGTGTTCTGGGTCTCAGCAGCGTCAGGCCCAAGTTGCTGGGAAGGCAGCCTTTGTTTCCGGAAGAGACAGAGAGCCCGCCTATCCCGTCATCCTGGTATGTCAGCAGCGGAACCAGGGATCTCGGCTTTTCAACGGCCGCGCGTTCTGCTTCTAATGAGCGCCCCCTTTGGTCCCTCTCTATCTGGGCAAGGCGCTCCGCTGAGGGGAGGGTTTTGTTTTGTTTTTCAAGACAAATACGTAATAAATCGACTACTGTTTGTTTAAATACATCTGTCCAATACAATTTGCTTGCAAGAGATTGTAATCTACCGTGATTGGTGTAATATATTCACCCTGCTCGGCCACAAATCTCTTTTCTCGTATTAATTGTGGTCAATACAAACAACTGAAGTTCATTTGAAATAATTCCAAGGGAAGTCTCAGGGGTGCTTTTTTCTAGGCAACTGGATTGTTTTTCCTTGAGGAAGAACAAAAGGTTTCGTTTCTCATCCAGCAAACTTCATCAGTTTCAGAAACTTCATCACCCCCCCCCCAATCAGCTGATGAAGTTTCCTCTAAAAACAGTTGCCTTTTGAAGGGAAAAAAACACATTTGGGACAACTATGATCTGGATAACTGAGAATCTCCACAGACATAATTCCAAAGGACTTTGTCATTTTGGAAAAAGACAATCAAAGACAAATCCATAACAGAAGAAATAATCCCATATACAATTAAGGGTTAGATTTTATAGAAAGAAAATAGAATGCAAAATAAGCCATTGACAGCTAAACTTAAATTGCTTCCATGTATTATTTTGAAAGAGTCAAGTAGATTATATCTAAATGGATGCAGCTGAAATATTTGGCTCCTTTAATCAAGTTTAGCATCTATGGATTTAATGGATGCTCCCAGAGAGCTTTCTGCCTTTCTGGGACATTTTTGACTTCCGCTTTAAACCTGTAGCCCTGGTGATCTCCAGTAAAGCAGGATCAACAATTAATGATTACAGTTACCTAGCTTACTATGAGCCAATTGATGTCCACTTAAGTAACCTCTGTAATGAATTTCTTGGCCATTACTTTTGAATAAAATGTATAGGAATTGGGATTAACAGTGAAATGCATTTTTTTAAATGTGATTACTTGTAGAAGAATAAATCTACACAAATAACTGCCCCAACATGGATTTTGCTGTTAATAAGAAGTCTATGGTCTTGGCAAATGTTTCTCAGAGATGTTCATTTTTAAAATAGGAATGCAAAACTTTTCCAAAAGATTGTTGGCAAAAAAATCTGAAATATCTGTCAAAGTACAAGTGCAATATATATTAGGCACATAGTAGATATGATTGCATTTGATTTGTTGATAATGATTTCATTATACATAAATAAAGTCACAAAGTATCCTAAACCAGGAGTGGGGACTAGGCTCAGCAGTCTCAATGTTTACATTGGCTTCAGTCAGCATGACCTCAGCAATTCCAGATGCATAAAAATCATTGCTGTTCTTGCTCTGGGCAAGATTATCCCATGTGTGTGTGTGTGTGTGTGTGTGTGTGTGTGTGTATGTATATATATATATATATATATATATATATATATATCCCAAAACACACTATCTTATTTGTAGTCTTATATATTTATGGTGCCAAATAGTGGGTGTAGTTGTCTATGGAGGTTCTCATTTATGAAGTAGTTGCTTTGTTTCCCCAATGTACAGATCTGCATAGAAAAAGATAAATTATTCTAATATATAGACTACTAATATATAGGCAGAACTGTACATTGGGTGAACAAAACCACTTCATAGATGCATGGCACAACATGGAAGAACAAACCCATCAGGACAAGATTCAGCAGTCTATCTACATTTAAAAGACAAAGGCCACTCTTTTGAAGAGAGCAAAGTCCATATTTTGGACAGAGGACTGCTGGTTTAAAAGAAAGGTCAAAGAGGCCATCTATGTCAAAATTTAACAGCCCACTTTTAACAGAGGGGGAAGGATCAGAGGTGATTTTTTTTTAAAATTACATTTATATGCCGCCCTTCTCCGGAGACTCAGGGCTGCTTACAATTTTGGAGCCAACCCAATGCTCAGCAATAGCCTTCATTCCATTGTATATGCCTGCTTATTACTAAGCGGCATTTTTACAAGGTCAGCTAATTGCCCCCAACAATCTTGGGACCTCAATTTACCTACCCCGAGAGGATGGAAGGCTGAGTCAACCTTGAGCCTGGTGGGATTCGAGCCTACAGCAGTTGTAGGCAGCTGGAACTTAAGTGCAGGCAATTAACAGCCTGAGCCACCAAGGCTCATGGTTCGGCCAAAGTAGTTGCTTTATTATAATTCCTCTATTACAAGTATTTTGCCAGAGTAAGTGCATTCTCTTGGGAACTGGCAGATAAAGGCTTCAAGAATTTTGCCTCTGTCACTTCTTACCACTGAGAGACTCTAAGCTAAACTGTCTCTTTACTCCTTCCTCCACTCTAGCCAGAGATTCCACCACATCTTTAATATTTGAAATGTGTGATTCTCTATTAATATTTATTAGGTAATTATAATGGTATATCAATGCCACACACATTTCAGCAGGTTCTGATCAGTTCTGGAGAACCAGTAGCGGAATTTTTGAGTAGTTCAGAGAGCCAGCAAATACCACCTCTGATTGGAGATTTTACAATATCCTTCCTCTGCCACACCCACCAAGCCACGCCCACAGAACCGGTAGCAAAAATTTTTGAATCCCACCACTTGGAGGGATAAATAAGGCTTACTGTCGTTTGAAAGTCAATGGATTGGGAAATTATTCTTAGCCATTCTTTTTTATTTAAAAAATTGGAATAATGTACATCTACTCTGAAGGACTGATAGACCAATAAAATTGCAAAATAGTCTGTGGAAATTAATTGTACAAAAATGTACTTTCATATTATATTTAGATATTTGACAATTATGTCAAATTATATTTAGATATTTGACAATATGTCAGAATAAGCTAAAATGCAGTTGATTCAGTTTGCCTTGTAATCCCCATCACACAACGGCTCTATTCATTGTTTAAAAATAGCAACTTCACCTTAAGTTCTAGCAGTTCCTTAGACGGTAGAGTACAGATAGTCTCAACTTGCGACCACAATCGAGCCCAAAATTTATGTTGTTAAGTGAGTTTGTTCCATTCTATGACTTGACTTGCTACATTTGTTTAATAATCATTGCAGTTCTTAAATTAATCACACGATGATGAATCTGGTTTCCCAATTCTATAAATAAATAATTGACTTTGCTTGTTGGAAGGTCACAAAAAGGGATCACATGACTCCAAGACACAGCAACCATCATAAATGTGAGTCAGTTGTAAAGAATATTAATGTAAATCACATGCAATGATCCTAAGTGTGAAAAATGGTCATAAGTCATTTTTTCAGTGCCATTATAACTTTGCATGGTCACTAAATGAACTGTTGTAAGTCGAGGACTACTTGTAGTCATCTTCTTCCAACTACCCCAACTGGTGTAATGGTTTGAGATTTATTTTATTTAAAGAGCCGCGGTGGCGCAGTGGTTAGAATGCAGTACTGCAGGTTACTTCTGCTGGCTGCCGGCTGCCTGCAATTTGGCAGTTCGAATCTCACCAGTTCAAGGTTGACTCAGTTCACCAGTTCAATGCTGACTCCTCCTTCTGAGGTCGGTAAAATGAGGACCCAGGCAGGGGGCTACAGCTGTTGTGCCCTCAGCTGCTATCAGTGCTGCTTGGTTTCAGTTCAGACCTTCCAACTTCTCACGAAAAAAAAATCTCACGAGGTTGGAAGGTCTGAACTATGTTTTTACCATAGTCCCACAGACTAATTTTGTTGCCCTGCACCCGGTGGCAGAGAACTGAGCCTGTGCGTGTGCACATGCACACCCGAAATCTCACGAGGTTGGAAGGTCTGAACTATGTTTTTACCATAGTCCCACAGACTAATTTTGTTGCCCTGCACCATGGCATGAGCTGCATGCCCATGCACAGGCATGGGCTGGCCCAAAGTGACGCGGGCTGGCCTCTTACAGTTTCCAGGATGACTGTGTGGGCCGGATTTGACCTCATCGCAAACCGGATTTAGCCCGTGGACCTTGAGTTTGACACCCTTGTTTTAAATTGTTTCATAATGAAGATCTTCAATCAGCTCAATATCTATCATGCAGTTGTTTAAAGGATTTTCCCCCCAAAATATTTGGTCCTTTTCTAGTTTATGAGATGATTTATCATACTGTCCCATCAGTCAGTTTGTAGATCAGTCTTAAATGAATTCAACAAACAACATCTGTCTTGATTAAATGAATTTAGTCCAGTACAGTGTTTAAACAGTAATGATTTAGACTTTTGACCATGGAAAGCCCGCAACATATATAAGAATCCTCCCAGTTATAACCTCCAGAAATGGGTATTGAAAGATATACTTCCTCAGATATTGGATGTAATATATACCTGGAACTGGAAGCAATTGACAACCTTTGAGTTTATATTATTTTGTTTTCAAGCTATTGATTGTGCAATCAATATTGTATCTTTTAGAAAATATTACCCAGTAGGTGTTGAAGTGCTTCCCCTGATCTCTCTATTCAGTCTCACAAGATGACCTCTTGTTCTAATATTATGATAGAGATGAAGTGGTTTTCTCTCCTTACGTTATATGCAAGTACATAAAACTTTATCACATTCTGTCACTCTTCCAAGCTACAACCTTTTAAGTATATATATCTTCCTTGGATGGGAATACTAGTCCCTTTGCTATTTCTTGCTCCATTCTCATGACCAAGGGTGCATTTGAAAAACCCCTGCATCTAAGTCTATATAGTGCTACCAACAAATGACAAGTACCAGGTCCCAAACAAATGACAAGTATGGGGACAAAATTTTCTCATCAAAATGCATTGAATACCAAATTCCATGACTTTCAAGGTAGATGAGTACCGGGGTACTGCTGTAGTTAGTTGCTTGTATTTTTTTTTAATTACATTTATATGTCGCCCTTCTCCGAAGACTCAGGGCAGCTTACAATTTTTGGGATACAACCCAATGTGCTCAGCAATAGCCTTCATTCTATTGTATATGCCTGCTTATTACTAAGCGGCATTTTTACAAAGTCAGCTTATTGCCCCCAACAATCTTGGGTCCCCAATTTACCTACCCCGAAAGGATGGAAGGCTGAGTCAACCTTGAGCCTGGTGGGATTCGATCCTGCAATAATTGCAGGCAGCTGGAACTTAAGAGCTAGGCATTTAGCAGCCTGCACCACCATTTGCCTGTGCTTGACAAACAAGACAAATTAGTCAAATTCATGATATGCAATTCTTTGTTTTCTCAACAGATGTCAGCAAATGCAAACATTTCTATCATGCATGATAAAATGAAAGTCTGCTGAAAACACTTGCCAGCAGATTGTCTCAAAGGAGAGTCTCATAGGTTCTTATTCTGGAAGCTAGTTAGTAAAGGTGGCTAGTAAAAGATGTTGAGACTCTAGAAAGAGTACAGAGAAGAGCAACCAGGATGATTAGGGGACTGGAGACTAAAACATATGAAGAACGGTTATAGGAACTGGGCTTGGCTAGTCTAGTAAAGAGAAGGACCAGGGGAGACACGATAGCAGTCTTCCAATATTTGAGGGGCTGCCACAGAGAGGAAGGGGTCAAGCTATTTTCTAAGGCCAGACAAGGCCAGACAAGGAGTAATGGATGGAAACTGAACAAGGAGAGATTTAACCTGGTAATAAGGAGAAACTTTCTGACAGTGAGAACGATCAACCAATAGAACACCTTGCCCTCAGAAGTTGTGGGAGTGCCATCACTTGAGACTTGGAGCTTGGACTGCCATCTGTCAGAAATGGTGTAGGGTCTCCCGCTTGGGCGGGGGTTGGACTAGATGACCTACAAGGTCCCTTCCAACTCTGATTATCTGAAAGGTGAAGGACAGCCCAGAAGTCCTTGCATCCTTGGAGACAAACAAACTTAGACTCTCTCTTGGCCTAACTACTTTAAGCCTTCTCTCATCTTCATTATCTACCATCTTTGGCAATTTTGCTTTCCTTTGCTGCTGCAGTAACTTTTCTATTTCTCCTCTAACCACTTAACTGCTACCAAAACTTCTTTGAGACTACTTAGGTGTTTACCATTTCCTAATCCGAGAGATATTTGACATTCAGCTGTTCTCTTGAATACATGAGTTGCACTTTTTGTACTTTTCATCTTTGCAATTTCCTGTTCGAGATATGAACAGTCAAAATTATTTTTACTCATTTAAGCTCCCAGGAGATATGCATAACAGCATCTGCCAGGCCTTGGAACTTAAATGCTAGGCCTGATTAGTACTTTGATGAGAGACTTCCATGAAAAATGCAGAGTGGGTTAGAAAAGAGGTTGAAAAACTTCAAACTCCTTGCGGTTTGGGGAATTCTGGGGAGTTGAAGTCCACAATCTCAAAGTTGCCAATATTGAGAAACATTGCCATAGATGAAAGCAATGGTAAACCTCTTTTATATTATTGCCAAGAAAACTAAATTGATCTGAAAATTACATGACACAGTTTCAATTCAAGGTATGCCATTTGTTTTTGTGAAATAAATACTGGCTGTTTTAATGTCTTCTTTCTTAGGATCCCCAATATTGATTTTTCTTTTCTAACAACAGCACTTTCTATTCACACATTTTCACTGACATTCTTGCATATCTATTTCTGGAATTAATTTTAATTAAATTAAGTAATTAATTCAGTTCCATGAATTAAAAATTCATTTGCTTGAAGTGGCATGTATCTTATACCTCTGCATCTTCTTTTTAAATATTCTACTATTTGTTAAACTGGTAAACCTTTAGCCGTAATTGCACAGTGGTTAGAATGCAGTACTGCAGGCTACTTCTGCTGACTGCTGACTGCCTGCAATTTGGCAGTTCGAATCTCACCAGGCTCAAGGTGACTCATTCTTCCATCCTTCCGAAATTCATAAAATGAAGATCTAGATTGTTGGGGACAATACGCTGACTCTGTAAACCACTTAGAGAGGGCTGTAAGGCTCTGTGAAGTAGTATATAAGTCTAAACGCTATTCCTATTGCTATTTTAGTTGTCTGTCATTTGCAATTTATTTTGATGGCAGATACATATAACTGTACATTATGCTATAAATAAATGTATTTGTTATTATTTAATTTCTTAAATTCTTCATTTTAGTCCTACTGTGCTAAATGCATATTATATGCTATGATAGTTATTTCATGTGTGAATAAAGATATCTGTATCTAACCTTTTCATTTTTAGGATTCCAGCTCAAGTGATGCAGCATATCCATAATTTCCCTATGAAATATATCCTGGTAACTGGTGGTGTCATTTCGGGTATTGGCAAAGGAATTATTGCAAGCAGCATAGGTACCATCCTGAAATCATGTGGCCTCCGAGTAACTGCAATCAAAATAGACCCCTACATTAACATAGATGCTGGAACGTTCTCACCCTATGAGCATGGTATTTGTGATCATTTTTTTTTACAAAATGGAATTACAGAACTATATTTTATTAATTCCATTGTCCTTTTATGCACAAATATTTAAATAGAAATTTAATTTATTTCAACCTTGTTATTGCTTATTCTACTGCCTGAAGAGAATAAAATCTGATGGTCATGAATGGCATTTTTAAGGCCCTTATTTTGAATGGTATTTCAAAACATCTGCCTGCCATAGTGATGTGCTGTAGAGAGTTCAGATGGTAACATAATCACAAGTTTATACAATATGCGTCTCCACAAAATAATAATAAATCTCCTAGAAAATCAAAAGCTGTTGGATTTTCCATAGATCCCATGAAGTTTTGACAATCTCAAAGGATTTGGCATACATTTTTATTAATGGTTTTGTAGATTAGGTTGTTGTAGGAGATATGGTGCTGATAGTGTCTGGTAATATTGAGTCCTGATGCACAGCTTCTTTAGTTTACTGTTATTAATAATAAAATGGTAGTAGCTCCTCTTCCTTCCAAGTACATCACTGAGAAAATGCAAGAAGCCATTTGCAGAAAGGTAGTATAAGCAATACAAATTATAATCCTAAACTTCAAGTCTCATGCATCTTATGTGGCTGTTTTATGTAATAATGAACATTCTATTTTTCTATGCAACTTAATATTTACTACTATGAAGACCTCCAGAGCTCTGATAATTCTACTTTCTGCCATAGAAGGAAGTCTGCAAAATCTCAGACAAATGGATGTCTAACTTTGTTTGAAAATTTCCAGTGATGCGGTATCCAACCTCCAAAAGACAGGCTTTTCAACTATTTAATAGGTCTTGTGGTCAGAAAATCCCTTCTTATTTTAAGTTTGGATTTCTGCTCTTTACCATCCTTATCGCTCTTTTCTACTCTCTTTCAGTTGCTTAGCATTCTTTGTATTGTAGGACATATATTATTATACATATACTGTATACACACTATAGATATACACTCTGTGTGTATATATGATTATACATGTAAATAGTAAATCTACTGGACTCTGAGTTCATGTTTATAAGTAAAAATTACTCTAGAAATGCCTTAATTTTCTATTCCTACTACTAAGGAGTACTATTTAGTAGAACTTCTATTGTGTCTTAGTAAAAATGCAATATAGCATATTTTACCAAGTATTTCGTATGTTTCAGAATCACTTCTTTGTTTGTTCAGGTGAAGTTTTTGTACTAAATGATGGTGGAGAAGTTGATCTAGACTTGGGAAACTATGAAAGATTCTTAGACATTAGCCTTTACAAGGATAATAACATCACCACTGGAAAGATCTACCAACATGTCATCAATAAAGAAAGGCACGGAGATTACTTGGGAAAAACTGTTCAAGGTATCTTTGTGTTTTTAAAAAAGGCAAATTATTTCACTTCTTTCCTGAGATATAGTGCATGTAATTGTCCAATTCACCACCTCAGTAAATCCACGGTGGTAAATTTGTAGAAACTCAGTCAATTCTAGTTTACTCAGTAAACTGTATAAAAACTCAAGGCTTGACACAAATTGTGAAATAGTTCACTGTCTTGTTAACAATGTGATATAACTTTCAAAGATTAAACATATTCTTTGAATGTTTTAGACAGCGGCCCCCAACACTTTTTGTATCAGGGACCAGTTTTGTGGAAGACAAGTTTTCTGTGGACCAGGGTGGGTGGGATGGTTTTGTCTGTCACTCACTCACTGTTCATCTCCAGCTGTATGGCCCAGTTCCTAACAGACCTTGTGGACTGATGCCGGTCCGTGGCCTGGGGATTAGGGACTCCTGTTTTACAGCATCAATAAAAAACTAAAATACAAAAGTCATTAAGGAAAGGGCATGTTTAAGTATAATTTATAATTGTTTAAAAGGCCTGCCAAACTGGCAACCCGTGGGCTGGATACGTCACACCCACCCTGGTTCCGCAAGGGCAAAACACATCGCGATATGTCATGATTCATCACGTGATGCGATTGAGTTTGACGTCTGTGGTTTTAACCAATTAACCTTTGTTAAAATACTTAAACAAAATTGATAATAAGACTCAGATTGATCCCAGTAAGAAGAAAGTAATCATGCCATGCTGAAAACCACTGTCCTTAATACTTCACTTCATGGATATACCCACAGAAGGACCTCCAAAATTCTATATTATTTGTCACTTGATAATGTTCCCAAGCTGCATATTCATATATTGTATACTGAAAATACAGATGAGAAAACAATGTTCACTTCATTCTATCCCAATAACAAATCTAACTGCCCAGAACTTCCTTAATTCCTTTAGAAGAAGTCCTGCATACTGTGCAATGCTTACAGGAACTGTATTCAAACACATAGCTAGTCACTTGCTAGAGAAATGATTGTCATTTACAGAACTGAGGTCATTCTTTTCCCATGTATGTTTTCACTTCAATCCTTATAAAGTACTTTTTGAAAGATACAAGTTGCTATCCTTAGTTACCATTTAGCTATTGATGCACTTATGTTTGCATTGTATTGTTAAATGTTATATTCAAATATTCTTACTCAAGTTGCAGTTATTTCTATCATTCAATAGTAAATAAGTTTCTAAGAATTCACATAGCAATTACACTTTATTCTTACTAGTTCATTTGATCAGATTACTATAGAATCTTCTAAGATCTCAAGAAAAGATTGTGCTATGGCTGTAATTGCAATTATAACTTTAATACTTGGAACACTTCCATGAAATAGTGTATATTCAATTTTCTGTTGCATTAATATTTTATTTGATTTATAGTTGTACCTCATATTACTGATGCTGTTCAAGAATGGGTAATGAATCAGGCGAAAGTTCCTGTGGATGGTGATAAGAAAGAACCACAGATATGTGTAATTGAAGTGAGTATGAACTTTCTGTATATAGCTATGAGCAAAGGCTAATTTATTATATTTAGTCTTGACTATAATTCCAAGAGACTCTTGGTGGTTTATAGGAATACAATTCAAACACCCATGGCAGCATTAAAGTAATGATACAAAAACTCTAAAAATCATAGAAAATAACCTGAAATCTTGCTATCAAATGCTAAACACTTTCCAGAAGAGCTCTATTTTCAGCTGCTTCCAGAAGGCAATTAATGTAGGAACTAATCTTACCTCTAGCAGGAGGACATTCCAGAAAGCTAGAATTGCTACTAAAATGGGTATAAAATCATCTCACCCCAGGCTGGGGAGCAACTATGCCCCAACTGGGCATAGGCCCTCATGACTGCAGCTTCCACCTGCTGTTTCAGTGGGAACTGCAAATCCAGGGGATCCCAAGTCATGAACTTGCTCCTTCATAGGTGTCAGCCTTACTAGATAGATCAGACAGGAAACACAACCAAATAGGCTAATCCAGTTTATTGTAAAGCTACATGAAGAGAATCTTGCAAGTATGATGAAGTTATAAATTTTGCATTGTCCCAAAGGTGCTTTTTCCAAAGCTTTTCAGTTCTAACTCTTGGAGCGATGAGAAGCAAAATGTTTTCATAGAAAAAAAATAAGCAAGTCCAGTTTCTTTTGGAAAAAGCACCTTTGGAATAACCATGACTTGGATGATAGAGAATCTCCATAGACAAATCTTCCACTGTCTCTTTTACTGCCTGAGAAACTAAAGAAGCCTCTTGCTCCATCCACTAACAAGCTGCAGGTATGCTGTCCCTTATCTGACTATTTCCTGTTTTGAATTCCAATGGATGTGTCAGCTGCTCATCTTTGCTTTCTTTGAAGTCACTAGCAGCTGTCATAAGCAGGAGGAGGGGCATCTGGGAGAGAAAGTGTGCTGGAGGTGTGAAAGAATACTATGGAAAATTGGAGAGTATTGACACCAACAGGAACCAGAGATGACAAACTGAGCCACCTGCCAAGCTTCAAGAAAGCCAGCCCTGTGAAAGGAATTTACACTGGTGCCTGAGGCACCAAATTCTCAAAACATCAAAACAAGACCTGATTGGATTGCTTTCCTGGGGGGGGTGAGTTTTGAATACTGGGGATTACATTGTTTGTTTGTTTGTTTGTTTGTTTGTTTGTTTGACTTATATGCTGCCTCCTCTCTGAAAGGACTCGGGGCGGCTCACAGCTAAAATACAACAATAACAATAAATTACCTAAAAACATATTAAACAATTATAAGCTGAATTGGAATTAAAACCCCAAAGTTAAAATAAACAAACCCCAAAGAGTCAGCACAGCCTGGATTGTAGAAACAGCCAGGCTTTTAACTCGTGGCAGAAGGTGTGGAGATCGGGAGCCAGCCGGAGCTCTGGCGGAAGAAGATTCCATAAAGTGGGGGCCGCCACAGAGTAGGCCCTCTCCCGGGGTATATGATTTTCGTGTGGTTTTTCCTCACTGCATTCCGCCTCTCTACTAAAAGTACCATTTTCTAAACCTATGGACGTTGTTCCCTAGGGAGTAGCTAGGGCCAATCTGACAGTAGACAAGCGCTGCTGTAGCAGTTAAGCAGGAGATCAATGCCTACTGAGGGGACTGAGCAAAAAATGGCCTGGAGGAAGCTGTAACTTGTGAGGACACCCCACCAAATTGCATCACCCCTAAGAGGAGCTTGAATGGCTGGGGAATGTAAGCATCCGCGAGGAAGCCCTGAAGCCTTGCTGGTTGATCACCCTGGGGGGTGAAGGAGAAGGATGTGGAAGAAAATGTTCTGATGTAGGCTTCACAAAATTGCAAAACAGACTCCTTGTCCCGACAAAAGCCCCTTTTTATTAGGCTAATGTGAATTCCTATCATTCACATCCAGCAAAGTCCTGGCAAACAGTCTTTCAAGGGTGAATTACAACCACAGACCTTATCAGCCTTGGTGGCTCAGGGTTTTGCTCTAAGACTGTCACATTCTGTAGCTCAATCCCAAGGCCAAGCTTGACCAGCATTTGGTTTTGAGGACCCAAGAGTCAAAGTCAAAAATGCCGCTGTAATAAGCAGGCATATACAATGGAATGAAGGCTATTGTGAGCACACTGTTGTATCCTAAAATTGTAAGCCCCCTGAGTCTTCCGGCAATAGAACAACCCCAGAAACCGTGGCTCACAACAACCAGTGGCATTAAACCCATGCCCAAATATAAGACACAACAATACAATAAAATACTTTAAAACTCCTCAAAGGCTGGGATGTACACCATAAAAATTGGGAGTTACTGCATGTAAAAGTACCATTTGGTTTTGTAAAGACCCTTAAGTCAATCATCCCAAGCCTGGGCCCTAAATAGATGCCTCCTTGAATTAACAAAATTATCAACTGAGTCACAGTACAATTGGACTTGCCCAAAAACCTGAAAATAATTCACCCCATTCATTTCACTGTAGCCTGCTGAAACCAGAAGTAACCTCTTCCTCCCTTGCCTCCGCCTATTTTGAAGGGGAACAACATTTTGAGGTGAAAGAAATTTTGGACTCTCGAAAACACAAGGGCAGGATCTAGTAGTTGATGGCATGGAAACAGTTCACTGCTCCCCAATCTGAATGGGTTGATGGATGCCTTCATGGCATTGGCCTGGGGTATTTGCAGGAAACCCTGCTGCCAATAACAGCTTCCCGGCGACCGTGCTCCTCCCTGCAGCGAGGCCTCCTCAGGGTGCCGTCAGCCAGGCAATGCCAGCTGGTGGCTCCCAGGGGTAGGGCCTTCTCTGTGGGGGCACCCACCCTTTGGAACCAGCTGCCCCTGGAGCTCCGGGTGGCCCCTGACCTCCGATCCTTCCGCCGTGGCCTAAAAACTTGGCTGTTCCAACAAGCCTACCTGGACTGATGGAGGGAGGGTTTTTAGTGTTATTTTAAATTCAATTAATTTATGAGATTTTGGGTTTAATTACTTTTTAATATTTCTAGTGTGTTGCTTTTAGTATTGTAAGCCGCCCTGAGTCATTAGGGAGATAGGGCGGCATATAAATCTCATAAATAAATAAATAAATAAATAAATAAATAAATAAATAAATAAATATTGACAAACTCTTTCATGCTTTCCCCAACAAATAACCCAACAAACCTAAAATGTCAACCTCAATTGAATACATAAGATTCTCTTTTCTCTTTTAGAGCCAACACCTTTGCAAAGGTGGGCCGAATATCAGCTACTCATCTTTGTTTTCTTTGAAGCTTGCTAGCAACTGCCAGAACCCGGGGGGGGGGTAAGGGGCATCTGGGAGGGGAAGTGTGTTGGAAGTGTGAAAGAATGCTATGGGAATTAGGGAATATGGACACTAACAGGAGCCAGAGGTTCCAAACTGATCCAGTCCTGTGAAAGAAATTTATAACAGTGCCTGAGGCACTGAGTTCTCAAAACATCAGAATGAGACCTGATTGGACTGGTCTCCTGGGGTGAGGAGGGTTTGGGGCATTGAGGATTTTTTTCAATATATGAGTTTTGCATGGTTTTTCCTCAGAGCTTGCCTCTTCCACTCTGCACTCAGCCTGTCTAGTAAAAGTATCTTTTCTCTGAAACCTATGGAGTCAAGTGTCATTCTTTCCTAGGGAGTAGCTGGGGCCTGTCTGACAGGACAACTACTTCTTCTTGCCAGGGATCAATTTTTGCTTGTTGTTTCCTATCCAGATGTTCACAGCTTCCAAGCACTGGGAAAACATCAGCAGCATGGTCCCAGATATGAAACCATAAAAACGATAATCTCACAGATTTGCCCAAATTATTGCTGGGAACATCTAATATACATTTTTAAAAGCATCCTTAAACTGAAGTACAGATTGAACTATGCTTTTTCATTTGCTGAAACTAATTAACTCCATACGTTATCTTTTAGTTGGGTGGAACTATTGGAGATATTGAGGGAATGCCCTTCGTAGAAGCTTTTCGACAGTTTCAATTTAAGGCCAAAAGAGAGAACTTTTGCAATATTCATGTCAGCTTAGTACCACAGGTACGTATTTCTCATCATATGTTTCTGCTTTACACATTTTAAATTTGATAAAATATTAATTCAGAGGTTTTTGAAGAAGCAAATGAAGCTGAAATTGTATGCTCTTAGATATATTCTTCTTGTTCATTAATTGCCAACTAAACATTTTAGACCGAATGGTTCTAGGGAAGATTGGAAAGGCTCGTGTTGTATTTATTTCAATCAGTGAATAAACATTTGAAGGCCTTTATTGTATTTATGTGGAACATTTAGTTAGATCAAACTATAACCCTAATAGAGTATGTGTATTTTGCAAATACTAAACTTGGGTTAGGCTTTTTTGTGCCTTAGTATGTTTTGTAAATCAAGCCTGTTTGGTTAATTTCTAACATAGTACATTGTGTGACTCCTCAGATGGGTCAATTCAATGTCCAATGTTGTTTAAATGCAAACTTTAACTTCAAATCTATTTAAAAATATCATTTAATTGAAAGAAATCTATTTAAAGATAATACCTGTAAAAGATATGTTCTAGGAATTGTAGCTTGCTCCTCATCCATGCCAAACCGTCTCTTTTGTGTTGCTGGAACTACTCTTCCCTTGTGTCAGGTCCTTGGCCAACATTGATGACGATGCTTCCTGCTGTCTCATGAGGACTGGTGCTGCCCCGGACCCTGCATGGCTTGGGTCCGGGGTACTTGCAGGAGCGCCTCCTACCAGCATTGAGGTCCAATTGCCTGGTACGCTCCCACAGGCAGGCCCTCCTGGGGGTGCCGGCGGCCAGACAGTGTCAGTTGGCAGTCCCCCGGGGGAGGGCCTTCTCTGTGGGGGTGCCCACCCTTTGGAAGTACCTACTGGAGCTGCGTTTGGCCCCGGACCTGTGCTCCTTCCGCCCTGATCTCAAGACTTGGCAGTTTGCACAGGCCGGCCTGGATTGAGCAGGGTTGGGGATTTTAATTCAAGGGTATTTTAATTTGATTTTATTATATTTGGATTAGAGTAAATTTGATAAATTTTGTATTTATTTGTATATATATTTCAGTGTAAGTCGCTTGAGTCCCCCAGAGATGGGACGGCATATAAATCCAATAAATAATAATAATAATGATAATAATAATAATAATTAATTATTATTATTATTATCATTATTATTATTATTGCTTGGAGAGAATGGTGGAGTTGACTGTTGCAGATACACCAGGACCCTCTTGTACAAGTGCTCATACAGGACCTCATTTATTAACTGCATGAACACTGCAGGGGCTCCTTGTAGCCCAATGGCATCATCAAGAATTAGTAGCACCTAGGTTTCATGCTTTCTCACTCGGTAGTATGCCTTCCTCAAGTCTAGGTTCATGAAAATTTTCCCCTTTGCAAGGTGGCCCAACATGTCCTGCATTAAGGGAAGGGGGTACGTATTCTCCAGTCATATACAGTTTAGCCCTCTGTAGTCGATGCACAACCTAAGGGATCCATCTTCTTTTTGAACAGCACAGGGACCACCATTCTCAAGTTCACCAGTTGAATAAATCCCATAGCTAAGATCTTATCTATAAATTCATGGAGCTCTCCCATCTCCCTGGCTGCCATAGAATATAGCTTTGCTTTTGGCAGCTTAGCCCTGGGTACAATCTCAATTGCATAGTCTGAGGGATGGTGGGGTGGAAGTGTGCCGGATTCCCTCTTGCCAAAAATCTTGGCCAGGTCCCAATATTCCTTGGGAAACTGGTTCTGAGCTATCACTCTCTTTTAGGATTTTGGCTGTTTCTTCTTTCACTTTCTTACCCGCAAGCAAGGCAGCTTCTTAGCACTTTCCCTAACTCCTGCTGGCTGGATGTTTTCCTTCACATCCGCTATTTGTCTCTGTCCCAGCTGACTGATGGGCTCCATTTTTTCCATCATGCCAGGCACAGGACCATGGCCTCTGTCACCCCCAGGGCCACAATAAAATGAATAGTCTCTTTGTTGGTCCCGGCTTTTAGCTCCACAGGTGTGGTTAGGCATTGCACTGTCTAGCTGGGGAAATGCTACAGGTTTTCTCAGCTTCCTTAGCCTCCTTCCTGGCTTCTCTACTACTTGGGGGCTAACTAGGTGTCTGGTGCACCCTGAGTCCAAGAAGGCCATAAGGGTCCCCTTTACTCCTGAGGAGGACATTGACAGCAGTCAAGGGAATGATGGTGCCATTTATCATCAGGTCGTCTTCTTCACTGTCACTCTCATAGAAGACTGGTCCCATCTTGGCAGTGGCTGGAGTTCTCTCCCCCTCACTGGACAGAAGGGAGAACTCAACAACCTGTTGTCCTGCATGGGTTTTCTCTTTTGGTTTCAGCAGAGCTTTTTTCTTCTTCATTTGGCTCAGAGGTGGGGGACCATCATTGACTGTGGCCTGAAGCATTCGACAACTCAGTGTCCCTCCTTTCCACCCAAAAGCATCCACCAAGGTTCTGGTGGGGTCTTCCTCCTCTGAATGGTGGCGGGCTCCCTCTTTCTCCCCTGGGAGCTGCCTGCCTCTTCATTAGCTGGTGGGGTCAAGTCTCATGCCCAGTGTGTTCCTGGAATTCCATCAGGTCGATCTCCACCTCTGTGGCCATGTGGTACTATGCTTGCAGGTTGAGCGGCACTCTTCTGGGCAGGCAATTCTGGTACAACTTCTTGTTTAACCCCTCTCTGAAATGGTGGACCAACATCTGTTCAGGCCAGTCTCTTAGGAGTCTGGCCAGATGGCAAAAGTCTTGGATGTACTCCATCACCAGTTGCTTCCTTTGCTTTAGGGAATGGATACAGTCTTCCACGCATCAAGCCACCATAGGGTCTTCCATTCACTCTCATAGGGCTTGCATAAAAGCATCAAGGTCATGTAGTTCTGGGGTTTCTTCATTATGCAATGACACCAACCACTCTGAAGCGCTCTCCTCCAGGTTGACCATGATGACATGGACCTGAGTCACATCATATGGGTACATCACTCCATAACATTCCATGTGGTGCCAAACTTGAGCCAAGAAATGGGCTAGGTGACTTGGGTGCCCATTGAAATGGACCATCAAAGGTGGTGGCTGTCAATCCTCCTGTATCAGAACATATTCAGGAGGTGGAATCCCAGCTGCCAGCACCAGTGCCAGGACCTAAGCTGTGAGCGCTTGCGCTGGGGCCCCAACCATGGCTGGTGCCACCGGTGCTGCTAATTGCAGAGGAGGAGGAGGCGTGATGAAGGCCACTGCTGCTTGCGTTGGGTCTCCAACCACAGCTGTGGCTATTGGTGTCGCTGGCTGAAGTATAGGGGGAAGGGGAGTTACCAGGCCTGTAGGGTTTTTCCTGGTGTCATTGCTGTATGAATCTCCACCAATCTCTCAACTGCTCTTGCTCCATGGACAAGCTGTGACCAGGTTTGGGATCTTCCACTCAGTGGGTCGTCCCATTTGGCTAATTGCCTCGCTTTCCATTTACTGCTTCGGACCATGTTGACTCTGTTAGGGAGAAGGGGGTCTTCTGCTTCCACTGTCTTGCCCATGTTCATCACCCAGTGGGTTTTCAGCCCCTGGTATGGGGCTTCCCTTACTTGTTCCTTTATGGCTGCGGGTGACTGCTCAGACTTCTCAGGTTTTTGCTTTGGGCGCATGCCAACAGCTTGCATTCCTGCTGCAGCTTGAAGCAGTGCCGATTCCTCCTGAGCTGAGATATCTCCTGGCTTCTTTTTCTCCTCTGTGTCTTTGGCCACAGTTGACATCTCACGGTTGATCTCCTGGTGGAGTCCAGGTAGGCTTACTGAGGGAACTGGCTTAATGTCAACCGTCCCAATATGCTAGCCAGCAAAAGAAGCTCTCGAGATATTTTTTTCTCTCCAAGAGTATACTTTACTGAAAAGCCATGAAATAAGGAAGGAAGGAAGGAAGGAAGGAAGGAAGGAAGGAAGGAAGAAAAGGAAAGAAGAAAAGAAAGAAAAGAAAGAAAGAAAGAAAGAAAGAAAGAAAGGAAGGAAGGAAGGAAGGAAGGAAGGAAGGAAGGAAGGAAGGAAGATAATAAAATGGAATGTAGGCTTTTTAAAGCTACTGCTATAATGACTTCTGGACAATGCAAAGTGAGACAACACGCGTTGATGTTAGTCTAGTCATGCGGTTGGTTTCTTCAGTGCAGATTTAAAACTAAACTTGTAATAAATGCCATGTCTGTTTATATTGGCTGTGTTTAGTAAAGCAGAATGCTGACTACCACACCTCACATAGCATTATCCAAAAGTTATTTTACATACACAGTATATTTTTGATTTTTTTGTCAGACCCCAGTTCAACACAAAAATATGAAAGAAGAATTAATTATCACCAGAATAGGAAAGGGGAAACTAATGGGAAAGTAAATGAGAAATGGAACTATACTGCGAAATGTGCTGTGAATAAGGACCATGGTTAGTGCAGATATGCTCAGCCAGGAGAACCCCAGTTACTGAATGAAAAAAACAAACAAAATAATAAAAATAGTGAAAACTTTGATAGACCAATGAGGCCAAATGCCTATTAAATAGGAAAATATGCAATTTAGGTCATTCACATAACATTATGTGATTTGTATAATGTTGCTGTGGTTAACATAAAATTAAGGTAGAATTAAGGTAATTTTAATTACACTACATTATCCAAACTACTTCAGATGGAATGGACTTGAAAGGAGATAGAAATTGAGTCTGTTGCATCCCAATTCTACTTAATGGAGGGATTATTAAATCAAGGTTTCACTGTAATTCTATTAAATTTTGATTATTCTTATTCCTATGTGCATATATTACTCCATAGAAGAGTTTTTTGGGAAAAACAAATGAATGAATTCTAATTACATTTTTCAGCCTAATGCTACTGGCGAACAGAAAACAAAGCCTACTCAAAACAGTGTCCGAGCTTTAAGGGGTCTTGGCCTTTCTCCTGATTTGGTGAGTTTAATACACTCTGCAATATTGTATCTGAAAAAAGTACACAATTATATTGTTAGAATGGAAGTGGTTGCTATGTTTATAGTTTCACTAACTTGCAGTGTATATTAGGGTATTATTTTTTATTCAGGCAGCGAATCTGAGTGGGAATTTTCTGATTACCAGATAGGTTCACATTGTTATTTATATTAGATAAAAACTGCCTGATTAAGTATTGATGGGCATATTTGCTTGCAGCGTGGCATATTAGCTGAAATTTTAAACAGAAGTATATGTAGGTTATCTGCCTGATGTAATTGCATTATATTTTTGGGTTGCTCATTGTGTACTTATTTCTTAAGTGGTTAATAAGAAAATATAACTTTGACTAAATGCTTTTTTGTAAAGATACTAGATATTACATGTTTAATCTTATTATACTTTTAATAAGATTATGATGTCTAGTTTTGCTGAAACAGGTCCTACATCATTTATTTAAATTAGATAAAACTCCATAACTGAAGCCTATATTGGCCAAGTTCAGAAGCTGGTTTGGGGCCCCAAATTTGTTATGTAACAATGCATAAATTTCAACTAATTTTCCCAAAGATAAATGACTGTCTTTCAGTTAGGAAGCACAGGTAGAAGAAAAGGCTGATTGTATTTGGTAGGAAAGTTTTCTTGGTTAGCAACTAGATGGTTTAAAAACAAAATAGACACAGCATAATATTAAAAGAGTATTTTTCAAGTTCTTAACTATAAAATACCTCAGGATGTTTTTTGGATGAAAGATATTGGCTACGAGGAGGTATCTTAGATTATTTAATTGTGAGATTTGGAAATCATATCACAGGTTGTTAGGGTAAGGGATTTATTTTTATGAAAGCTGAAACTTTGCTTTATCTTCTTTTCCTTTAAAAATATTTAAAAGCTTTTTAATCAAACAAAAAAAGGAGGAAAGTGTTATACCAGAGTGTGTTGCTAATCTGTGTATATTTCCCCTTACAGATAGTCTGTAGAAGTACTAAACCTATAGAAATGGCTGTAAAAGAAAGATTTCAATGTTTTGTCATGTAGAACCTGAGCAGGTTTGTAGCATTCTTTTAAAAATAATAATAATCACACTATAGTGTTAATTAATGTTGCACTCTGAAATATTTTTTTGTTTTAAAATATTTTTCCATGTCAGAAAATATGTTGAATAACAGAAGACAACAGCTACCTATTAGGAAATTCATGGGGATAATATCAAAATGCGGGTGGCATGCTATTTTTAAAAATGCAACAGGTGTCAGTGTTGCACTGAAAAGTCAGACTTAAAAAAACTTCAAAGTTGTCTGACACTGAAGGGGAATAAAATGATTTCCTGGGCTTTATTTCAAAAGTTTGTTTAAAGGCTTATTTAAAACTGTATTTGACAGAATGTTTCCTTAATACAGTTAAATAGAGTTAACTGGGCAAATTTTTTACTGAGATAGAATCATGTAACTTATAGCAGTTTTTTTAAATGCTAGTCTCAATATATTAGAAGAGTGTATGCTATGTATTGTAGAAATGACTATATAATAGTTTTTTTTAAAAGAGAACATTCAAGTAAGTGAGTTTAAATCTAAAGTCACCCTGGAGTTGAATTTGACTCCTAATATCTCCTTTTTCTCCAGTAAAATTCTTAGTAAATAAAGGATATTTATGCATAAATTGATTAATGGATGATGATGATATGATAGTAGCTATGTATTCTTATCTTCATATTTTGTATTCTGCTGCTCAGATAATTTTTACTCTGCAATCTTATCCATGTTTCCTAAGAAATCAGCCTTGTTAAGTTTATGAAGATTTATCTCAGTATAAATAGAAATAAGCGTTAGATAAAATTTTAAGCATATTGGGTTAAGTCATCTAACCAATCTAATGCTATGATTAATCAATTTTTGGCTTTGTGGATAGTTCTAAGCCACCATAACCATAATTCTCAATGAATTCATAATTCATTCTACAGTAGAATTGTAGAGTTGAAGTGGGCTTTTTAAACTATTTAATCCAATCTTCTACCTAGCACAGAAATAGAAATTAAAGCATTCTCTTCATCCACATCCTTTATTTGCTATGGAATACTACAAACCTATCTTCCCAATTTTCTTTTTTCAGTATTTCCAGTTTCTTCTAGTTGTTCCATGGAGTATATAAATCTAAGAATATAATAAGAAAAGAAATGACTTCTAACCTTCCCCAACTAGTACAACAAATTTAGTAATTCTTCACTCTCTCCATCTATTTCTCTTATAGTGCAATTCTATTTATCATTGTTCTGAGATTGTAAAGATCAGCCTTTTGACCACCTTTGATTTACTTTAAGAACTTAAAGCATTAAACAATAATTATCCCCTATATTTCTGTTACTTCTACTTTTTCAAACAAGTATTTTATTGGCTAGTATCAAGTCAAAAATAGTCGATCCTTTTGTGCCTTTCTACACTCTAAAATACAAAATCATCAGCAAAAAAGTCAATAATTTTCTGGAAGGACTATATGACAGAATTTGTCTCAGCAGGTGTAAGGTATCACTAACAGTACTATTTTGTATCATTTTACAAATCTGTAGTTTGCGTTGTGAAAATATTATCCCTATCTTCTTGGTTAGGAAGGTAATATTGGATAAGGAAATGCTTTTCTTTATTTCCAGATACTTATGCTTTAATATATTCTCCAATATCATCAGTTCTATTACATCATATTTACTTTTTCTACAATAAAATTTTAAATTCAATTCTGCATCTTTTCCATATTCTAAATACTAAGAAATTGTAATATAAAAAATAAAAGGCATGGATGTTTTGAGCTAATTGTTCTTGTGTTTTAATAAGCTGAATAGGTTACATTTTAGCAGCACTCATTTTTTCTTTCTCTAAGGTCCTTATTTCTTCTACAACCCCCATCAGATTCAGTTTAAAGTGCCTTGCTATAATGAAACCCAACATTGCTTTCATCAAGGACATGGTTCTTGAGAAATTCAGCCCATCTCATCCTATTAGCCTGACAGTTAAAGAATTAAGACTACAATCTCCAAACCTAAATCGCTCCAATTAACACCATTTACATCATCAATTAATCATGTGAAGTCTTCATCTTCCTTTCCCAGTGTTATTCCATGAGCGGAGGGATGAATTAGAACTTCCCATTAATCCCAATGGTCTTCAGTTTCCTTCCTAGATCTTCAAAGGACATGATGATATCGTTGTAGATGTTTCTTTGCACTAACACTTCTATCACATTTCTGCCATTTGCTCCTAGTAGACAACACACTACTTATTTTTTTTATTTTTTATTTATTTTTAATTACATTTATATGCTGCCCTTCTCCGGAGACTCAGGGCAGCTTACAATTTTTTTGGGGATACAACCCAGCGTGCTCAGCAATAGCCTTCATTCCATTGTATATGCCTGCTTATTACTAAGCGGCATTTTTACAAGGTCAGCTTATTGCCCCCAACAATCTTGGGTCCTCAATTTACCTACCCCGAGAGGATGGAAGGCTGAGTCAACCTTGAGCCTGGTGGGATTCGAGCCTACAGCAGTTGTAGGCAGCTGGAACTTAAGTTGGCTTGCTTCAGTTCCTTATACAGTGCTACCTCAATACTCGTTATTAATTAGTTCCAGGAGGTGTGATGAGCAGTGAAAACAATGAGTACCAAACAAGCTATGTGACTTAACACATGACCTTTTGTTTCAGACAGAAAGGGTAGTGAGTCATGAGGCAGCCAACACTGACAGGTTCTAGTTGTATGTCATGTAGCAAACAAATGATGTGTATCGGGTCAAAATGTTTGCATCAAAATGCTTTGACTACCAAATTTAACACGTTTTAAAGCAGTTAAGTACTGAGGTGCTAGTGAATTGCCAAACAGAGTGACATCTCTTTTTGTAGTTATATCCCTTCTGCTCTTTAGAAAAGTACTATCCTCTTACCTCTTTTACACTGTCTTCTTTTCTTCTTCAAAGGTTCAGGGCATGTTTCTTCTGCAAAGGTCTCATGGTTTTTCTGAGTTCCACCACCAGTGCAGAATATCATCTGTGTTTTGTTTCTGATTGCTGACTCCTCCATTGAGCTTAATTTTTTTGCTCAGTTTCCTTAAGGATACCTGCTTACTTGCCAGTTCTCATAGTACATTTTATTTGTTTGATATGATTATAAAAGATGGCAGAATGACAAAAAACAAACAGCATCAGTTCCAAGAACAACATGTGGAGTTACTTCTGCATAGTTACATTATTGTTGTTCACCTACAGACAGAAACTAGTCAGACTAAAGCAGTTTGTTGCATAACTATAAATATATTCTATGAACTGCTAGGGAGGGCTGTCTTTGCACTCTTCCTGCCTACCAGACATTCCAAGCTCTGCTGTTTCTTTGCCCTGTAGAAGGTAGCCTCTCTCTTCTGGGACTCCAACTACATTCCACCAGTCAGGAAGCAAAAACAAATGAATTCACATAATGCAGTGGAGATTCACTCATCATTTCCAAAGGCCTGTGCAAAGAGCTAGGGCTTCAAAGCGTGTCATGCCCTTGTTAGAGTCAGACTCTGAGGGAGAGGAGGAACAGCCGACAGGGAGTGGAGGTGTGGCTCCAGAGGTTGTGGAGGAAGCCGGGGAAGGGCAGAGGCCAGCTGAGCAGTCAGAGGAAGAACCAGGCCCATCATTTCTTCATCCTAGGACACGCAGGGAAGAATGGAGAAGGAAACAACTTGGCTTACGAGAGAGGAAGTAGCCATGATCCCCCTCACTGGTTGCAGCTGGGGAGAATAGTATATAAGAGAGAAGTTAAAACACAGTGTTGCCAGAAGCAAAGCATGTTTTATTTTGGGTTGAAGTTATCTTGGTTGGCATCCTTCCAACAGACTGTGCCTTGTTATCTCCTTGAAGTTGGTAATTACTTATCCTGGTCCGTTGTGGAAATTTCTTCATTGTAGTTTGTTTCATTTTTTATTTCACCTCTATCTGCTCATTAAGTTCGGACTGTATTGCTTTCTTTTGAAGACTATTTTTGAGTACATTTTATCTCCAACTGAGAATTATTGAACAGTGGGGCCAAGTTGGAGGCATTAAAGGACATTTATTTATGTTTTGGATTTTGTTACGTTTGTGTTACACTCCAGGTCATCACAAAGCCCATAGAAACATCAGCAAGGTGTGTCTGGGGGTATCTGAACCTGGAGGGGGTGGACCTCATTCCAGAGGGCAAATGTTATTACAAAGAAGTCTTACAGATTGAAATCAGACTTACAGATTAACAGAGTTGGAAGGGACCTTTTAGGTCATCTAGGCCAACCCCCCACTCCGCAAGCAGATCCTACACCATTTCTGACAGATGGCAGTCCAGTCTCTTCTTGAAAGCTTCCAGTGATGAGGCTTCCACAACTTCTGATGGCAAGCTGTTGGTTAATTGCTCTCACTGTCAGAAAATTTCTCCTTATTTTCAGGTTGAATCTTTCCTTGTTCAGTTTCCATCCATCATTCCTTAGCTCAGGTGCTTTGGAAAACAGCTTGACCCCCTCTTGTGGCAGCCTGTCAAATATTGGAACATTGCTATCATGTCTCCCCATTCCTTCTCTTCACTAGACTAGCCACTAGATTAACCCAGTTCCTGCATTTGTTCACCGTATGTTTTAGCTTCTAGTCCCCTAATCATCTTGGTTGCTCTTCTCTGCACTCTTTCTAGAGTCTCAATATATTTTTTGATGGTGTGGTGACCAAAATTGCATGCAGTATTCTAAGTATGGTATTGCTAAGGCTTTATAGAGTGGTATTAGTACCTCACTTGATCTTGATTGTATTCCTCTGTTAATGCAACTTAGAATTGCATTGGCTTTTTTGGCTGCCACTGCACACTGTTGACTCATTTTTTAAAGTTAATTACATTTATATGCCGCCCTTCTCCAAAGACTCAGGGCGGCTTACAATTTTTGGGATACAACCCCAATGCGCTCAGCAATAGCCTTCCTTCCATTGTATATGCCTGCTTATTACTAAGCAGCATTTTTACAAAGTCAGCTTATTGCCCCCAACAATCTTGGGTCCTCAATTTACCTACCCCGACAGGATGGAAGGCTGAGTCAACCTTGAGCCTGGTGGGATTCGAGCCTGCAGTAATTGCAGGCAGCTGGAACTTAAGTGCTAGGCATTTAACAGCCTGCACCACCAAGGCTCTTTAATTGGTTGTCCACTAAGACTCCAAGACCCCTCTCACAGTTACTGCTATTAAGCCTGGTTTCACCCAGTCTATATGTATACTTTGGGTTTTTCTTGCTGAAGTGTAAGACTTTACTTTTCTCTACATTGAATTTCATTTTGTAAGATTGGGCCCAGTGTTCAAGTGTGTCAAGATCCATTTGGATCTTTAGCCTATCATCGAGGGTGTTGGCTATTCCTGCCAGCTTAGTATCATCTGCAAATTTGGTAAGTTCCTCTTCTATTGCCTCATCTAAGTCATTTATGAAGAGTAGTGGGCCTAAGATGGAACCTTGTGGTACCCCACTGCTTCCTTCCTTCCATGTAGATGTAGTAGCATTAAGGACTATGTCATGCTTCCATGGTACACATAGATGGCATTGTTTAATTAAAGGAACACGGAACACACCAAACAGATGGAACTGATTATGCAGATGTTATGGGAGATAGGAGGTCCCTAAAATAATCAGGCACTATACCATAACCTGGTTCATCCTTTTTGAATTTGTGGAGCTAAAGGAAATATTTATTCACACACACACATGCAGAGAGAGAAGGAGAGAGAGAGAGGGAGGGAGAGAGAGAGAGAGGCAGGATCCTTGTCTATTTAGTTTTAAATTTACACTATTAATAATTGAAATTCATATTTTTTAGGTAATATTTATCCATGACGTTTCTTCCACTTACCGAGTGCCAATCCTTTTGGAAGAACAAGGCATAATTAAATACTTTAAAGAGAGGCTAAGCCTACCAATTGATGACCAACCAAGCCACCTTCTTTTCAAATGGAAAAAAATTGCGGATAGGTACATTTCCTTGTTTGTTATCTTGATTTCTCTTTTTCCTCTGCATTGTATTTGCACCTGAAAATCTTTTTGCAAAATTGAGCAAGTAGGATTTATCCGGTCCCAGGCTTTTAAGAGTAGTTTGTTTGTTTCAGTGTTTTCGTAAGTAATGCATAATATGGTAAGATGACATAATAAGAACGTATTTGCAGTATCTTTTGATATTATATATTATGTTACAATTCAGATGGTGCCAAAATGCAAACTTTTTACCCAAGAGGTTTTCATAGAAAAATTCTGAATAGGAAAGTATGAGGTAAAAGCACCAATGTTGATTTTTACATTTTAGAACAAGGCAGGGGAGAGCCAGTGTGGTGTAGAGATTAAGGTCTACAGGACTTACTAGGAGCAGGGAAAGTCAAATTTTAATCTTTTTAAGCATGAAAACCAGGTAGATAAAGTTGGGCCAGTGATTTTCTCTCACCTGTACTGAGCATTAGATTCTGTGATAAGGTAGCTGGAAAACAACCCCCTCTCGTGATGTTGCATCATGCACTGATAAGTTTCATTGTTAAGAACAAGGTGAGCTCAGTGCAAAAATAAATAGAGATTGAAACTATGCAGTTGTAGCTCAAGGCACTTCAACCTTACCATTAGTTTCATTCCCAAAGCTCTCATCTCTTATTTTCAGTCAGAAATGCTGAAACAAAAAACATTCTGTTAAAGTAAGGAGCAAAAATCTGTGCTCAAACTTAAACACCTACAAAAGTCATTTAATGATCCTTAAAAGGAAAGAAAGAAAATCCCCCTATGCTTGACACTTTGCACGACTCTACCTATGCTGAAGAAAATGGAAGGACATAATTAAAATATTAATTTTGCCTGTTCATTTTCTTTGAGCTGTTGAGAGGAACCTGCAAAGATGTCCCACCCTATCATTTTATTTGAGGGATCGCCTTTCCCAGAGAACATTTGCCCACCCCATTAGGTCTGACAGGAGAGCTGTGTTCTGGATCCCACCACTAGACCAGGGCTGTCAAACTCACATGCTGGATGCGTCACGCCTGGTTTAGCGAAAGGGAAAAAAGTCACGATACGTGACGACACCATGACTCCGTGACTTTGACACACCTGCGCTAGACGGTGTTTCTCAACCTTGGTAGTTTTAAGATGTGTGCACTTCAACTCCTAGAATTTCATAGCCAGCCATTCCTCAGAAACACTGTGCTACGGATTGCCATGCGGCAGGATCTAGGAAGGGAACCTTTTGTGGGGTATCATTCTCCCCCTCCAGAAGATCAGACTGGTCCCGCTTCTACTGACTTTTTATAAGGCCTTAAAGAGATGGCTTTGCAACCAGGTTTCAGGTGTTCATTCCTGACAGTTTATATATTTTGGCTACCAATTATGTTGTTTGATTTTATGTGGCTTTTATTTATTTTTCTTTCTTTAAATTATGGCTTATTACATTCTCCAAAGAATAAAATATATATCAAGGAAAAAATGGAAAGAAAAATGTGTCTAGGTTATATTCATTTCTTTTCTTTTTAACTATTGTAAGCTGCTCAGACTCACATATTTGAAATGGGTGGCTATATAAATTGAAATAATAAATTAATAATGAATAGTTTCTTTCTATCAACAAAAGCTAAGAAGACTAAATAAGGGTGAGGAACAAATTCTACCAATTACAAGATAGAGCCTCTGCATCAGAAAATAATCCAAAAACCTACATTTTTATAGCAGATTTATTTATACCACACATGAAATAAATTGATTCAGTTCTTCAAAACATCTAACTGGTGCATAAACCACATGTGGAGTTTCTATTAATGTAATTTCTCTTTCTTATGTTATTCCCAACTGCCCTATTTTCTTTTCTCCTGACTCATAATAAATAACAATCAGCTTTTTATCTGGGGAGGTATAAATTATTCCAATTGAGCATAATGTTATTTAATAATAAATTAGCCATCAAGCCATTTATAAATATATTTGTGCAGGGCTTTCATTTTCTAAAATGGCTTGGATAAATTCAGAGGAAGACGAAATTCAAATAGTGATACTACTTCAGCTATACATAGAATAAACTGGAAGGTTTTTCTGTTTAAAAATATTTCAAGCTTCTGTTGTTTTTTCCTTTTTACTGGGAGAGTAAACCTTGATTATACTACAGCTGCTAGCAATCTGTTTTTGACACTTAAGAACATGGCTTCCCTCATTTTAAATACACACACACACACACTAACGATATCCAATCCAAATTTATAATACTTTAATACCTGCTAAAATATTTGGAAATCTGTATATTATTTCTCCTGCCGGCATTGAGTGCCAACCGCCCTGTATGAGCACACAGGCAAGGGCTCCTTGGGGTGCCATCTGCGAATCAGTGCTGTTTGGCGGTGCCCCGGGGGAGGGCCTATTCTGTGGCAGTTCCCGCCTTATGGAACCAATTACCCCTGGGACTCCGTTTGGCCCCTGACCTTTGCACCTTCCGTCATGATTTGAAAACCTGGCTATTTGAACAGGCCAGGCCACCTCTTGGGGGGTGGTTTTAAATTCTAAATTTAGGAACTGTACTAGGGTTTTAGATCAATTGGCCTGTATTATTTAATAGCATTTTAGGCAATTAATTTATTGATACTTTATATTGACAGGTATGAGAGGATGCTAAAGAGCTGTTCTGTTGCTCTAGTTGGGAAGTATACAAAACTGAGTGATTGCTACACCTCTGTTTTCAAGGCGTTAGAGCATTCAGCTATAGCAATTAATCACAAGCTTGATCTAATGGTGAGAATCAATCATTTTTTCCCTTTCATTGTTTCTTTGTGTTTTGTAAGTATCCTGAGGTGTTTCTAAGGTTTCTTTTTTCAGTAACATGTGCTCTTTAATATCTTTTGCTGATCTCTTGCACATTTTCTAAAGTAGTTTAAGTATATGGTTTTATCCTGAGAGTTGTTATAATAATTTCAGTACTGAAATTTCTGAAAGATAAAGAAAATCCCATGTTCCTGAGAAATATTTTATTTCTTGATTAATATTATTTTATTTATTCATTTATAAAATTGATACACTGCCTATCTCACTGAAGTGACTCTGGTTGGTTTAACTGATACATTAATCCTACTCACAATTGTATGCATTAAGATACATGCGGCTAAGCAGTGTCAGGTCTACCATCTTTGGCTTGGCACCACCTGGCATCCTGCCATCAAAGGATTAGAGGGAGGGATGTGGGGGAGAAATGGGCAATAAAACTATATGCATTTTTATTTGGGAATTTGGGAGGCGGGAATGACAGTTAAAGAAAATCAGCTCAATGTGGAACTAGTTCATGCCAGGACATATTCAAGGCAATTTGCCTTGAAAGTTACCAGCCCAAACACTTCAGTTACCAGCCCAAACACCTCAGTGTTCCCAAAACATCCAGACAGCATTGCATTGGCTGGATTTGACTGGTCATGGGGGGAGGGACAGAATTGAAGAAAATCATTTTGTGTTGATGTGCTGGAAAATAGATTCCACCTGACTTTACTGCAACCACCATCTCTTAGTAAAAGTACCTTTCACTTCAACCAAATGAAGTCAAGGGTTTTTCTTCTGAGGGATCAGTGGGGAGGTCTGACATTAGACAGAATCTGCAATTGTGGTCAAACCAGAGAGGACATCACCTCTACCATGGGGACCCTGCACATGATGTTGGCTCAAGGGAGTGATCAGAAAGAGATAAAATGATAGAGGGAGGCTTTGTCCAGGTCTCCTCCATGACTGGATCTATCTGAGTGGACTGGAAAAGCAGAAAGCTGTGGTCACCCACTGAGACCCAGCTCAATTCACTTCTCTGCAGGGTTAGCATCGGCATGAAATGTAATGGGGATCCCCAGCAACTGAGATACTTAGTCCAGGTTTTGACCTACAAGCAGGACTATGATCTGGAGATAACTATGGAAGGCAGCAAAGTGAGATGTGTCACCATGACCCTAGAGGGGGCCATGCCACAGTGGATGGTCACTCTCAACAATGATGATGCCCCAGAGCTGAGAAACTTCAACCGATTCAAGGCAGTGCTCTGCAAGTGATTTGAGGATCTCCTGGCCGATCACAAAGTTAGAGACCACATCAAGACCATTAGCCAGGGACAGAAAAAGTTGGCTGAGTACATCCATGAGTCTTGCAACCTGGTTTGCAGGCTCACCGACTGGTCACAAAACATCCTGATCAGATTCTTCAAAGACGGGCTAAGCGATGAGGTCTGCAACACCTGTATCTCCAGGAGCACTCCCCCCCCTATGTTTCATGGCTGGTACATTCTGGCAGAGGAGATGGAAACTGACCTGGCCTGAAATAAATATCTCCCAGGGTGGGTGAAAAAATCCTTTCCGGAGAAGAAGGAAGTCCCAAAAGTGCAGCCAAGCATCTACTCTCCACCACCTGTTTCAAGAGCAGCAAGGAGGGATACTAGGCCACTGAATGCAGATCCAACCATCCTGCCCAAAAGATGGTTCCAGGTTCCATCAAGAAGCCTGCCAAGCTGCCACTGCAAACCTGTGAGATGGCCCTGGAAGGATTGGAGGTTGTAAAGTTCACCCCATTCCCACAGAATGGTGAGAGAACCCTGGCTGATCAGCAGAGGACCCTGAGGAGAGTTGTTAATAATAATAATAATAATAATAATAATAATAATAATAATAATAATAATAATAATTTATTAGACTTGTATGCTGCTCTCTCTCCCTAAGGACTCAGGGCGGCTCACAGTATAAAACACAATAAATAATTTACTTAAAAAAATAATTAAACACTACAAGCCCAATAATACTAAAAACAATTAAAATTACTTTAAAAAGAAAGAACCCCCCCCCTTGGTTCAGTCCAGGCCGGCCTGCTGAAACAGCCAGGTCTTCAGGTCCCGGCGGAAGGAGCGGAGATCAGGGGCCAAACAAAGGCTCAAGGGGAGCTGATTCCACAGGGTGGGTGCCCCCACAGAGAAGGCCCTACCCCTGGGCACCGCCAGCCGACAATGTCCGGCTGACAGTACCCCAAGGAGGCCCTGCCTGTGGGAGCGCACAGGGCGATCGGAGTGTGATGCTGGCAGGAGATGTTCCCGCAAGTAATGATGACCGCCTGGTAAGTGGCCCAGTTGCCCAGTGACAGTCCCCATTGAACTTGCAGTCCAATTCCCAGGATGAAAAGTGAATCTACTGGCCCTTCTGGACTCAGAGTGTACTAGATGCCTAGTCAGCCCTGTCCTGGTTGAAATGCTAGGAATGAACTTAGACCACTCAAGGTGCTGATGGCATTTTACCAGCTAGATGGCTGTGTAGTGAGAGGAGGATTCCAGCAACGTTAGTCACTGAGCCAATATACATGTAGATGGAGCACACACAGACGCTCTTGAGTTTTATTATAGCACCAGGCATGGAAAGATACCTGAGGCTAGGATTAGCATGGCTATAGAAATGGAGCCACTATGTGAACTGGAGAAGGGGGTTGCTTAAAATCTGATGGGCTGCAGCAAAAGGAGACCCTGGAGGGGACCCTAAAGCCAAGATGGGGAGGTGGGGGCTGCCGTGCAGGACTGGAAGAAAGCCAGTCCTAGAATTGCTCAGGAATATCAGGACTTGTGGGACGTGTTTAGTGAAAAGAGCTGAGACAAGCAGCTATTAAACTGCCTAAGCCCAAACTATATTCAATGACTCCTAGGGAACTGGAAGAGTTTGAACTTTTATAAACAAAAATTAAAAGGGGTTTCATTCAACTGGCCTGACCCAGGGTGGCCGCCCTGGTCCTGTTCTGGGGTGGGGAGGACAGATCACTTCGCCTATGACTATAGAGGGCTAAATGGAATGTGTGTTGGAAATGGAATGGGACTTTTAGGTTCCTACCCTTGGCCACACTTGCTTCTCTGCCAGGGTTCCACCTCCATGCATTAACCTCTAGCTTTTCTCCTTGGCTGACCAACCCCTAACTGTTCATCCTGGCCAATGGGTTAGGACCCCTCTGTCCCATGTGCTTCAGCACAGCCCATTTGCCAAAACAGCTTTTGTCTTGGATTTTCAGCCACTTGGGACAGTTAGCCACCAGCCAATCAGCTAACTGCCAATGCTGGCAGCCAGATGCCACAGGCATTGCAGGGACTAGGGGGCTTTGGGGGGAGGTGCTGCAGCAAAACGGCCTCAGGCGCTTGTTAGGAGAAGGAAGGGGAGGGGGTGGAAGGTCCTCTGTACCTGATTTTGCCTCCCTGACACCGAACGGGCAGTGTTTGTTGCTATGACTGCCATCTGAGTTTGGTTGGAAGGGAAGAGCGGGGGTGGGGAGGGAGATAAGTAAACCAGCTTCATCCAAGGGAGTTTTTGTTTCAGGTGGGTATCCTAGCCTTAGAAGGAGAGAGGAAAGGAGGAAGGGAAGGGAAAGAGAGAGATAAAGAAAGAAAGAGAGGGAGAAGGGAGACAAGAAAGAAAAGAAAGAAAGAGAGGGAGAAGGGAGACAAGAAAGAAAAGAAAGAGGAAGGAAGGAAGGAAGGAAGGAAGGAAGGAAGGAAGGAAGGAAGGAAGGACGGACTTTGGGCTGGGTGCCCACCTGGTGCATGATCTCTGCCACTGACTCCGCCACCAGGTCTGTGAGGACCTGTACCAGGTGCAAGAGGACCTTGGTGGCCAAGGCTCATTACAGGAGCTGTTGAGAGATTGTCCTGTGACCTCAAACAGGGAGTCGAGGACCACAATCCTTGAATGGAGGGCAATGGAACTGCTGGACCTGAGTGACTCCAGGGGATGGAGCTACTAGACTGCGATGCGGAGACAGACCCTGGAGGGGTTGCTGGAAAGGTTTGATTGACTAAGCCTGAGCAGCATGGGCTGCCCGTGTTGGTTCAAGTACATGGGGCTGATCTTGAACCAGCCAATTTTGATTTTTCTCCCTCCATGGGCCTGGTCTACCACTGCAGTGTCCCAGCCTGCCAGCCCGCCACTGATTCGCTCCATGCAGTCAAAGTTATTGCTTCCCATGGGGGGGGGTCTACGTCCCAGCATCCCAGGTGACTAGCCCTCTGCCTCCCCTTATGCCCCCTGAACATTTAAGTGCCACCCGGCAGGGCCTACCACCTGGGGCAGAGCTGCGACCAATCCCAGTGAACCCCTGCCCCTGTGCAGCAACTGCCTCAGCCACCAGCTCAGGCTCTCTCTCGAGCTCCACTGGCACGAGAAGGGAGGAGGGGCTGACAAGAACCCCAAAAGCCAACTGAGTGATGGCTACTGGGGCGACTCAGTCCTTGCCAAGCAGAAGAGCCACTGAGAGTGGCCTTGGTGATTAAATGCTTCCGATGTGATCAGCAGGGCCACTGAGTGACTGAATGCCTGGTCCCGGCCCCCATCCCACAAGCCAGGGACACAGAATCAACCAAACTGAAGAAGTCATCATGAAGGGCTTCAGAGAAGGGGAAATTTGCCTGCCAAGTCGTTGAGGTCACCTGTCCCTGCATCAAGGAGGGGGGAACTCCAGTCCTGGAGACCCAGCTGCTGATGCTCTACGACAGTGATGATGACAGCGAGGATGACCCGATAGTAAGTATGACCACCTGTCCCTTCTCCGTCTAGTCGAGACTAATAGCACCCAAGACAGGGGCAGAGGGGAAAATAGTAACAATCATAGACATGGGCTGCACCCAGTGTCTGATCAGTTTGCCCACAGTCCTGAAGCTAGGGATCAGGACAAAGCCCCTAGCCAGACCCATACACTTTGAACAAGTTGATGGGTCACTAATAGGAACTCCAGCCACACTTCTAACCGAGCCTGTGAGATTAGAAATGGGCCAGCACTGGGAGCTGATCTGATTCATGGTGGTGCCAAAAATGATGGAGGCATTGATTCTGGGTCTGACATGGCTGGACAAGTGGCAGCCCACCATCTCCTGGGAGGGTGTATATAGGAAGCTGAAGCTGAGAATAGGCCATCCCCTCTCCTAACACAGCTGAGGAGGGAGCTGTCTAACAACTGAACGGCCCCAAGCAAAGTGAACGAGAGGCTGTGCCTCATAGCAACCCCCAGGCACTCCCCAAATCCCCAGAGAATACCGAGACTTAGCCGGGGTGTTCAGTAAGGAGGATTGCAACACACTCCTCCCCCCCCGACCCGTCAACTGCACCATAGAAATTGTAGCAGAGGCAAAACTGTCCAAGCCTAAGATGTACTCCATGACACCCAGTGAGTATAGAGAACTGAGGGAAATACTTCAACACCAATCTAGCCCAAGGGTTCATACAGCCAGCAAAGTCCAGAGTGGCCACCACAGTCCTCTTCACGAAGAAAAAAGGACAGGTTGATGAGGCTCTGTGTGGATTTTAGAGGAATTAATGCTGTATGCGTGGAAAACACATACCCACTGCCCCTCATGAAGGACATGCTGGTACACTTAGCCAAAGGAAAGGTTTTCACCAAACTAGACCTATGAAAGACATATTACCAGGTGTGAATTAAGGAGGGGGACAAGTGCAAAACCTCCTTTAACTGTCCCTTAGGGAGCTTCCAATTCAGAGTGATGCCCTTTGGGTTGCAAGGGGCCCCTGCAATCTTTATGCAACTGATAAACAAGATGCTACACGAGCACCTGTACAGAGGAGTCCTCATGTACCTGAACAACATTCTCATTTTCATTGAGATCTTGAAGGAGCACATTACATTGGTGCAACTTGCCAAATAAGCTAAGCTAAACATGAAGCTCTCAAAATGCAAGTTTCATAAGACTAGCCTAGACCTGGGCTACCGAAAGTGTCAAACGAAAGTGTAGAGATGGACCGGCTAAAGTTAAAACAGTCTTAGATTGACAACGCCGCAGACATGAAAACAGATGCAGATCTTCTTAGGGTTCGCTATCTTCTATAGGGATTCATCCCCTCCTTCACTGCCCATCACTGAACTGTTAAAAATGGGGGGGGGCAGCAGCCATCGACTTTAGAGAAAAGCGCCAGCTGGCTGCCGCTTGAAAGCCTATTTCCCAAAGAACCAATCCTCAGGCATCAAAATCCAGAACGGCCCTTTGTAGTCCAAGAGGATGCTAGCGACTTGATTGTCCCTCCTTTAACTGTCCTTAGGGAGCTTCCAATTAGAGTGATGCCCTTGGGTTGCAAGGGGCCCGCATCTTTATGCAACTGATAAACAAGATGCTACACGAGCACCTGTACAGAGGAGTCCTCATGTACCTGAACAACATTCTCATTTTCATTGAGATCTTGAAGGAGCACATTACATTGGTGCACCAAGTGCTGAAAAAACTTGCCGCTAAGCTAAACATGAAGCTCTCAAAATGCAAGTTTCATAAGACTAGCCTAGACTACCTGGGCTACCGAGTGTCAAACGAAAGTGTAGAGATGGACCCGGCTAAAGTTAAAACAGTCTTAGATTGACAACCCCTCGCACATGAAAACAGATGCAGATCTTCTTAGGGTTCGCTATCTTCTATAGGGATTCATCCCCTCCTTCACTGCCTATGAACCAAAGAACAATCCTCAGGCATCCCTTTAAAATCTTTAGAGCGGGCTTTGCTGAGCCCTATCCAAGAGAACCAATCCTCAGGCATCTAGCGAAATCCAGAACGGCCCTTTGTATTGTCCCAGAGGTGCTCCTGCAGAAATTGTCCTCTGATCAACCTGCAACCTGCATGGCAACTGCACTTCCAAAAATTGGCCAAAAATTGACTGAGAGGAGTGTGGTGGTGTGGAAGAAGGAAGCCTATGTGGTCCAATGAGCCATACTGAACTGGAGACACTTTCTTGAGGACAACCTCATTCCGTTTGAGGTGTGGACTGATCACAAAAACTGAGAAGCCCTCAAGACGGCATGAAAACTCCCCCCAAAGCAAGTTCATTGGGCCTAGTACTTTAAATGGTTCAACTTTGAGCTAAAAGACATCTCTGGGGGGAAAACCTCCTGGCAGATGCCCTATCACTCAAGCCACAGTACAATAGCTATAATTCTCCCCTCCCAACATGCCTTGCAAGCCAGGGACAGACTAGGTGACAAAGAGCTATGACTGAGGGGTCGGTAACCCAAAACTTAAGAGACGAGTTGCCAGCCAACCAGTGGCACAACAACAACGAAGAGACACTAACTCTGAGAGATGGGCTAGGCTGGAAAGGCTCAAAGTTGTATGTGCCTGAGAGCCTGTGACTCCAAATATTGCAACAGTCACAATTCAAAGCAAGCGGGGCACTTTGGCTATTTGAAGACACTGCACTTGGCCAGGAGGCAATTTTGGTGGCCAAAGGTGAAATGGGACATTGAGAACTATGTCAAAAGTTGTGCCACTTGTGCAGCCATGAAGAAGAGGCCAGAGAAGCCCCCTGGGTTGCTCCAACAGGTGGCAGACCTATCCAGACCCTGGGAGGAAATTGCCATGGATTTCATTGTTGAGCTTCCTGAGAGTGGGGGAAATACAGTCATTTGGACTGTAATAGATTTATTCTTGAAGCAAGCCCACTTCATAGCGTGCCTGGAGCTCGCATCAGTGAAAAAGCTTGCCAGATTGTTTATAAAGCAGATTTATAGGCTACACGGTGTCACCCGCAGGATCATTTCTTACTGGGGGGGGGGGTTGGTCCAATTCACTGCTATGTTCTGGAGGGAGTTCATTAGGTCCATTGGGTCTTTGCAGGGGCTTAGCTGAGTACCAGTGGGGCCACGGAATGCACAAATGCCATGATGGAGCAGTTCTCCATTTTGTTATGTCAACTATCAGCAGTCAAATTGGTCAGAGCTATTGCCATTCACTGAGGTGGCATACAATAATGTGGTGCATAGCAGCACCGGCCTGAACCCTTTCCAGGTCACCCGTGGCATGGAATTCATTCCCATGCCTGAACTTCCTCGTGAGCCCCCTTCCTCAATGTCATTAAATGGATGGATGGAGTCCTTGAAGGAGGGGTGGGAAAATACCAAGCGGGCTTTACGGGAAGGGGCAAAAACCCATAAAGCGCAAGCCAACAAATGCTGCAGCCCCCAAGTGCTGTTCCAAGTCAGGAGCAAGGTCTGTCTCTCAATGAACTACCTAAAGTTAAAGCTCCCTTGCAAAAAATAGGGCCTTTCTCTATAGTGAATCCACCCGGTTATAATGCAGCTTAAGCTCCCTTGCTTGCTAGGGAAAGTGCATCCGGTTCTTCACAGCAGTTTCTTAAAGCTGGCAGTAGGCTCACTGATCAGACCAATAGATCAGGAAGCCCCGAAACCAATAGTGGTACAGGGGGAGATGCATTATGAGGTAAAGAAGATCATGGATTCAAAATTGCCTAGGGGGAGGCTGCAGTACCTTGTGCAGTGGAAGGGGTACCCGCTCTCCGAGGCCACTTGGGTCAAGAGCTGGAATGTGAAGGCAGATAGGTTGGTCAAGCAGTTTCATGATGAGTGCCCCCAGAAACCTAAGAGACCTCCAGAGGAAGGAAGGTGAATCTTGACTGAATCTTGAGTAACCTCTCTGTGCTTTCTTTTCTTTGCAGGAAGTTCTTTTCAATTAAAGGGGGACACCTGTCAATCCTGAAGCTGACCCGACTGAAGCCATTTTGCCGCTTCAGTGTTGCCACACTGGAGCTGAGGGATAGGGATGGGGGAATAGAGATAGTTGGGGTTTTGTAGCCAAAACGAAATATATTCTCTTGGGAAGCAAGGACATTCTCACACTTGGTCAGAGAGAGGAGGATGAGTGATGTTACCCGGCAATTGGACGACACCTCGATTGGACCATGTGACTGATTGTTTGGGGAAAGGGAAAAACATTTACTTTTAATTAGGTGAAAACCGCGGGAACCTTCAGAGTCAGTTATCATAAGATCTGTGCCAATATGATATCTCCAATAGAGCTTATTCTTTGAGGAATCTACCTGCCTTGGAGTTTTGCTTGCTATGGGTCTATTACTTGGAACCCTTAAGGAGGTTAATTGCTACCAGAGAAAATGGTAGATTTTGTAATGTATCATTGCTGTGAGGTTAAACATTTCCATTTTATCTGCTGGAAATAAATATCCTATTAAAATATTTAAGCATTGTGTTGAAGATTCCTAGAAACTAGCATCTTTATTTAATGACCTTAAATACCTTTCTTTGATCCAACTGAATTTTTTAATATAGAAACTATATCCCTAAAAGGAAATTAGAAGTTCATTTTATATCTTGAATTGCATTATTATATTATGAAAAATTTGGAGCCAGTAATAATAACTGTTGAATTATTAAGTTTAAACATATTTTTCTTCCTTTACCCAGCCTTCTTTTTTTTCATCTGCTTTACACTTGGCAAGAAAAATGGCAGTAGTTCGTTTGAAATAAACCTTTCCACATTTTTATGAATTTGAAAAACACCCTGAAGTCCATGTTTTATTCAATCTGTTCTGCACCATGTAAATGTTTCTAAGTTATGTAAAATTTACATAATTCAATAGATCCCTAATACTTAGAGTACTATCACAGAATCAGTGCTAGAGTAGCGTGCTTTGTCCATTCAAAACTTTATTAATTATAAATTGTTAAATTTTTTTATTTTGAGAAGAGTTCCACTGTATTTAATATATGAGTGTAAATATATATATATATATTTATATTTTAAAGAATGCCCTTTTTATTCAACCAGTATATAGATTCAGCAGACCTCGAACCTGCTATGGAATCTGAGAATCCAGTGAAATTCCATCAGGCCTGGCAGCAGTTATGTAAAGCAGAGTAAGCAAGTACCTTTTTCTTCACTTCCACTTGGATTTACGTGGTTTATTCTTGTTTTTTGTTTTATAAATAAATGCATTTTAATTTTATTTAAAACTAAAACTTGAACATTTGATATGTCAGTGTATATAGAGCATACCTGGACCCAACTCTTACTATACATTTCTGGAAATCTCAGCCTTATTTTTGCTGAAGTATTTCTATTAGGTGTTTTGGGTTATTTTGTTTTTGCTAATGTCCTAAACTGTGAATTGAAGTAAGTTATAATAAAAAGCAAATCTTCAGCTTACGTTCATTGGTAATATTATTATGTGAAAAAGAAACAGGTTTGTGCTATGCAGACAAAGATTATTAAAAATTGTCCTTAGGATGAGATCACACCTTATGTATCATAATGGCATGTTTGAAATAACATACACTGATAAAATGTTTTTTTTATTTTAAATTTTTATTTTTTAAGACAAACACAAACAAACAAATACATAAAAAACATAAAACCATCTTCCATTTTTGTACAGTGGTCAGTTGGTTTCACATCATTTGTGCTATCCTTTCATAGTCATCACTCACAATTTATATAAATTCTCATATTATCAATGACATATGCTTATATATTTATCACACTGATAAAATGTTCAGTACATATACCAGCAGATGAAAAACTCAGTTAAAAGGTCTTATATGTTCTACCTATCAGTAAAAGTATGGCACAGATACACATAAGTCTCAAATCTAAATTATTGGGCTGGTGCATTATGCTTGAATTTTGTATTGTGTATTATTTCAGTTGCATATTAGTACCCGGAGGTTTCGGCCATAGGGGAACAGAAGGAAAACTTCAAGCCATTTCATGGGCAAGAAGAAAGCAAAAGCCTTTTCTTGGTAAGCATGTGCCCAGGGAGTGAAGCGATTTTAGTTTTGCAGAATTGATAACATTTGTTCAAGGTTGATTTCCCAGGCTTGTGAATCTCCAATTTGAGAGCAGAAATGCCAGTTCAGAAGCTTGTGAACTCTTAGGGCACTTTGTGCATCAGCTCTCTTGGAAATGTCCTGGGAGCTGTGGAAATTGAACTGGCTTCTACTTCAGTGGGAAAATTGCACAAGCAGTTTTTCAGCTTCTCCTCTGGTGCCTTCGACCAAGTTGGTTTCTAACTTTTCCCTCTGCTGTTTGGTGATAGGGTGGCATTGTATTTTGCCACCATCTTCCTGATGCACACAGCCTCATTGAGGAGCTGCTTTGCCATTTCCACAATAAAGGGGTGATTTTTTTTTAATGACAGGGAAGAAAAGACAAAAACAGATACAAATATCTGGCTTCAGGGTGGTCTCTCAACTTTCAATCAGGTCTTACTTCTTGGACAATTACCACCAGTCAAGGAGCAACAAAGCTGTTTTATACCCGTTGCCTCAAATAAAATAATTATTGATAATTGATATTCCCCCCCCCCATGTTTTAGTTTATGGATTTGTCAGGCAATTTGCAAAATGCATGGCAGCTTGCTATAGTCGGTGAATACAGATAGCCCTTGAGTTAGGATCACAACTGAGCCCAAAATTTACGTTGTTAAGTGAAACAATTATTAAGTGAGCTTTTCCCCATTTTATGAACTTTCTTGCCACAGTTGTTAAGTGAATCTGGGTTCCCCATCAGAAGGTCACAGGACAGTGCAACTGTCATAAATATGAACTAGTTGCCAAACAACTGAATTTTGCCCATGTAACTGTGGGGATGCTGCAATATTTGTAAATGTGAAAAATGGTCATAAGGCACTTTTTTTAATGCTGTTGTAATTTTGAACGGTCACTAAAAGTTGTAAGTCAAGGACTACTTGTATTCCAGGAAAATTTGTCTAGCTCTTATTCCCAGCTTTCTAATAATAACATGCAAGGGCCAATGTGTTAATTAATCTTGTGTCTAAGATGAAGAAATGAGGTTCAAATATTAGAGGAACATAAGTGCAGAAGAAAGGATGATGTTTAGAATTCAAAGTGATAAATACAGGTAGCCCTTAACTTATAACCATAATTGGCACCAGAAATCTAGCTGTAAGTCATTGTAGTTGTAAGTCGAGGCCCTCTGTAATGCTCCCACATTTTTTACATCTTTTGTGGTGGTCACTGTGTGAGAATCACTGTGTTCATTAGGCAAAGCCATTCTTCTGTATGGATAGTTTTTTTATGGAAACTTGCAAAAAGTACTGGAAACGAGGGAAAAAAATGCAGATTATTAATCATATCACTGCAGAATGTTGCAATTAAATATAAAAGTGACTGGTTGTCAAGCACCTGTCATAATGTCATATGACCACAGGGCAGAGTACAGCAATTTACAATGTATGTTTGTGTGCCTGTGTGTGTGTACGTGTGCACGCTCTACAGGCCATAAAGCACCAGTTCCATCCAGTTTTTAAATGTGAATGGTGGTTAGGCAACAGGTTGTGAGGACAAACTTTGTCACATTTTGTTTTTAAATTTATACTCCACTTTTTTGCTTTTGGGAAGATATATATATATAAAAATGCATCTATGGGATTATGTAATTTACCATTTTTGTTACTTATAGGAATTTGTTTGGGAATGCAGCTGGCAGTAGTGGAATTTGCAAGGAATTCTCTAAACTGGCAAGGTATGTGCTTAATCAATGCTATTTTACATCTAATTATTTGTGGGTAAGCCCCACTCAACTTAATAAAAATCTAATAACTGTAAGCTCTGTAAATGAAGAAATCTCCACTTATAGAAAGAGATAATTCTTAGTTGCATTCACTAATTAATCAGACTGAAAGAATAAAGCAAGATAATTTTATTTAGCAGAATTGTTGTATAAGAAGTTCCCTCTCTAATTATTTTTCTGGATGACAGGAGGAATCCAGAAAAATATTAACCTTGGGGTTTTTTAAATAGAATTATTGAGTTCTCATTGTTTTTCAATAATATGTTACTTATACCATGTTTCCTCAAAAGTAAGACTGGTGTTATTTTCTTTTTGGCTCCAAAACAAGCACCAGGTCTTATTTTTTTGGGATATCTTACACGCTTACCTTAGGACCACACCTCCCATGCCCTGACACCTGTTGCGCCACTGCCAAACTTCTTCTGTGGCCGCTCGTGGCCATTTGCAGCCAGATGTTGTGTGGCTTGTTGTTCCAGTGCCTCCGCTTATGGCAGGAGGCTGCGTGGCGTATTGTGCTGTTGTGTGCATGAGCAGCAGTAACGGTGCGACGAGCCTTGAGTTCTGCTGTGAGTGGTGGCACCAATGTGATGCACTGTGTAGCATCCAGCCACAAACGACTGCAAGCGGCTGCAGACATCGGGCAACAGTGCAACAGGTGTTGGGGTGTGGGAGGCCTGGCTGCGGTGGTCCTAAGATAAGTGGGTGCAGGGCATGTGGGGTAGCTCCACCATCAACCTCTGCCGTAGCTTGATTTTTATGCCTGCGCCTCGCCCCACCTTATACAACCAGACGATGGGCAGGGTTTAAGTAGGGCTTATTTTAGGGATAGGACTTATCTTAGGCACAGGCGTGAAAATCGGGCTGGGGCTTGTTTTGGGGGTAGGTCATATTTTGGGGGAAACATGAGATATGTTTATTTATTTGATTCAATTTTGGTATTGCATAACTCCCAACCAACACAGTAAGTAAAAGTTCTATGAATCAATCACATACTTTAAGTAATAAGTTTCACTTCTTAGATTTCAGTCCCCTTCAGTCCCCTTTTATCTTCTCTCTAGACTTTTAGGAATCTTCCATTCCTCCAGGCAAAGTCAGGATGTTGATGCCTTTAACCTGACTGAAGAAAATTCCATACTCCTTGTGATAGGATCATATTTCTAACGAAACTCTTGACAACTGAGGAAAAAAAATCTTTGATCATCAAGAGCAGTCAAATCAACATTATTGTCCAACACCCTTTTGAGTTCTTGATTCATCATCATTTTAGCCATTATCTATCCACTGTAGGATGAAGGCCTTTTCTGCATGTTTCCAACCTATATGGCCCTGAGCTTTCTTTTGCCAATCGGGCCCACAATACTTGCTGATGTCATCGATCCATCTTGTTTTAGGTCTTGTGGACACTTTTTATCAAGTGGGATCCATTCTATGACTAGCTTGGTCCACATGCCATCAATTCTTCTTCCTAGGTGACCAGCCCATTTGCATTTCAATTCTTTTACTCTCTTGATGAGATTGTATACTTTCATTTGTTCTCTAATCCATATACAGATCTTTCTATCTTGTTTTGTAATGCTGAATATGTTTAATCTTGATTATCCATGGGTATCTGCAGCTAACTGTAATGATGTCAAAATGACTAAAAGTGTGTGGATTATGACACACTAAAAGTGTGTCATAATGCACATTTTCTTACTTTAATTATCTGATTTTTTTCTACATTTGTTGCAGTCACAATAGTTTAGGGGTACAGAATTCAGGCATATCTAAACCATTAAAACAAATGCATAAGGCTTAATGTTCCTTATTGTTCGTAATGATTTTTAAGCACATGCTCAGAGCAAGGAAGCAATTGGTTAAGAATTGTATTTATAGATGTGCATCTGTTATGTTTGCTATCATTTATGCGAGTCTCTGCCCACAATGTCAGTTAGGACATGTCAGTCAGAACATGCTCATTTTAGTGGTTTACTTCATATTGTTTAATTGAAGAATATATTATGTATAATATTAAAAAGCCAATGAGAAGAGCATTTTTAAAAAAAATATTTTTATTTTTTAAAAACAAAAATACAAATCTCTATTCACATTAACAGTGTTCGTGCCTTTATTAATACATACCTCTCCTTTTATACATAAACATCAGCTCTTATTTCTATCCTTCACCCATCTGAGATTTGAGATTCAAGGTTCTGGTTTTAACATACAAAGTCCTTCACAACATGGGTCCTCAATATTTAAGGGAGCGTCTTCTGCCGATATCGAGTGCCAACTGCCCTGTGCGAGCACATAGGCAAGGACTCCGCGGGGTCCCGTCAGCAAGCCAATGTCGGCTGGCGGTTCCCCGGCGACGAGCCTATTCTGTCGCGGCCCCTGACCTCTGGAACCAACTGCCCCTGGGGCTCTGCCTGGTCCCTGACCTCCGCACCTTCCGCCATGATTTGAAGACCTGGTTGTTCGACCAATCTGGCTGTGACCCTCCTTGGGGTGGGGATGGGTTTCTTAATTATTTTAACCACTGTAAATTTTAGTTTTTGTATTTTTGGGCTTGTGAAATTAGTTTAATTTCTTTTTAAGGTATTTATTGTTGTTGTTTTTAGTTGTGCACCACCCTGAGTCTTCGGAGATGGGGCAGCATACAAGTCCAAAAAATAAATAAATAAATAAATAAATTTGTACCACCTATCCCAAACTGCACAATAGTCCGAATCATCTTTGCCTCTTAATTCCATTGTGAATTTATCCCGTTCTTCACAATCTATTATTTTTTGTGTCAAGTCTTCTTCAGATGGTATCTTTTCCTTTATCCATCTCTGTACGAAGGCTATTCTTGCTGCAGTTATGATATGTATAATGATGTATCGGATGACCTTGCTCAATTTGCCCTTAATTATTCCTAATAAGAATATTTCCAGTTCGAATTCTAATTTGTGCTCTGTAATTTCTAATAACCATCTTTGTACCCTCATCCAATATTTTTTAACCTCTGGACACTGCCCACCACATATGGAAGGACGTTCCTTCTTTGTGTTTACACTTCCAACATTCTGCTTTTGTGTTTGGATACATTTTGGCCAGTCTTTCTGGGGCTAGGTGCCACCTACAAAACGTTTTATATTGATTTTCTTTTGTCAATTTTTCCCAATCCTCTAAATTTATATTATGCCCTATATTTTTTGGCCAGGCAATCATTGATCTATTTCCTCTTCTAATTCCACTTCCAACAAATAGTTATACATTCTTGTTATAAATTTTATCTCCTTGCCTGTCAAAATTTGGTCCAGTTGTTATAAGTTCTTTTCTATCCCTTGTTCTTCTAAGTCCTTCCTAAATTTTGTCTGAATTTGTAAGTAAGACCACCAAACTATAATTATGTCTTGTTCTTTTAATTGATCAATTGTTTTTAACTTCCCCTGATTATCTAATAGTTCATATCTGACCATTTTCCTTGTATCTCTCATATTTGGGTGTAATATCGGTGAGACCCATTTTGGTATCTTCATATAATGTTTTTAACCTTTTCCCAAGTTTGCAGTAGTGATTCTCTCTTATCAAATGTCTATGGAAGTATGAATGTGTCATATAATGTTTTCTTTTAACCTTTTCCCAAGTTTGCAGTAGTGATTCTCTTATCAAATGTCTATGGAAGTATGAATGTGTCTTGTTTTTTTTGTCCCATAAGAAGGCATGCCACCCTGCTTGGAGGTCGTGGCCCTCAATTGCCAACATTCTTTTATTTTTCAATTTTATCCATTCCTTCACCCATAATAGTACTGCTGCTTGGTAATACAGTTCCCATTTTGGGAGTCCAAGTCCGCCTCTACTTCTACTGTCCTGTAGCGTTTTTAGACTTATTTGTGCTTTTTTACTCAGCCATATGAATTTCATAACTATCTTGTTTAGCTCCTGAAAAAATCTTGTATCTAATTTTATAGGAATTGTCTGAAAGTAGTATATTAATTTCAGTACAATATTCATTTTTAGCACTGCTATCTGCCCTAATAAAGATAATTGTAATTTCCCCCAGTTTGTCAGATCCTTCTTTATCTGTTGAAGTAATTTCTTATAATTGTCCTCCTTTATAGAGGAACATCTCCCTGATAGCCAAATTCCCAAATATTTAGGTTTTTTTAACCATCTGCAATCCCATTTTTTCTTCTAAGTCTTTTTTCTGTCTTTCTGTCAGATTTTTAGCTAATATTTTGGCTTTTTCCTTATTAATTTTTAATCCTTCTGCTGCCCCATATTCCTCCAATTCTTGTAATAAATTTATCCCTGTCTCCATTGGTTCTTCAATTAAAAAAAACACCAGGTCGTCCGCAAACACTTGTACTTTATATTCTTCTCCTTTAATCCTCAATCCACCTATTTCTGCGTTTTGTCTGATCTGGGTTAATAGCACTTCCAGAGTCAAAATGAAAAGTAGAGGTGACATTGGACATCCCTGCAGTACACCCTTCCTTATTTTAAAACTTTCCGTAGTCTCTCCATTTATAATCACCTTGGCTTTTTGGTTTGGGTATACAGTGCTGATCATTTTTCTAAAATTGATTCCAAACCCCATATTCTCTACCTGTTGAATTAGGAACTGCCAATTGAGATTGCCGATTGCTTTCTGAGCATCCAAGAAAATCAATGCTGCCTGCTTTTCCAGGTGGGCCTTATAGTATTCTAATACATTAAGCACTATTCTCGTGTTATTTCTTATCTGTCTGGAAGGTAGAAAGCTGTTCTGATCTGAATGTATAAGATCATTTAGTACAACTTTCAACCTTTCAGACATTATTGTTGCAAATATCTTATAATCTACATTCAATAACGAGATTGGCCTATAGTTTTTAATTTCGTTGTGGTCAGTGTCTTCTTTGGGGATTAACGAAATATGTGCTTCTGTCCATGATTCGGGTAGCTTGGCGTGCTCCAATACATCATTATATAGATTCAACATCACTGGTGCAAAACATTCATACAAACATTTATAAATTTCTGCCGGAAGACCATCTGGCCCTGGAGTCTTATTATTTTTCTGTTTTTTAACCGCCATATCTAATTCTATGGGTGTTATTTCTCTATTTAATATGTCCCTCTGTTCTTCACTTATTTTCGGTAGACCGTTCTCTTTCAAATATTGTTCTATATTATCTTTGTTCATCTTATCCCCCTTGCATAATTGTTCAAAATATTTTTGCACTATTTCTTTCTTCTCTGCCATTTGATATTGTAGTTTTCTGTTTTCATCTCCCAACTCCTGAATCAGCCTTTTCTCTCTTTCTATTTTTAACTTGTAGGCTAACCACCTTCCAGGCTTATTAGCATGCTCAAAAAAATTCTGTTTTGCTCTTTTGACCTCCTTTACTCTCTCTTCCTGGTTCATAATATTGAACTTATGCTTAACTAGAATCATCTCCCTTCATTTTTCTCATCTTGTGGTGTTTTTTGTAGTCTGCTTTCTAACTCTTTAATCTCTTCCTGTAGCCTGTTTTGTGTTCCCCACCTTTCTTTATTTCTTTTAGCCATGCAGGCTATTGTTATTTCCCTCAAATACGCTTTTGCTGTGTCCCATAATATCTGTATTGAGGTTTGTTGGAAGTATTCTCCTTAAAAAAAACCTCCATTTCTGATTTAATTTTGGACACAAATTTTTTCTCTTTTATGATCTGGGGGTTTAATCTCCATCTAATGAGAAGAGCATTTTAATCATCAGAACCTACAGAGTTTATATCAGTTTTTTTAATTAATTTTTTTTTCTACAGATGCCAATTCAACCGAATTTGATCCCAATACAAAGAAACCTGTTGTAAGTATTGATTCCTCCTTCTGTTTAAACAGGTATTGAAAGCCCAGATTTGCTCATTCTTAATTAGGCATGGTGACTCATTTAATTAAGACAGACAAGCATTGCTAATTCCAAGGAATCTGTTGCAAGCGTGGCTAAGAATGTTTCTGAATGAGTCACTTTTTGTGCATAGATCTTGCACTGAATTTTATGAGCAGTCCAAATGACCTGATTCTCCAGCTGTAATCACAGTATTTTCTTTCCAGTTCTTGTTTTATTTTTCTTACTACAAATGAAATAAAACTAATGTTTGGACAAATCCATTTAAAATCTGTTGAAGAATACTAAATAAATACAGACCACCCATAATTTCATTTTATATAAACATCATTTAAAGCAGACATTTATGCCAGACCAATTGCTTAAGAAATGACAAACTATGAATGGAAAGCTTCTCTCAACACTCTAAGATCACACATAAATGTAGAACATGCATGCTCGACTTTTGCTAGTACTGTTAGCTCAAAAAAATAATGGTTTGAATGCGGTAGTTGCCGAAATTAAGATAAAAAGTTCTACTACTAAGTGTAGTACTTTTCTAAGAAATTGGATACATAAAATCATTTAACTCAAGCAGTTATTAGACAGTAATCTAATATATTGTGTTGCGTAATGTTTGAGGTAAGCAATAAAATAATTGTTCAGTAAATCAACACTAGTAAAGAAAATGCAACATTGCATGATTTACAATGAACACATACTGTATTATTAATCAGTACAGAACAGGGCTGTGTGTATTAGGTTGGAATGTAAAATTATCAATGACTAATTACTATAATGAAAATATCTTGTGTTCAGAGAGTACTGACTGCAAATTGTGTAATCCTCTATTAATAACATGGTTTGTATATGTACAATATAAATAGTCCCTACAAGGAGATTTTGGTCAGAAAAAAGGAGTTTCTAATTTAAAAAACCCAGGAATATATAATATAACAAATGTTAAATGTTGAATATATCTAACTTTGTCACCCAATAAATAAACTGGAGTCTAGCATTTTTAAAAAACTATAAAATATCAATAATACAGTGAACCCAAGTACATTAGATTAGAAAAAAGTTTGGGGTAAGTTTTTTAATGTCTCCGCATATGTAGCCTAAAGAACTATTTATAGTGGTTTACTTCTGCAAGTTAAGTTGAATAATATCTGGTAGTACTTTGATGAAAACCCATAAAGAAATCCCAGGCCTATAAACTAGTCCAGGCTAGACTAAACTAAATTAAACTAGACAGGTAAGACAATAGCAATAGTTCAATATTTTGCTAATCTATATCAATAACACAAGACAAAACTAGAATGAAACAACACAAAATTCTTAAATAGATTTGTTTAATATTTTGTAACATTGTGAAATAGCTGCTATGAGTTAACCTATGAACATTAATTTTAACAGCATCAGTTTTCTGATCTTCCAAATGACTTGATTATTTCTACTCAAGAGATGCTAGTGATAACTTTGGGATATTATTTGGATATCATATGCCAGATGCTGCTGTTACTTTAATATTATTTCATTTTTCCAGATACTTTTCAACTGAGCAATACCTTTTGTTAATTACATGCTCATCCATCTATTTTTATTAAAGCAAAGCACAAATATTATTTGTTGGTAAAGGTAATAAAGCTTCAATAAGACAAGACAAGACAGGAGGGCAGAGCTGACGTTGTAGTGAAACGGTGTGGTTTTCATGGGGCTCCATGAAATCCTGCCAAATTCTGCCTGCCAGGAGGCCCTGGCCAAAGTCACTTTGGAGGGGTGACAAAGATAGAGGGGACACTCTGTCGCTCACAAGGAGGCTGCAATCTCCTTGTTTGATCTGGAGAAGATTTTCAAACCAGTGGGACAAAAAGACAGCCCTTATGGCTAGACCAAGGCTATGACAGCTCAATTGAAGAAGCAAAGAAGAGATGATTTAACAACAGTGTAGCTGAGCTGGGTGAGATTTTTCCAACTTTTGTTGAGAAATTTGTCCCTGTAATAACTTCTAGTGAAAGTGGGACTCAATAGAGGAGGAGGAGGAGTTTTCTCCCATTCCTCAAGAATAGCGGTGATTAAGACTGTGAGCTGTTGACAGATCCTAAAAAGGGAGAAGAGAATTGTTTGAGAGAATAAATTTTAAAGCCAGAGGAAAACTGGACTGGTTGTTTTAGCAACTTTAATTGAGTTAAAAAATACTAGAATATATTCAAAATGAAACTTTGACTTTTGGAACTTTTAAAAAAGGAATAACAGAGGCGATCAAGAGACAAAAAGAATAATAAAACGCCAAGACCAGATGGTCTACCAGCAGAATTCTATAAGTATTTATAAGACATTTTAGGACCATCAATGTTGGAAATTTATAATGAAGTATTGTTAGAAGCTAAGATACCAAATAGTTGGACAGAAGCAAATATTACTCTAATACCAAAAAAAGATTCAGATTTAATGCAGATTAAAAATTATAGGCCGATATCACTATTGAATGTTGATTATAAAATATATGCCTGAATAATAGCAGAGAGATTAAACAGATTTTTGAATGAATTTATACATTTAGTTTAGAATGGATTCTTACCTAAGAGACCAATTAAAAACAATATGAGAGTCATCTTGAATACACTGAAGTATTATGAAACACATTCTTAAAAACAAATGGCGCTGATCTTTTTTGATGCACAGAAAGCTTTTGGCAACGTAAATTGGCAATCAATTAAAACAAATGGACTTTGGTGAAAGATTTACTAATATGATTAAGACAATATACTCTAAACAGACTGCAAAGGTGATGGTTAATGGGGACAATGCAGAGAACTTTAATATAAACAAAGGCACAAGGCAAGTATCTCCATTGTCCCCTTTACTATTTATATTGACGTTGGAAGTGTTAAATAGAAATATTACACAAGATATAGAAATAAAAGGTATGGAAATAAATAAAGAAAAATACAAACTACAGGCATTTGCAGATGACTTGGTATTTATTTTAGAAGAATCACAAGAAACTGGACCTAAATTAATTAAAAAATAGAAGAGTATGGTGAAATGGTAGGATTGAAAATAAACAAAAAGAAAACTAAAGTATTAGCTAAAAATCTTATAGATAAAGAGAAAAAAGATTTAATGAAAACAGACATCCAGATAGTTAAGGAAGTAAAATATTTAGGAATTCAATTAACAGCAAGATGTGTTATCATTAAAGAAGACAATTACACTAAGCTCCTGCAACAAATCAAATCAGACTTGGAGAAGTGGAAAAATTTACAATGATCCTTGATAGGAAGAATAGCTACTATAAAAATGAATATTATAAAAAAAGGAAACTTTTTAAACATGGGATTTGTTTTATCAATGGCTAAATAGCAGAAACAGAAATTAGAAACCTAAAAGTATAAGAGAAGGATTAATTACAATGAAGATTTACTAAAATGGATAAGTAAATATTATTATTATTGATGTTAAGAATATTATTACTACTATCATTACTATATCTCTAAGTCAATTGTACTCAATGCGTGTGCACGCACATGCACACACACACACACACACACACACATATAAAGACAAGACAGATTCCCTTTGTTTTAGAGGGTTTCTGCAATAATGCAGAAAAAAACATAGAGCAGAGAGAATTTGCTGGCACTTCTGTGGATTTATAATATATGCTCCTTTGAAGCAAATTTCTGTGTTGTAAAACGCTCCAGAAGAATCAGTTCGCTGTAGTATTTAAGGTACACAGCTAGAAACCAGGAGACTATGAGTTCTAGTTTTGCCTTAGGCACAAAGCCAGCTGGGTGATTTTGGACCATTCACTCTCTTTCAGCTTTTAGGAAGAAGGCAATGGCAAATCTCTTCTGCCAGGAAAACTGCAGAGACTTGGGCAGACAGTGTGCCATGAGACAATATTGATTCAGAAGCACACGCATACAAAATCCACCTCTCTCAATGTTTATATGGAGCTTTGGAGTCTATTTCTATTTCTTTTGGCTTTTATGTTGCAATACAATCATATAAAAGGCTGCACATTCTTCAGAAATGATTCTGAAGAAGTGTTTTGAAATTCTTATGAGCCAGTAACTCTGGGTTACTTAATAAAGTAGCCCGTCTTTTTACTGGGTTTTGAAAAAGCCTGAAAAAATATGTAGTTGCTTTAAAAATCACAAAGTAAGTTCTCTAAAACAGCTGCAATGTTTTAGACTGCTCATTTTTGTTGATCTTTTGTAAACCTTTCTCAGTATTCTTCTGGTGTAAGAGCAGGTTAATAGTATAAATAAATAAAAAGCAATCTTTTAACACACATTGGAAATGTGGCTGTTTATAACAGTGCTTATTGAAATCCTATTTGAATGGTTGGTTCTTTGATTGAGTGTCTGCTTAGCCTTATCAGGACAATGATATAAATTAATGATCTTACAGGACAACCTATTTTTTTGGGCAATAGCTATGTTAGAAATTTTGAGATGATGTCATGAATTCTGTGGCTGTGTGTTTGTGTGTGGCTTGATTGTTAAAAAAAATGGTTGTGTCTATGACAAACCCAGTCACAAAAAGTAGGAGAGGACAGAATACCAAGGAGGGGCTTTTATTTTAAAAATCACTATAACAGGCATTACTTTAAGAATCCAAGCCTTATATAATTCACATGGCATTAGTGTTTCTTTATAAGATATATGTGAAGTGAAATGAAATGTATATTAAGGTGGGATATTTTAAAAATTGTATGCATTTCCAGCTATTAGCATAGGAATAACTGAGGTTTACAGATTCTCTAAATTTCCTCTCTTTCCCTACTTTCAAATACTTTTCCTTATTCCCTCAATTACCACAGGAGGAGTCTGGCAGTACAATTTTTTGAATAGATTTAATAAGGTGTAAGTCTTTATTAAAAGCCACAAGTACTTTTTGGCTCCTGATCCTATGAGTCTCCAATATTTTGACTGTAGTACGTAGGTTTATTTTATCTGTAGTGGTTTCATAAATTCTGAGAAATGTGTACGAATTAAAATATTAAACAGAAAAGGATGTAATAAAAACTTGATTTAAAGGGCCAGTTGTGGAGAAAGATATTCATTAAAGCAGAATGTCCATGAAATAGTAAATAAGATATTTATTTTAGCCAAAACAAATCCCACACTTTTACATAACTAAGTCTATTTAATTTTACTTATTGATTTGAAGGGTCCAATTTTAACTGAAGCTTGTAAGATGATGGCTTTATATGATTAACTCTAAACAACATACTGTGTAAGTGAGGATGACAAGAGAGACTTCATGATGAGAAGAGGAGTCGGTAAAAATAATCAACAACTTTATTAGGAGAATTGGCAACTCCCTCACTTTCTGCATTCATCTGCTATCCATGATACCTCTTCTGCGTCATTCAAGGGTCCATTTCCTTCAAACTGCAAGTCAATGAATTAAATCCAGTGACATCAATGAATAAAAATAGTTTTTCTAGCCATTTGCCAATATTGGAATATATTGAACTTTCGAAGGTGCAATGAAATTGAACATTGCTGACTTTAACTTATAGTTTCTAAGGTTTTCTAAATGTGTTGCCCTCTTGTATCTCTTTCGTCTTCCAGCACAAGTGTCAGTTTATCACAACATCTCTTCCTATAAAATTGTTCAGTTGCAGTATAACCGCCCGGTCTATAGGCTGCATGATTGGAGTTTTGTTTAATGTGCAAAGGCATGCACTTAAATTTTCATCAATCAGAATAGAGCTGGAAGGGACTTGGGAGGTCTTCTAGTCCAACCCCTTCTCAAGCAGTAGACCCTCTACCATTTCAGACAGGTGGCTGTCCAGTCTTTTCTTAAAACTTCCAGTGATGAAGCACTTACAACTTCTGAAGGCAAAGCTGTTGCACTGGTTAATTGTTCTCACTGTTAGGAAGTTTCTCCTCAATTCCAGGTTGCTTCTCTGCTTGATTAGTTTCCATCCATTGTTTCTTGTCTTGCCTTCTGGTGCTTTGGAAAATAAGTCAACCTCCTCTTCTTCGGGGCAGCCTTTCAAATACTAGAATATTGCTATCATGTCACCTCCAGTCTTTCTTTTCTCCAGACTGTCCTGCAACCATTTTTCATATGTTTTAGTCCCCAAGTCTTTAATCATCTTAGTTGCTCTTCTTTGCACTTTCCCCAACGTCTTAACATCTTTTTTTTGTAATGTGGTGAATACTGGATGCAGTATTCCAAGTGTGGTCTTACTAAGGATTCATAAAATGGTACTAATACTTCATGTGATTTTGATTCTATGCCTCTGTTTATACAACCAAGGATTGTATTAGCCTTTCCAGCTGCTGCCACATACTGCTGCCCCATGTTTAAGTGATTGTCCACTAGGACTCCAACATCCCTCTCACAGTTACTGTTTTTGAGCCAGGTTTTGGCTAATCTGTAAGTTGTACCTTTGGGTTTTCCTGCCTTGCTTTTCTTCACATTAAATTTTATGTTGTTGGATAGGGCTCGTTGTTAAAGTCTATCTTTTTGGATCCCGAACTTGTCTTCTGGGGTATTGGCTATTCCTGCCAGCTTAGTGTCATCTGCAAATTTGATGAGTTCCCCATCTATTCCCTCATTTAAGTCATTTATGGATAGATTGAAGAGTACTGGGCTTAAGACAGAATCTTGTGGTACCCCACTGCTTACTTTTATGTAGATGTAGTACCATTAAGGACTACTTGTTGATTATGGTTTGTCAGCCAGTTAGAAATTCATCTGGTGGCGATGCTGTCTATTCCATATTTTTCTAGTTTACCAAGGAGTAGTTGTGGTCTACTTTGTCAAATGACTTGCTGAAGTCCAAGTATAACAAGTCCACAGCTTAAATTTTATATCTTGTGCGCACATTTTTTTGAGATGGATGAATGACAATATTATGTCCAATTAGAACAGGACGTTTTTAACACTCATTTTGATATCTTTTGGGACAAAGTAATTGAAGAATGGATTCTGAAATGTGCTGTGATAAATTGTAAATCATAATACGCAACTAAGAGTTGCTGTGTGGTGGCAAGACTTTGGAATGATATGACTTACACAATGTGTCTGTTATTAATTTTGGCAATCCCCTAGCATTTGCACAATATAATGTCAAGATCTTTTCCTTGTTGAAGTTTTATCCTGTTATTGACATTTCACATTCAACTTATATTCTGAGTTCTTTTGGGAATGGACATTAGAAAAAAAATGTTCTTTGACAGTTTATGGCAGTACAAAGCATTAATCATTGCTTAGCTTCTGGAGATTTTTCATGATTGAATCTATCCCCTTTGTTGTGACATTCAAAGCATTTGAATGTTTTTATTTGCACTTGTAAGGACCTTACAGAATTATCACAGCTATCCATTGCTGGCTTTGGAACCTAAGTTCGTGTGATTTGCTATTATATTAACTGCTAATCTTAGTTCTGCTCCATGTGCATAAACATCATATTAACCACTTCATCATTTCTCATTGAGTGTTGCTTTCAGACCATTGTCATATATTTCTTACCCTAATTTCCTCTGTTTGATTGCTGCTTTATTATGTTATTGCATTTGTAGGATGCCTCATGATCTTGGGTGGCTTTATACAATTAAAAAACCAATAAATACAAAATAACTCTAGCAATGAAGCCAGCATCTATTTAGGGAACAAAAACAATGTCTAGCAATTTCTCACCATTTCGAGAATCTGTCCATCCATTTAACACAAGGCCTCTGAGAAAAGCCAGGATTTTTTTAAAAAGACAGTCTAAAGATGGGTAAGGTGGAAGCATGAGGATGTACAGAAGGATTTTGTTCCAAAGGGCAAGTAGTGCAACAGAGGCACCTCATCTCTTGGGTCTTGCTAAATGAAATTGCTTAATTTAGATAACTCAAAGCAAACCAACCCTGTCAGAATGCATAAGAAGCATTATGACAGGGGTGTCAAACTTGGAGCCCATGGGCCAGATGTGTCATGTACTGCCCCCCCACCCCAGTTTAGTGAAGGGGGAAAAAGTCCTGATATGTCACATGATGCCACTGTGATGCCGCAAGTTTGATACCCTTGCATTATGGGGAGTAGACAGTTCCTGGGATAGCAATCCCCTAAGCCATGTAAGGTTTGGTAGATAATAACTAGCAACTTAAATTGGATCTAGAAGTAAACTAGCAGACAGTGCAGATCATACAACAGATCACTGGTCACAGTGGTACCTACCCATTACTGTTGTGATCAGAGGTGATATTCAGCAGGTTCTGACCAGTTCTGGAGAACCAGTAGAGGAAATTTTGAGTAGTTCAGAGAACTGGCATATACCACCTCTGACTGGAGATTTTACAGTATCCTTCCCCTGCCACGCCCACCAAGCCACGCCCACAGAACCAGTAGTAAAAAAATTTGAATCCCACCACTGGTTGTAGTGTTTCATTCTGGACTAACTGTAGCTATGAAGTGATCTTCAAGAGTATCCCTATGTAGAGTGCATTGTGATAGTGCAATCGCAAATGACCAAGACATGAGTGGTCATAAGTAAGGCCTCTTAATCCAGGAAAAGATACAATTGAGGCACAAACTATGCTTCTACAAATGCTTTTCTAGACATAGTTGCTACCTTGAATAGGAGCTAAAAGTCCAGGAAGGCCTCCAGATTGCATATCCAATGCAGCCCTGAGTGAACCAATGCAACCCTGCTCAGAACCAAAGATAAAAGGTCCCCAGTGTTGGAAGAACCAAACATCTGCAGCCAGTCAGTCTTGTTACAGTTCTTTCCTAACCAGACCTTACAGTCTCCAGGCATTGCATCAAGACCTTGAAAGCTTCACTTGGTCAGTGAAGGATTGAAAGGTACAGCTTAGTATCAGCAGCTTACTAATAACGCATCTTGCCAAATGAAAGGCTGACTTCCCCTGGCTTAGAGTGTCATGTAATAAACAACTGGAGGGCAGCGAGTATTGGGTCCCAAGGCACTCTGCAGATCAGGAGCTTTGGGTTCAACTTCTGCCCCCCCCCGAAAGCACTAACTATAACCAGTCTTAAAGGTGGAGAATCATTAATATAATGCTCCCCATTCCCACTTCCTGCAGCTGGTTCAGAAGTATAGCTTTTTTGATGATGTCTGCTGAGAGATCAAGGAGGACCAGGAGAGTAGGACCACCTAGTCATCAATAAGTGCAACCAATGTCATATCAATACTATGTCCCAACCTGAAACTCCACTGAAAAGTGTCCAGATAATTTTACAGTAAAAATATTTATCTTTTGATTAATAAATATATCACTCTTTTATGCCATACTCTTTTCCAACATTTTCCTGTTTCTATTTCTTTCTTTCTGTTACATTACTTGTTTCTGTCCTCTTCAGCTGAATTTTTAATATATATATACCATGTCTGTACTAAGAAGCTTAGCGTGTGTTTTTATCCATATTTATACAGGGAGTCCCCAAGTTACTCAAGTAATGGAATCTGCCAATCACATTCATAACCTGAGGATTTGTTGGAATGAATCAAGTAAAATGAGCTTGAAAACTTACTGCTTTTGTCCATACATTTGTTAATCAAATGCGCGGGTCATGAAGTGCACACGAGGCATCTTAGGGTGGGGAAGGCGAATGAGGATTTTGTTAAATATAAAGACATTTTGAATGAGAAGTGGGAGCTCAAAAATAAACAAGACTTGAGTGATCAAGGGATTGATATGGTATTCACAAGTGTAGATACATTCTAGATATGAGAAAGATACAAAATTATATGGTTTTTTATAAAGAATTAACAGAACTAGACAAGATACTAACAGGGGCAGAAGAAAAATTGATTAAAAAAACGTGTAGTTATCTATTATGTATTAAATTAGCTCTATACCTATGCTTTGCTATGAAAATATGTGATCAGGCTTAGTTTTGGGGAAGGAAAATAAGGGATTTTCTTTTTTTGGCCTCTGCCTATCAGCATCCATTGGTATTCATCTGGCTAGCGTCCTGTCAGTGTGTGAGAGTTGAGGGCTGTTTGGAAACTGAAACAGTATTTGTTGTGTGAGCAAGAAGGAGACAGCAAGGAGCCTGGGCATGGCTTAGCTCAACTGTTCTGTACTAAAAGCTGCTTAGTGCTCTGAAACTGAAACTGAAACTCCTCTGCTTGTGTTTTGTAATTGGAAGCGATTTCAGGTGGGGAGGGGGAATCGAACTCCTTACCATCAGAGCGTGTTAATAATAATATACAAAATACTAATGCTCTGATGGTCATTTCGAAAAATCCTAGAAGCCAAGAGGAACATACGTGCCAAATTTCAAGTTTGTAGGCTTTACGGTTGTGGAGATTTTGTGATGATGCATGAGTGGTATTTCACTTATATATATATATAGATTGGAGGATGAACAAGTGAAGGAAACAAAAAAAATATTGGACAAAAATACATATGTGGTTGGAAAAAATGATAAAACAGCATATTGATTTAAAACCAGAAATATTTCTACTGGGGATTCTACCTGAAAAATACAGTAAGGAAAATGCCTATTTAGTTATTCATATATTAATTGCTTCTAGAATTGTATTTGTACAAAGTTGGAACAGTGAAGAGATACCTACAGATGAGAATGTGATTAGGAAAATATTAGAATGTGCAGAAATGAACAGATTAATGTTGGCAATTAAGGAGAAAGAGCAAACAGAATACTATATAATATGGGATCTATTTTATCAATGGTTAAATAATGAAAATGGAAGTTAGAAGCAAGGAAACAAAATAAAGAAGATATGTTAGAAGAGAGAAGTAAATATTATGATTAGTATGTTGAATATTACTATTTTAATATTGTAAAATTAATGTGAGGAATGCTACTATTTAATAGTGTAGGGCAGTGGTGCACCCACCTCTCCAGCTTCATGGCAGTGGAGAAATGCAGCGGAGCTGGAGAAAAGGATTGTTTAGGAGCTTCTCTTGCAATTTGGAAAAGGAGTGCTTTTTGCAAATGAGGGGATCAGGGCAGGGGCGTGCAAAGCTCTCCAGCTCTGTGGTAGTGTCTTCAAGGTGTTAGTAACAACTTACAAAGCCCTAAATGGCTTGGGTCCAGGGTGCTTACAGGAACGCCTCCTGCCAGCATCACATTCTGATCGCCCCGTGCGCTCCCACAGGAGGGGCCTCCTGGGAATACCGTCGGTCAGGCACTGTCGGCTGGCGGTCCCCAGGGCTAGGGCCTTTTCTGTGGGAGCCCCACGGAATCAGCTCCCCGCAGATCTTCGTTTGGCCCCTGATCTCCGCTCCTTTCGTCGAGACCTGAAGACTCGGCTGTTTCAGCAGGCTGGCCTGGATTGACCCGGGGGTGGGTTGTCTTAATTGCATTGTTTTAATTACTGTAATTTTAAATTGCTTTAATTTAACTTTTAGTTATTTATAGACTTGTAGCTGTTTAATATTTTTTATTGTAATTGTATTCTCTTTTTATATGTTCGCTGCCCTGAGTCCTTAGGGAGAAGGGCGGCATACAAGTCTAAATAAATAAATAAATAAATAAATAATAATAATAATAATAATAATAATAATAATAATGCAATTTATGAAATCCAGGTGGGTTCTGCACTCCAGCAAGTGGTAGGGCAGGGCAGGGCTATGCTCGCTTGTGAGAGAGGCTGGGCCTCAGTGGGGATGGGGAGAGACTGGCCAGGTGCTTCTCTGCCTAGCTGGACAAGAGTTCCAGTACACAAGACTGCATAGGAGGTGAGCATGGGTAGTTCGGGGCTCTCAAGTGTGGCAGCAAAGTAGCATGTTGCAGCATCTCTGCAATCGTTCATAAGTGCGAATGACCACTGTTATGGTGCAACGTACATAATTTTGGGACCTGGCCGTAAGTATTTTTGGCGGAGATGTAACTTTGAACATTTGTTAAGTTAATGTTTGTAATTCAAGGACTACCTTGTAATGGCCATCACTATTAACTGTAGTATTGTAAATTAGCTGTCTGGAAAGCAGTCCCTGTCTAAAATCTGATCTGATACCCTTGTGCAGTGCATTAAAAGGAGGCATCATCCTTGACAAGAATTTTAATAAACACGCAAAGGGAACTTGTTTTAAAAACTAATGGGATGAGGAGAAAGATTAGATTTTCCTCCTACTGCACTTGGTGGCCCTGATTGGTATTAATTATTTTCTATCCAGGGAGTTAAAAGCTTCTTGCACAGTACAATAACACAAATTATCCATATTGTCTAATTTGTTGTTGGGGGTCAATTTACCTGTTGTTGCTTCAAAAAATGTCACTTGCAGTAGGCGGTGGGGTTAGAGAAATTGCATATTTAGCAAAATTGTACAGATACTCTTTCTAAAAAACATTTGATATAACAAATCATCTAACTATTAATTGTGTACTGTAAATTTCAAGTTTGTAGACGTATCTTTGGCATGAATTCTTCCTAAATACCTAAAAATGAAACCTAATTTGCTTGAAATGAAGAATATTTTACTTTTTCCTTTTGGAAAAACAAATAATATTCCTCCATTAAGCTATAATCCAAGGACAGCCAGTTCCAATTTTCCTGCTCCAATTTTTCAGAAATTCAGCAAACTTCATCTTCTTAGGAACATCTATTATTCCTAGGAATTTCTTGTCCTTCTGTTAAAAAGCACAAACTTTACAGCTTTTTCATGTTTTTATTATGTTTAATCAATAGGAGACACTCAAGATTGCATGTCAGGTTGGTTCATGTTCAATTGGGTTATGTCCTGAATCATCATTTGGCCTGAACAAAATCTTATGTCATTGCATATACCTAATTATATTAATAATCTTTGTAACAATTATTATTCCTTTCTTTTAATTTTTATTTCCAGTGCAATTTTAGTGAAGTCATAGTTAGCAAATTGGTGCTAAATTTAGAAACTAATGTCCTTGAAGGAATGTTCATTTAGATTGAGCCCAGCCAAAGAAAAGCAGGAAAAACCGCTTTCAATCACCAAAGGTTTCTAAGCACAAATAGAAGACATGATGATGTCAAAGATTAAAGTAAATATTATACAAACAAATGAAAACATGAGAGATTCTTTCATGAACAAACCAAAATATTATGAATTTGGTTATTTTAAATGTGCACTTTCTTGTCGGATTTTTCTGCCACCTTTAATTATGGTAGGCAGGGTTTGCTACAGGGGATTATGTCATTAATTGATATTTCCACCCATGATTTTTTTTTCCAAATAAAATATCTGTGGAGTCTTTGATGAAAGTCTTCCTAAATTAATTGTTTATAAAGAATAAGTTAGAAATAACACCCTTTTGAAGTCTACTTTCTGACAATTGTTTCTTCTGTAAGTATATTGCCTTTGAGTAAACATGATAGTGTATTTTTTAATGTATCTAGATTATGAATGTACAAAAAAATAACTGCAGCTTAATTCCATAAAAATTATGTGAAAATTATTGGAAATCCTAAGTGGACTTGAAGAGAAACCATTGCAGCATCCAGTTAACATAGACATGGGACAGAGAAGAGTTTCTTGTCTGTTTGTTTCTACTGGTAGAACATCCAGCTGCAGTTACATTAGAAAGGTAATGAGAAAATTGGACAGTTCAAGTCACAGCTTGTCCTTTCGAAAGGTTTAATTGACTCATTTTTGTGTTATGTGTCAGGAATATATGTCATCTTTCAAACTCTATGCATGTAAATATAATTCATTGGGAAATGTTGTTAGAAATATTTTAATTATTAAAACCAGTATTTATTTATTTACCATTAATAGCCCATCTTTACTCCTAGAGCTTAAAGTGGCTGTATATGTATATGAATATGACACCTTAAAGGCAGGGGTGGGATTCTACCAGTTTGCACCTATTCGCTAGAACCAGTTGTTAACATTCTAAGCAGTTCAGAGAACCGGTTGTTAGAAGAAATTACTGGCCTAATCCTGTAAGGAAGTCAGGAAGGAAACATTCTGGTGTTGCTTACAGAAACTGACTCTCCATTAACCCTTATTACATTCTTGGCAGGACTAGACTTCCTGTCTCAGGAACGTCTCTGGAGTTTTTTTCCTCTCCTTTGCTGGTACTTTGCTTGTGTGGAGTGACTATTCAAAGTTACAGTGGCACTGAAAAAAGTGACTTATGACCATTTTTCACACGACTATTGCAGCATCCCCACAGTCACGAGAGGCCAGGCAAGGAGATGCGTGCCTTGATGTGAGTGATATTGAGTTGGCCACACCCAGCCAATAACATGACAACCAAGCCATGTCCACCCAGTCACATGACCATCAAGCCACACCCACCACCTAAGCCACACCCACAGAACCGGTTATTAAAAATTTGAATCCCACCCCTGCTTAAAGGGGTGTCAAACTCACGACGATACATCATGATGTATCACAACCTTTTTCCCCTTCGCTAAACTGGGGATGGGGGTGGCCAGTCCATGACACATCTGGCCGGTGTGCCGTGAGTTTAACCCCTGTGTTAGACCATCTTCTAATTGCTTTTTATCCCATTGTGTTGAGAAAGAATTATTGGCCCAATATCACCCAGTGATCATTAACTGCTAGCCTCAATTCTCATCTAACACTTTAACCAATTGACATGTGATTGCATCTGTGAACATTTGGCATATTATGGAAATAGAGCCATGATCTTAACATAATTTCATAAATATTTGAATGGCATTTTGCATAGCATAGGGATATTTAGTGGCACAAGACTTCTTAGCCATTCTGAGAAACTGACATTAGCAAAAATCTCTCTAGTTATCAGTAATGACCAGAGGTGGAATTCAGCCGGTTCGCACTGGTTTGGGCAAACTGCTTGTTAACTTTTAGCCCAGTTCGGAGAACCGGCTAATCCACCTCTGGCTGGCCCTGCCCCTCCCACCCTTCCCCTCCCAGGAGTCCCTCTGTTTTGGCTTTCAGGGTGATGCAGAAGACCATCCAGGCCCAAAATGGGGCACAGGGAGCATTGCGTGGGCCCCCCTACCCTGTTTTGGCTGCCAGAGTGCTGCAGGAAAATAGTTGGGATTTTGCATGATCATTACTGTGGGGTGAGTTGGGAATAAGGATTTTGAATTATCATTACTGTAGGGTGAGTTGGGAATGGGGATTTTGCAATATGATTGCTGATAAGTAAGTAGGAACCAGTAAAAGAAGAATGGAAAAATCCCTATCTATAGATCAGCATTCGTTGGTCTTGGCAAATTTAAGATGGGTGAACTTCATGCTGCCTGGGGAATTCTGGGAATTGAAGTCCATGCACTTTAAAGTTGCCAAAGTTGAGAAGCATGGGTCTATACTAAAGCTTAGGATTTTCCATTCCTGTTTTATTTAGAGTTTGGTGCAATTAAATAAATCAGCCGTGGTTTCGTTAACAAATAGTGATTAAAGCAATATGAATCATTACTGGACTTTTTGTGAAAAACTGAAATTAAAAGTTGATCTGGGCTTTGATGATTAAATAAGGGATTATGGAAATAATGTGGACAAATGTTAATCTTAGAGTAAGAGTTTGATATATATTTTTACTTATATACTGATCTGTACCAAAATTTGTACTATTTTATAAGACTCAAAATGCTGCTAAGAGTCTTAAAAGCTAACAGAGTATATGGTAAATGAAGAAACGGTTCTGAGTTAGATGGAACAACAAATTGTTGCTGTTTCACTTGAAAACATTTTCCACAAGAATGTCAAATCTCTTAACACTGAGAAAGTCCCCTCCCGCAAATTAGGAAAAAGGAAATTTCTTTTCAAGTTCACAAAAGATCAAGTACAGTTAACCTGAAAAGTAATTACTGCCAAGGATATCGGTAATTTTAAATCTGATTGAGTTAACAGATTTGATGAGATGGCTACATAGTAAGCTGTAGCAAACCTAGATCTAGACCAAAATGTATTTTCTGCTGAATAGAAATAATGTGACACAATTGAGCAAATGAAGATTTAAAACTTGGAGGAAGAACAAGTTAAGGAGACAATGGTGGCATGGGCTAAAAATTTTGGATACAATATTGAATTGGATAGGTTGCAAAGATTTTGGAAAAGGAACAGGAAACTAACATTGTCCACATCTTATGAAGAAAATTTGTATGAAATGTTTTACAGGTGGCACCTACCTACAGCAAGATTGGCTAAAATGTTTAGAAATACATTCCCAATGTGTTGGGAATGCAAGCAACTACCAGGCACATATTACCACATGTGGTGGACATGTAATAGAGCAAGGGAATTTTGGCAACGGATTCAGATGTGGCTCAAAAAAATGGTGGGACAACACTTGGAATTTAAGCCAGAACTATTTCTACTAGGAATTACAACAGAGGGCTATAGTAAAGGGGCTATATATTTAATACAACACATTTTGACAGCAGCGAGAATAGTATATGCCCAGCAATGGAAAAGCAAAAATATATCTTCAGAAAGGTAGATAATAAAGAAAATATGGGTTTGCGCAGAATTGGATAGACTAGAACTAAAAAATAACAGGGAGACAGAATACTATGATACATGGAATAGATTTTACAAATGGTTGGAATTGAGAGGTAGGAATCAGAACATAAAATAACAAGGATAAGAGTACATTAGTCAAAAATAACTGTACAAAACTAGTACTGTATAAATAGCATGCATGTTATATGTTTTTTTACTTCAGTATGTATGGCAGAAGAAACGCCAGGATGGTCACATTGTGTTCATTATCTATATATGTAAATAATAAAAATATATACCAACGAAGATTTAAAACTTATTATTTGTAATAATTTTAATATATTTAAATATTCAAGCCAAGCAGAGGCTTGAATAGTTCCCTACTTTGTCCTTAAATTATAAAGTTGGTAAAGATGTTTCTTTGTTATCACAAGAAAACAGTGAAAATGTACAGATCCATTACCAGTCTACACTGAGGTTTCATTATATGCACTCAAGGATAAAAATACTGCAGGACTTTTATGTAGGTTTCATGTTTAGTCCTGCTTTTCTCAGAACCTGATATTGCCTCCTGTTTTTTCCAAATGAAGAAAAAGCAAATGGGCATGGGTAGCCATTAAAAATGACAATGGTCCCATGACATTGAATAAATGATGCCAATTATATCAATCACATTATCTACATTACTTTATCATGACATTTGTAATAGCATTTGCTCTCCTTTACTCCTGTATGGTTACTCAAGCTCACCCAGTTGGAAGAAGGAGAGAACTGCATATCAAACTATGTTTGAACTGACCATTATGAAAACACTTTGCATGGACTTGTTTGGTTACACTGGGGTAGACAATGAGAGACTGTTAAGGGGGGAGTAGAACTTAGGGATTTTGGTGCACAATTCTCAATTTTTACTATGCAGTGCTACAATACTCTTTGATCTCTAATAAATCAAAGAGTATTGTAGCACTGCATAGTAAAATTTACCTTTCTCAACAAATGGAGCCAAGGATCATTTCTATTTAGAAGTTCAAGTTGTAGACAGTCTGACAGTATAGGTGCTTTATTGATATCTGTTGAAGCTCATTGTATAACCTTTGTTAAATTTTGGGATTAGACTGTAAGACAATGCATCTGCAACTCACACCTTCCACTGACAATGACATGAATTCCTCCTGCTCTCCTTGAGTATATTCAGCCTTATGTCAACACCATTCCTTAAACAAGCATTGTTAAATCTTAATTATCATTAAGTCTTTGTTATCATTAAGGTGTGTATTCAGTCAGATTTAAAACCAAGGTGGGAGGAAAGCTATCATGTAAGGAGGGCTAGATCAAGACAGTGCCCAATCCTTCATCTTGCTATATTGGAAGCATGGTGGAATTACAGGAGCATTATGTGTGTCTCATTTCTTGGTAATTTAAAATTGGTTCATATCAGGCTTCTTTCACAATGCCTTAGTTTAATGGGATTCTCCTATGGATAATCTAATCCAGATAATGTCCTAATCTATGCACATTTTCAAGAAAGCATTATATAGGTTCTGGTTTGACGTCGTGAAGAGATCAGACATGAGAAGTGGGGCTCCGCGAACTTGCAACAAATGCTCCTTGTTGGAGGCCCCCCCCCAGGGGGCCAAGTCACCCTTTAGAGGTGAAGAAGAAAGTAGGGGCACCCTGCAGGTTGCAGAGAGTGGTGGTTCTCCAGCTCGATCCAGGGATTCCCTCCCATCCAACAGCGAAGAGGAGAGGCAGCCATTATGGCTGTTGTAAAGCTGGGACAGCCAAAGAAACAAAGAATGTGCTGGAGTGGTGTAGATGAAGAGTGATTGGAACTGGGGGAGGTGATTCCTTTTTTTTTTAACCTAAAACCTAACCCCAAAGAAAATAAACCCTGGAAAAGAGGCTCTTTGAAATGCTTGTCAAAGTGGCAAATAATTACAGAAAGAAAAATTATAGACCTGGAAAAAGGAATTAAAGGAAAAATGCAAAATCTTTAAAATATAGAAAGATTGGATTTTAAACCTTAATGGCAATATTTTGGTAAAGCATTTTAAAATGCTGGAATCATTTGTTTGAATATTGACTGTCTATGCTTTCGTGTTGACTCCAGGCAATTGCCTGGACTGGTCCTTGCAGTTTTCTTGGTAAGATATTTGGAAGTAGTTTACCATTGCCTTCCAGTCATAAAAAGGAAGGTTTTTTTTAAGCTAAAAGTAAACAAAATAAGTTATGATTCAGTATAATGTTTGAATCAAACTTGTGGAGCCAAGAATATAACTGTCCGTTACATAAATATGAAGAACAAAAGTTAGGTGTTCAGTTTAAAAAAAAAACTTTTCTGCTCTCTAAATAAATCTAGAAAATTACAGAAATATAAGGTGTAATAGTAGCAGCTATTGATGTGAGGATCATCTTTTCACATATTCAGTCCTGTCACTAATGCAGTGAATCCACTTTAGTTATTTTTGATATGAACCATATACCCTGCATTTAAATCCAAAGAATTTTATCACTATAATCCAAACTTTACTTTGCCTTTTAGTGTTCTTTAGCTTAGAATTAAAACAATCAGGTCTTCTGAAATATTAGCCACCTGGAGTCATGTATTTGAGATGGGAGTCCATGTAAATCAAATAAATAAATAAATAAATATAACAGGGATAATATTTCATGTTTTACTTCTGCTTTGGAACAAATCTTACTCCAGTATGAATATGAATAAATATTGTTTCTATATATTACATATTAGGACTGATTACTAGAACTCTTCTAAGAATATGTTTACAATTTTGATTTCAGTGATAAATAAGTTGCTGGTGGAGCCTGCTTTATTATATGCAGTATTTTGATAGAAATACAGGTAGATTTGTAGGTACATATTTCATTTTTTATGTGTTTGGTTCGTCTGAAGCATAAATTATACAAAAATGTTTTTTCTTTCATTCTTTCTTAAGGTCATTGATATGCCTGAACATAATCCTGGTGACATGGGAGGAACAATGAGACTAGGGAAAAGAAAAACTATCTTTAAGACAGAAGACTCTTTGTTAAGTAAGTCATGGCATGTTTGGTTGGATCTTTTGCTTTTGTGTTCAAAGTATATAATAGTACCTTGTTGAAATATATACTATTTTAAGAGTAATATTAATTAGATTCAATATCTTGTCTTAAATCCTAATTATAACTCCTGTTAAACTTCTGCTTTCAGAAGTCACTAGAAAACCTTAGGATTCTGAATACTACTTATTGCTGATGCTTTCTCCAAATGATTAGATGTGAGTCTGTGTTAGAAGCAGAACCTCCATCACTATCATCATTCCAGGGGCAAAAGAAAATGAAGCATTTCTCTCACTTTTTGATTTTATTTATTTATCTTGCAAGTGGCACCATAGCAGGAACTAGGTGCTTCTTTCAATTTCTAACAAATAATAGATCAAGGACAAACAACCCTCCTATCCAAAAGCAGAATGATGAAAGGATCAGTGGCATCAGAAGAATTGGGTTCATGATTAAACACCAATAAACATTGGTGGCTCAGCTGTTAAATGCCTGCAGTTAAGTTCCAGCTGCCTACAATTAGTGTAGGCTCGAATCCCACCAGGCTCAAGGTTGACTCAGCCTTCCATCCCCTCGGGGTAGGTAAACTGAGGACCCAAGATTGGCTGACTTGTAAAAATGCCGCTTAGTAATAAGCAGGCATATACAATGGAATGAAGGCTATTGCTGAGCACACTGGGTTGTATCCCAAAAATTGTAAGCCACCCTGAGTCTTCGGAGAAGGGCGGCATATAAATGTAATAAAAAAAAAAGCCAAAATTCATTTCCAGCAACAGAGTTTAAACATCCCTGCTTGGAGTCTATAACCATGTGAGGAGTTTTCAACCCTTCCTTTTGGAACAGCTGTTAAGAAGTTGGTAGAGACTCATCAGTTTGAAATTCTTCTGCTTCTTCCTGAGTGGGTGGTTTCTTTCACTGTTGCCATCAGAGGATAAATACTTTGAGATTTCTTATTTTGGCTGTCCCAGGCTTGGCCCTTCCCCCATTCTTTTTAAAATGTATATGAATCCATTGAGGAGGACTTCTGTCAGCTGGTGGTGAGGTATCATCAGGTATCATCAGAGTATATAATTATAAAGACAGTCCTCCATTTAAGACAACAATTGGGCCTGGAATTTTAGTCACAATTATGCACATAAGCAAGTGAGATATCACATGACTGTGTTGGTAGTGACTGCAATCCCAGCAATTCACATTGTTAACAAAATTATATTGGTCATTAGCTAAAGACCTACCCTACCAGAGGTGGTATTCAGCAGGTTCTGACCAGTTCTAGAGAACCAGTAGCGGAAATGTTAAGTAGTTCGGAGATCCGGCAACTACCACCTCTGACTGGTGATTGTACAGTATCCTTCCCCTGCCACGCCCACCAAGCCATGCCCACAGAATCGGTAGTAAAAAATTTGAATCCCACCCCTGTATCCTATCCCAAGACATTTCAGACTTGGTCCCTCCCAGCCCTCAGCTTCAGGAAGATAAGTGACTCCCACCAACTTCACCCATCTACCTATCTCTCCTGGTTTCTTCTTTTATCCCATTTGGATAGTCTTTCTCAGTTATTTCTTTATTTTATCAGGACTACTGTGTTCAATTTATCTGTGCCATGTATGAATGCAGTTTGAATGTTTTTCCTCCTTGGCAGTATTAACTAACTGATTGCAGTTCAGTTGATATAGTTTATCTGTAACTTTTGCCTTTGCAAATGAGATATCCCCTTTTGTGATGATACAAACGTCCCCTTTAAAGATCACTACATTGCCTTGTTTTGTGAGCTTCTTCACAAAACACTGAATACCACTGAAACAGAAAAACAAGAAATTCAAGAAGAAACTATAGTGGAAAAGATAATCAAAAAACAGATCTGTGAACAACTAGAAGCAAATGAAGTTATAACTAGTAGCCAGCACAGATTTGTTAAAACAGATCATGCCAAACAATCTTATTTCCTTCTTCGATAAAGTCACTGAATTAGTAGCCCAGTGAAATGATGTGGACATACAGTAGTATACTTAGATTTCAGTAAGGCATTTGACAATCTACTTCTTGGTAAGCTAGAAAAATGTGGAATAGACAACATCACCACCAGATGGATTTGTACCTGGCTGAAAAACTATACTAAACAAGTAGTCCTTAATGGTAGGTACTACATCCACATGGAGAGAAAGAGTGATGGGTTGCAACCGGTTTAACAACCAGTTCAGTGAGCGTGCGCTTCGTGTTCACATGCGTATAGCATTTAAAAACCACCCATTTTAAGCTTAAAAACTTACCTTCTATGTCAGCGCTGGTGAGTAAAACAGCTGAGGCGCAGCAATCTGCTGGGCTGCGCAAATCAGCTGAGCTAAAAAACAGGGAAATATAGGACAGGATACTTAAATACTTTGAAAAGGCCCATGTTGCACTCAAAATGGCAAATTTGTCCTGCTTGAAATTCCATGCTTAAACCATTCTTAAAAATTGATGTTTTTTTTTAAAGAAGGCCTGCAACATGGGCCTTCTCAAAGTATTTAAAAGCCCATTATGGTAGTGTTGGAAGTTAGCACCCACCCCTCTCCTAGAAAGATGAAATATTTTAGGAAATATTACAAAGGCAGAATATTTCCACTAAAAGAGAAATATAACATAGAGGCAGAAACACAGCCTGCTCTCTTTGTTAATGGGCCATCAAGGACTGAGCTAGCCTTTTGTCCTTGAAAAGCTACCATAATGGGCTTTTAAATACTTCTGCGAAGGCCTATTTTACACTCAAAATGGTAACTTTGTTCCTGCTTGGAATACCCTTCCTAAACCATTTTTAAAAATTGATGTTGCAGGCCTAGTGGCAGGGAGCTACTTTACCAGTTTTTGTCAGATTTAACAGATAACAGAGTTGGAAGGGACCTTGTAGGTCATCTAGTCCAACCCCCACCCAAGCAGGAGACCATACACCATTTCTAACAAATGGCAATCCAATCTCTTCTTGAAAATCCCAAGTGATGAAGCTCCCACAACTTCTGAAGGCAAACTGTTCCATTGGTTGAGTGTTCTCACTGTCATAAATAATAAACAACTTTTTGGTATATATCTTTTTTAGGTAATTAAGGCAAAGAAGTGATGTTGACTTGGCCACGCCCACCCAGTCACATGACCACCCAGCCATGACCACCAGCCATGACCACCTAGTCACATGACCACCCAGCCACGCCCACCCAGCCAGTCATTAGGGCAGAGAACCTGTTTGTCAGGGTTCCAAGTGATGAAATCAATTTTAAAAGAAAATAACAAAGTCCGTCTTCAAAAAGATTTCTTTTATTTAGGAAAGCATCAAATTGGCGAAGTCCATGGTAATTCTGGATCCGACCCAACCTGGAATTACCCCACAATATTAGAAGTTAGAAACAACCCCCAAAAGTCACATTCTCCAATAGAAGTAATTCAATGTTGCTTGATGTCATAAATCTCTACCTCCAGGGGCCCAAGCACGGACAGCTTGTTTCCCATGGGAAAGAAGATCACCTAGCCATAACACTCTCTTTATCTCCACTCCTCCCCACTTAGGAATGTGTCAAGCCCGAAACCCTTGCCTCAATTACTGCCACAGAGAAAATAAGAAAAAGGAATATATACTAAGATAAACTAAAATGGCTACACTTATGTCAATTTCAGGCTTGACACTGTTGTTAAAAAATTTGAAGCCCACCCCTGGCCCTACAGATGAAATAAAATGTTCAGTGTACAGTCATCATGGGCCTTGCTGCTTAATGGTTTTTAACTATCTTTTTAACTATCACAGGAAACTCCTCAGAACATAAAGGAGCCATAAACCATCAGTGCAAACTAAACACTGCCCTCTACCTGCTGAATAATTCTGTAGTTGTTGCAATTCAAAATACATTCTAACATGTATTGCAACATTTTGGAAGAGGAGGCCCAGTCTGTTCAGAAGCATTAGGTTAGATAGGATACTAATAACTGTATAATTATAAAAATGAATAAAATCATTGTGAAGAACATATTCTTTTTTTGTTATTTTTTTTAACAACAAACATAAACAAACATAAACATAAACCAACAAATGAAACCTTCTTTCAATTGTACAGTGTGTTGGTTGGTATATATTTCTTGTGCATAATATCTGTAGTCTTTTCCTCTTAAATTTAAATTTACATTCAAATTATATTAATCAACTTTCCATGTATTGTTATATTATTATTACATCATCATTAGACTTTAATTTCAAATCCACATTATCCTTTTAGAGCAAATCCCAGTGAAGAACATATTCCATATCTCCAATTATTCAACTCTTGCATTTAGCATGAACTTGAATGGAATAAAATTTATTTGCTAGTCTGTAACCTCTTTGGAACTGTATGTCTGTTTTTATTGTCTCCTTAAAATGAGGACTTTGCACAGTTTGAACCAAGCAGGAGTTAGAAAAAATGCCTATAAAAATTAGATTTACTAGCATAGACCAGTGGTCCAAAATACATTACAGTCTAATTTATTTTCCAACTGACCTCCTTTATATTTTTCTTTTAAACTTCATTTTCTAGGTTCTTTAGGAATCAAGCATAGTTTGTCCTTTATGATTGTTGCTTTATTACATATTTGTTCAAATATTTCCTGTTCTTGAATAAAACTACATTTGCAGGAAAGCTGATTTCACAAAGAAATTTACCAACATTATAGTTCAATAAATGTAACATGAATCATTCAAGTTATGAACTTGGCAAATGCCAAACCTATTAACATTCTTCTTAATGATTATTGAAGAAACCATAATTAACTGACTCACTAAGCCATAAATGTGGTTTAGAAACTATAAGGATTACATTTGCACAGCATGCTAAATAAAATAAACAATCTTTATCTGATGATTCATTGGTTCACCTGATTTAGGATTAGTCTCACTGGCTTTTCAAAAGACTGATTTAGAAACCTTTCTTAATTCTTGTACCTTGTAATGGGGTTGTTAGGTGGGGCCCAACCTGCTTATATTTACGTATTGGTTGCCATGGCATGAAGGGCATCTCCTCACAATGGACTGTTTATGTCATGGCACCAATGCTTACATGCCTTCAACTTGGGGCACCAATATAAATTACACAAGACCAGGAGATTAGGTGAGCTTTGATGGTAATGTGACTTTTTGTTGGGAGGTTGGGTTGTTGTTTGAACCAAGGCATCATGATTTATATGTTGTGATGGTGGTGTTTTTAATCTTTGTATGCTACCTATAGTCACTGCAGAGTTGGGCAGCTCTATAAATAAACAAAAAATAAATCGGGGGTTGCTTTTGCAGAGCAGAGCTTGCACCAATGCTCAAGTCAGCTTGAGAAAAAATTAGAGAGGAAGGACTCTTCTGCATAATTTATATGTCTGCTATAGTAGCTGCTATGTTGGGGAAATAAATACCAAGTGCAAAAATTAGAACTGATATGAGGTGTTTTGCAACAGTTAATGGATGAGTCTTCCATATACTAGAAAAAAGGTGAACTAAGCATAGAATCCCTTTAAGTGGAAAGAAATGGTTATTGAGCCTGACTCCTACTTTCTGCTCTGACTAAAGTTTTTGTAGAATGTTCTTTTTTTTTTTAATTTGCATTTATATGCCGCCCTTCTCCGGAGACTCAGGGTGGCTTACAATTTTTTGGAGCACAACCCAGTGTGCTCAGCAATAGCCTTCATTCCATTGTATATGCCTGCTTATTACTAAGTGGCATTTTTACAAAGTCAGCTTATTGCCCCCAACAATCTTGGGTCCTCAATTTACCTACCCTGAGAGGATGGAAGGCTGAGTCAACCTTGAGCCTGGTGGGATTTGAGCCTGCACTAATTGCAGGCAGCTGGAGCTAAGTGCTAGGCGTTTAACAGCCTGCACTACTAAGGCTCTTTTCCCATCGGACTTCACATCCATATCACATTTGCAGCTCCCTATATACTAGAAGCTGTATACTAATTATATAGGAGATTTATTGTATATATTAAACAAATTTATATGGCCACACATGGTGATTTCATCAGAGATATAGAATACAGATCAATATTTCCATAAAAGTATCTGATTTGCTCTCTGGATTAGCACTAGGTCAGGAAGAACTAACTGTACAATTGCACTATTACACTGAATATTCTATACTAGAATATATTATGTATAGTTTGCCCTTCACAGCTTTATAAAGAATGTGCATTTTACTACCTCGAAATACTTCCTGAAAAGTGTCTCTCTTTATACACCTACTTGAGCTGGAATCAATGTTCTATCTTCCTCAGCATGACTCTCTTGATGAATCCCTTTTTCACATACTTCCTTCATTTCATGACTCGTAATTGGGGTATCTTATCTTTGACAAAGTTGTTCTGTGCCTTCCCTCTGGAGGGCGAGAGGAGAATGGACCCAAAGAACTCAAATTCAAGGATATGAATCTTCCATATTGGATTGCTAAACAATGTGTACTCAAGCTCTGGTGAAATTGATTAGAAATTATTAGGATGCAAACAAACAATGTTAGTAGCAGAATATTTTTAAAAGCTTGTGTTTTTTTTTAGGGAAACTTTATGGCAATGAAGCTTTTGTGGAAGAACGACATAGACATCGCTATGAGGTAAGTGACATCTAACCTATTTTTTCTGGGGTTTCAAAAAAAATTAATTATCCATATTAAGATAATTACAAGTATCACTTCATAGTATAAGAGCATTAGGCATCATCTTGAAGCTGGCAATGGGATATGCTGGGAGAAGAATCTAGTTGAGTCATGACCTCATGCCCTTAATGGCAGCCATAAGCTTGTAACGAGTTATTACTGTGAGGCATGAAGCTGGGCATATACTCAGGGCTGGTTTTTACTTGGAAGCAGATAGACATGAACTGAACATGGAATGCATTGCTATTGGCCCTTTGCCATTGTGAAACTGAGGAACTCTACAAATGGGAGAATCGTTTAGGATGATATGGTCTAGTCACCTTTTGGATCAGGAAGATTTCAAGAGGGGATTGGGGTTTCTCAGCAAATTTAGTAGGCAGTTCCAGTTCATACCATAGCATTAGACAAAATGCTGCGTGAGACCTTTCTTTTGTTCTCTGATAATCTATGGGGAGATTTAAAAATTGAAAAATGACATAAAAATATGAATACAATTGAGCATTGGTTTGTAAAGTAACATAACAATCAATTGATGATTATTAGTTAGAGAATTATACAAATTTGAGGGAACAAGAAAAAGCCAGCTGCATAGCACATGAGAGAGAAAGGACCATCTGTACCTCATTCCATTGTTTTTAAACTATGATTAGGCTGTAATGGCCAAATCACTCTGTTGTTCATTACCAAAAGCTTCCCTTAATAAGTGCTACTAAAAATAATAAAGTCTTAGAAGAAAATTACAGATTCTAATCAAATCTTTATTATGGTCATAAGGAGGATGGGATACAAACAATAATTTTTGTAAAAGCTAAAAATATTAAAACAAAAATTACACATAATTAAAAAAAACAGAACAATACATTTTAAAAAGCTACACAAAAGTCTAAAAACACGGGGGATATTAAACAAATACAAGAAATAAAAATATATATGGCTAAATCTATTGCAATATAAAACATTCTTAACTAACAATTTAAGCAGTACTGCACATTCCATTGTTTTTAAACTATTAGTAACATATAAAGACTGAATCACTGTTATTTGTTACCAAGAGCTTTTCTTAATTAGACCTATTAAAAATGATAAAGTCCTGCCCAGGATTGGCAACATTGCATATTGTCAAAAGCAGAGAAATATAAAATTGTTCTGTGTGCCCTGGATATTTATACAGTGATGGTGAAATGGTGAAAGGTTAGCCAGTGGTGGGATTCAAATTTTTTTTACTACCAATTCTGTGGGCGTGGCTTGGTGGTCATGTGACTGGGTGGGCGTGCTTGATAGTCATGTGACTTGGTAGGCATGGCTTGGTGACTGATCTTATTTGAGATGACAAAGAATCTGCATACAGACAGGAAGTTGAGCAACTGGCCCTATGGTGTGACCAGAACAATCTTGAACTGAGCACATTCAAAACTGTAGAGATGATAGTAGATTTTATGAGAAGCCCTCCTGTTCTACCACTTCTTACAATACTAGACAACACAATATCAACATTAGAGATCTTCATGTATGTCAGAGTGTTTGCAGTGTGATGTCTATTGTGAGACAACCCAGGAGCAAAACACAGAACACAGAGGCTTTGTCTTTTAACAATGGTTTATATACAGGACTGCTATACACATGCATACATACATGTGTTAGGCACATACCAGGCAATCAGTCAATCTTCAACTCTACATGGGGTACTACAATGGAGATAGAACACGAGGAGAGAGAAACGCCCTCTCATGGTTGCCTTTATATAGACAGCTTCTTAAAGTGGCAATGGTCCTGCTGACCCAACCTCAGCCTTAAAGCGGCAATACCCTGCTGACTCATTCTCATTGGATTAGCATTTACAGCTGGTCAGCTATTCAATCTTCAATACCTTAACAAAGTATCTAGGTTCTATAATACCTCTAGACTTCAAATGGAACCTAATATCAAAAACATCATCAAAACAGCGCAACAAAGAATGTTCTTCCTGCACCAACTCAGAAAACTTAAACCCAAGGAGCTACTGATACAGTTCTACAAAGGAATTATTGAGTCTGTCATTTGTACTTCTATAACTATCTGGTTTGGCATACCAAACAAAACAGACACAGAATGCAATGGATAATTAGGACTGCAGAAAAGATAATGGCAACCATCCTGCCTTCCTTTGAGACCTGTACACTGCATGAGCCAGAAAGAGGGCTGTGAAAATCTACAGACCCCTCACATCCTGGACAAAAACTGTTTTAACTCCTTCCCTCAAGTTGATTCTATAGGGCATTACACACTAAAACAAGCACTTGCTAGATACATGCTATCAATCTGCTAAACAACTAATTCCCACTGCCTGTGTCCTAGGATGTCAAACCACCTAGTTGACTGTATTACCTATTATCCTTCTCATTTTCTCATATTTCCTATTACTTGTTTCCTTAGCTTCTTATGACTGTTGTTTGTGTTGATTGCCTTTATTTAGTATCCTAGTATGATTTCTATTGTTTGCTTATTTAGTATTCTATGACTATTGATGAGTTTGTATCATGATTTATGATAATTGTATTTTATTATTATTATCATGTTTTATTGCTTGTTGCTTGTATGTACACTGAGAGCTTTTGCATCGGAGACAGATTCCTTGTATGTCCAATCACATGGCCAATAAAAGAATTCTAGTCTAGTCTAGTCTAGTCTAGTCCATTCCATTCCATTCTATTTTGCCATTGCCTTTTTCCATGTGGACTGAAATCAACTCTCATAATTAATGGAGTAAAGCAAAAAGGGAAGATTCTCTATGATAACCATAGTCTAGCCTCCACTATCATGAGGCCTATCTGCAATCTCAGGGAGACATTAGAGATACATTTTGGGACTTGATGGTCCAACCTTAAAAAAAATGAATTGAGCAGATTGTTCAGCAATGTAATCCACATGGGCTTTTCTGCTATTAACCCAGTGAAGAACAACTCCCTAGTATTTGAAACAGGAGACCTGCACAATCTTGTGACAATTTGTTCTCCAGAAGTGGCTCTTGTACCTTTTGGCAAATTCTATGATTTTGATTTCCTGATAATTGAATAGTAGTTGATCTTCCCTGCAATACTCTGCTAAGTGCTTTCAATGCTCTTTTAAGGCCAATCACTGTTCTTGAAAATGCTGCTGTATTGTCTGCACAGACTTAGAGTAGATAAGTTTTCCAGAAAGTTTTGTGGATGAAAGTTTGTGTTGAGAAAGCATCCTTCCTTGATGCCTTTCTTGATTCCGATGGCACTAGTGAGATGGTCCTGGGAATTACAAATTATTTCGAATCGTGTTCCTTCATGCAGCATGCATATAAAATGAAGTAGATGTCAGTTAATCAAGGACTCATCCTCTAATTTTTTCCACAATTTAGCTCAGGGTGTAGAATCAAATGTTGCTTTAAAATCTTATGAAAACTTATGCTGCGGGAGGAGTATTTTTAAATGTGATAATGGAGTACATTATCTGCTCCTCCAAATGTTATTGATCCAGACAGTCCTAGAATTTTCATCATAGGTGTCTTGCATTGAGTTTGCTGATTGTGTTTAGGAGGCTGATTGGTCTACAACTGGCAGGATCATTTCCCCCTTTTTTTGTATATGGAGACAATGATCACAAGCCCCCAATCCTTTTGGGCTTGGCAATGGTTGTCTATACAATGGCCACAAATATTTATACAAAAGATAAGTAGAAACTCTGAACTGCCAATGCAGATCCTAGTCTGGGCATAAATTTTCACCAGTATCACAGTACTGAGAACTTTTGGGGCAGTCCATTTATCTTTTTACCTCTTTTCTTTCTCCCATTCCAGGTAAATCCTGAATTGATTCACTTCTTTGAAGATAAAGGCTTGAAGTTTGTTGGGCATGACACAGAAGGAAAGAGAATGGAGATCATCGAACTGGATGGTAAGGACTTTGGCTTCTGGAAACACCTTGCACATGAAAGATGAAGTGTAATCAATGTCACGGTAAATATATGGAAAAATGGTGAATCTACAAGAGTCAGTGCTGACATTTCTTAGATCTTCAAATTTTAGGGATGCTATTGGTTGCCACATTAAAAATAGAACTATTAAGGAGACCTTGCATGAGCTTTCTGTGAAAATAAAATGTACATTTATCTAACAATGAAAATGTGTACTATAAAATTTGGCACAAAAAGATCTTTCTGTATCCCTCAATTTATGCCAGTGATCATCCTGATCTACAGTTATGTTGTAGAGTTGTAAGGTATGACTGAGTCCAAGCTGATCTTTTAATATGTATCCAGTGCTTGAATGCTTAAGTGAAGGAAACCCACCACCTTTTTGGGTAATTGATGCCCTTGTCAAATTGTTCTTAATATAAGATTGTTATTCCTAACATTCAGGATGGAAACAACTGTTCACATATGCAGGTACAGGAACATAATATACGTGAAGGGATTATGAGAATAACCATGTTTAGCATTAAAAAAGGCCAATTTTAGTTAAAAATTGTTAAATTTAGCTATAAATTTTAACTAAAATTGGCCTTTTCTCAATGCTAAACGTAGTTACTTCTCATAATCCCTTCACATATATTATGTTCCTGTACCTGCATATGTGAATTCAGAGTTGACCAATTGAAGAACGTCAATTGACATTAGAAAACAGGTTATCTTTCTTAATCTTGGTTTCTGTGCTTCCTGCTCTTGAGCATAGCGTATGCATTTAAATCTCACATGTGAATTTGACCACTTAAATAACTTTGGTTAAAGGTAAGTAACTAGTTTTTTTAGTTCCTTGATCATTGTTGCTGACATCCCACCCCCCGAATCTATTCCAGTTTTCCTGGGGTTTTCTAAAAATACTCTGCCCAAAACTAAACAGGACATGAAGTGGAGTCTGACCAATATGGAATAGAGTAGAACTGTTGTTTTCCATCTTCTGGAAAAATAAACTGTTAGTGATGGAGCCTAAAATTATATTGGTCCTTTTTTGCAGACACATTATCCTATTGACAGGTATTTTCTTGTGAGCAACCACAATTCCAAAATCTTTTTGGCATATAATTATTACAAAGTCATGTATGCCCATCCTATGATAGTGTACATGTTTTGCATTTGCATTTATCTTAATTAAATTTATCTTACTTTTTAAAGGAAATTTTGCTTATTTTTCAGAATTGTTTTATTTCTGCCTTCTATGTAAAATATGCAGGAGTCAGATTCAAATTTCTTAACAACCAGTTCTGTGGGCATGGCCTAATTTGTGGGTGTGGCTTGGTGGTCATGTGACTGGGTGAGCATGGCTTGCTGATGGTGTGGATTGGTGGTCACGTGACTGGCTGGGTGTGGCTTGAATGTAAATATTGTAAATATTTATGTAAATGTTTAATTTTTTATTTCAAAAAGAGCAACTTTTACCCAAAATCAGGCAAAGCAGGCAGGCAGATTGAGTTGCTCATAGAATCACAGATTCACTTAGAGATCTATCTGCTACCTGAGTCTGTCACATAAAATTTGCTTGCAAGCAAACTCATGAAATTTGCTAGCAAGCGCTCACAAAATTAACTCACAACGCACCATGTATGTAAATACTGAATTTTTTATTTAAAAAAGAGCAACTTTTACCCCAAATCAGGCAAAGCAGGCTAGATTGGTAGATTGATTGGTCACAAAATCACAGATTCTCTTAGAGATCTATCTATCTGTAATCTGCTACCTGAGTCTGCACTGAAAAATAGAAGTTTCAGTCCTAAGGAAGGTTCAGCTCTGCTTTTAGGTTAGCTAAAAACGAAGAAATTCAACTATTTCCTGCTTTCTAGCTAATCTAAATCTCCTGGCAGAGCAGAACAGCTGATGGTCGGGGAAAAAAAGGAAAAATAGCAACTTAGCAGACAAGTTTGATGGTGCACATGCCAGGTAAGCAGTGAGTGGGAGGGGAGGGCAGGGCCAGCCAGTGAGGTGATTTGCCGGTTCTCCGAACTGGGCAGAATCATAACAACCAGTTCTATAGAACCGGATCGGCCAGGTAGAATCCCACCCCTGAGAATATGCATAAGCATATTTAATAAGCATTTTCCCTACCTCTTCAACTAAGTCATTAATACAACTGTTGAACAATAGAAGATTCGTGATCAAACCTTGTGGAATCTCATGGGATATGTCACTTCAATTTAAAGAGAAACCATTAAGTATGGGTGTAGATCTGCATAGGAGATAAATAACCAAACTTGCTAATCAAATAATGGATGGCGTTTTCAAATGCTTTTTGAGATGTGTTATTTCTTCAGTATTCCCAAAATATGATAAGGTAATTATAATTTCAGAAAGTGAAATGAGATGCCTTGTCAAGTTTAACTCTCCAGGAGCAGATGGATTGCCTTTCTAAGCTACTTGTCATCCTTGATAAATTTTGAAGATTTGTGAAGTTCCAGATGACTGGAGCAGGGCAGGTGTTCTATTTTTAAAAAATAAAAAAGTGGACAAAGTAGTGAGCTTGAAATTGATATATGGATGATTCTAGTTTATGTTATAAAGCAGGTGATTTTTAAGCATCTTAAAAACAATGCAGGAATTTATTTTATTTATTTTATTTTATTTTATTTTAATAAAATAATTAAGAATAATTAGAAATAAGCATAGAGCAGCAAAATGAATCTTGAAGGCCATTTCTGCTTGAATGTTAGAAAGGGCATAAATAGTAAGAACAGTGTACAGCAGGGGTGTCAAACTCAAGGCCTGCGGGCTGGATCTGGCCCGCGATGAGGTCAGATCCAGCCCACGCGGCCATCCTGGAAATTGTAAGGGGCTGACCTGCATAGCTTTGGCCTGGCCTACGCCATCCTGGCGTGCATGTGTGTGCACAGGAGGAGGTAGTTGCATGCGCACACAGGCCCAGTTCTCCATTGCCACATGCAGGGCAACAAAAGTAGTATGTGGGACTACGGTTAAAAAAAAAAATAGTTCAGACCTTCCAATCATGCAAGATCTTTTTTTCGGTGTGAGAAGTTTGAAGGTATGAACTATTTTTTTTTAACCATAGTCCCACAGACTACTTTTGTTACCCTGCATGTGGTGGATAATGGAGCTGGAAAACAGGTTAGTAAAGGGATGTTTACTGCTTCATCTTTCCATCTCCCTACCATCTTGCTTTGTGGCCACCACACCGGTACATTGCTCATCCTCTTGCTCCATTACAGCAGCAAGCAAGGAAAAGAAGTGGCGAAGAACGAATACGAGCAAAACAAGGTGGTGTGAAGGGTAGAGGGCGGATCAGTAGCAGCCAAGTGAGAAGCGCCCTTCCGGCCAAACATTGAAGCCCTGCCACTTCAGAGGGGGGGAGAGGAAGAGAGAGCCAATCCAACTTGTGTGTGTGTGTGTGAGAGAGAGAGAGGGAGGGAGGGAGGGAGGGAGATCTGATCCAACTTCAGAGAGCATGGTTGGTGCTACTGCTGTGAGGTGGGGTGAGAGAGCTAGAGAATGATCTGATCAAACCTCTCTCTCCCCTCTCTGTATCTGTGTGTGTGTGAGAGAGAGAGAGCAAAAGTGATCCGATTCAACCTCTGTGTGTGTGTGTTCGTTTGTGTGTGTGTGTGCATGAGAAAGGGGGGGGAGAGAGAGCCCTGGTATACCTCTTGGATCAGATCTCTCTCTCTCACACACACACACACACACACATACACACACACACACACGTTGGATTGGATCCCTCTCCCTCTCCCCCCCCCCTGCAGTGACAGCGCTTCAATGTTTGGCCAGAAGGGCGCTTCTCACTTGGCTGCAACTGATCCACCCTCTCCGCCTGTCCTCCCCCACCAGCCCCCAGAGAGCAACCACAATGCTGATCTGGCCCTCGATGAAATCAAGTTTGACATCCCTGCTTTACCGATTATCAAATTACCAAGATAGGTAATGAACTCTTTTTAGGTGGATATATTCAAGTAGAATCTGGATAGCTGTGTCAAACAGATGTAGATTCCTGGCTTCTATCTATCTTGATGTCTATTGTGAACTATTAACACAAACCATTTATTTTGTAATGGCTAATACATGGGAGTGCGACATTTATCAATATGGGACAGATTTTCTTGGGTATTACTGGGAAACTGTTCAAAAAGTGCTCTTTCCCATCAAATTGAAACATTTAGGGACTCAACATAGTAGAATGAGAGCTGGCAATCTAGGACTGATAGTCGACAAATGGATTTTTAAGAGGCTTCCCTGCCATCTCTCCATAGAAAAGCCATAATAATCATCAAGAATGCCGAAATCATATATGAGATTCTGTGTTGAACTAAACATTGCTATCCAACTAAGAATAGCTACCATTCCAGAACATCAGCCTAAATTGTAAGATTTTAGCCTCACCTCCACCCTCTGGAAAATAAGAACCATCTTCAATGATAGATAAATTTTATGGAATTAAGAAGGGGAAACCATGCAGAATCTGATTTACATATGTTATGTAGTTTTAAAGGGGATTAGTAATTTTAAAGTTGTAGGTAATAAAATGCTAAATATTTGATGTGATTTAAAAGGAGAAATAATGAATATGTAACTCTGAGGTGGCACTCTTAAATTGATATTAAAGGGGGAAAATCAATTTATAGAAGAAGTGTTACTAATTAGAATTTAAGTGGACTATGCAAATGTGACAATTAAAAGTTCTAAAGCACAATAACTATGAAGTCAATATATGTGAATTAAATTATGAGATAAGCACTTGGAATAATATAACAAAATAGAAAATGCATAAAAATATTGTTAAGACTAGAAATTGAATATAAAAATCATATATGTAACTATGATCATATTTGTATGTATATGTGGAACCTGTAATCATGCTGTTCACTAAAAAGAGATGTTAAAATGTAGAAAACTGAATAAAACTGGTTTTATTAAAAAAAAGAAAAGAAAATAAGAACCATTGCCTTTACAGATAGTCCTCACTTTACAAGCAGTTGTTTAATGACCATTCAAAGTTATGATGGTGCTTACTGGTCCTCTCACTTATGACCATTGCAGTGTCCTCACAAGTTCAAAATTAGGGCACTTGACAATTGACATATCTTTACAGAGGTTGTAGCATTTCAAAATCACATGGTCTTTATTTATGACCTTTCAGGGGTCTTCCGGCAAGCAAAGTCAAAGGGGGAAGCCGGATTCGCTTAATGACTGTATAATTTGCTTACTGACTATAGTGATTCATTTAATGACTGTGACAAAAATGGTCCTGAAATCAAGCACAATTTAGTTAACCACATTGTCTAGCAACAGAAGTTCCAGTCTCAATTGTGTAAATCGAGGACTACCTGAATATCGTAAGATACAGATTTTCTTGCTTATGTCACCAAATAGCACAATCCACACACATTTGTATAAAAGTCAGAATTGAATTATTTATTAATAATTATTCATGATTTTATTGTTATTAAAAGTTTAATAATTAAAACAATGATTTTATGTTAAAGAGTTTTAATTTCTATAGCATGTTACTAGCTTCTTCAGTTTGTCTGTATTATGTGCCTTTAGATCATCCATATTTCATTGGTGTTCAGTTCCATCCTGAGTTCTCTTCCAGACCTATGAAGCCTTCACCTGCATATCTGGGCCTTTTACTTGCTGCAACAGAATCACTCAGCACATACCTGCAACATGGATGTAAATTGTCCCCTAGGTAATCATGATTTCTGCTTGAATGATCATCTTCTCCTTCTCTCCTCTTCCTTCTCTTTCATGAAATTCTTGGAAAGAATGACTGACAGTGATCCATGTTCTTTGTTTATAAACTAGAAAAATATTGATAGCTACTGCTAAAAAGACTGGAAAATTAGGATGTTCAAGGTATTAGGAAATTCCATGGATGCAAAGGCTCTGCATTGCAAACACTTATTCCTTTATGTGGGAGAGGAAGAGAAAGAATAAATATAGATGATACATAGATTATATATATTCTTGGCCAGGAAGTAGTCAACTAAACTGAATAAGTGAATGAATTCCAAGAATAGTTAATTGCTACATGATTGCTGTTTTTAAAATATGCTGGTAGTGTTTAAAATTTGGATAAGGACCTCAGAAAATTGTTTTCAAGTTTATACTCAATCATAGAACGCACTTGGTTGATCCCAACTACTTCATAGGTTTTCTGTTGGAAAAATGCTTTACATGTTGCTTTGAGCTCCTAAAGGAAAAGTGAGGTCTAAACTGAATAAATCTTTTTCATTCAATTACATATTTTAAGCATAAGTGTGTCTAAGAGCATTAGAAGGGGGCGTCCACTCCTAATTTGCAGGAGTAGATGCCAGGTAAATATTCTAAATGCTCTTTTTTTGATAGAGATGTAAGGAAGAAGGTGTTCAAGCAAGCTAATTCCATTTAAATGAGTTGCATACTGATTACATCTTTTAAAACAAATATTCTTTTTTCTTCTTTCCATTTTTGTTTCCTATATATTGGAATTGCATTTATTTAGTAATTCAAATTAAATTGAGAAGACAGTTTAAATCATATTGTGATTTAATAGTTATAGCATACTGGAAATTTATATTATATTAAGCTTTCGTTACATTTTTGTAAGGTTAATAAAAATACACAAACACTCACATGGTACCAGAAAACTTCAGTATCCCACAGGTGCAATTCATATCAAGATAGCATTATCTAATATTTGTTATCATACAAGGGTCTCTGCTCTTTTGACTTGTGGAATATTTGACATGTTGAAAACACTTTTATCAGCAAACTTATAAAATAGCTGCTGGTCAACGAAACATCATTTTTCATTGAAAAGCTCAGCAGAATTGTTTATAAATAAAGGAATAAAGAAAATAAAGAAAGCAAGTCAGCACTATTCCAAGAAATAAACATGTACATAACCTATAACAGAAGCAGAACATCTTTCCCCATTACAAAAGGTACCTTGGGCAAAAAATGTGCTCCTGATGAAAACTAAAATATAGATAAAATACACAATATTTCCCTCCGCAGCTCAAATATGCACACTTAGGCATACTCCAACCGGTGGACATAAATCCATTTCAAAAGGCAAACCAACAAGGCAATGGGGTAAGACAAGCTGCCTTCATCACTCACCCCTCTCATCCAGGAACTCTTCACCATAATTTCCTCCCCTACCGGTTCTTCAAATATGGTTTGGACATTTCACACTATTATTTTCCAAGATTGTCTGTGGATTTTATTTACTGAGATGCTATTGGCCACTATGCTAGTTTCCCATTTAACAACACTTTAAAGAATCAGTCTTGAAAATAAAAGAACTAAGAGGGCAAAACTGCAAATAAAAGGCTATTGCAAGAATCCAATTTTTTTTTATCATAATGGCTTTTTGGTAAAGAAAAAAAAATAGAAGTCTTTATATCTGCAGCATCTAATGCTATCTCTCTCACATAGTCCTTTTCTAAATTCATAATTCCAGATGGTTTCCTGCCACTGAGTAAGAACAAGTAATCTGAATGGGACAGAATGTAATTAATTATGCATTTTTTAAATTCATGTTTATATCCCGCCCTTCTCCGAAGACTCAGGGCAGCTTACAGTTTTTGGGATACAACCCAATGTGCTCAGCAATAGCCTTAATTCCATTGTATATGCCTGTTATTACTAAGCGGCATTTTTTACAAAGTCAGCTTATTGCCCCCAACAATCTTCGGTCCTCACTTTACCTACCCCGAGAGGATGGAAGGCTGAGGATGGAAGGCTGATTCCTGAAATCCATTGTTCCAATGAATTTAGTTTCTTAGAAGGTACTTCCCATTTTGTGACAGCAATAATAGTTCTGGATATTGCAAAGGAACTCTGGTAAATAAAAAGTTAGAGTAATTACTGAATTATCGAGAACTTAATACATAATAAGTAACAACTATTATTGCAGTTTGTTGCTTCTTCGTTTTGTTCTTTGGTACATGGCTAAAATAAAGTTTACTTCCGTTCTTTTTATTACATTTCCATATTGATGAGTTTGATAATTAGAAATGGTCAGTGTCAATGGCTGATACAGTAAAACTGAGGTACTATTGAAAAGAAATGCAGAGTAAAAAGTGAATGCTCTGTGTGAATGAGGGAGAGACAAAGTAATGGATTGTCTGGGTGTATTTTATTTATTATTTATTATTAAATTTATATCCCGCCTCTCTTCCCCCATCGGGGAACTCGAGGCGGCGTACAACAAGATAAAAAACAGTAGCCTATACAATATAAAATCAAAACTCATTCATACGATCCAAACATACAAGAGGGAAGAACAAGGTCTCAATTCCATGCCCTCCGACAAAGCCAGGTCTTGACAGCTTTGCGGAAAGCAAGTAGATTGGGGATGGTTCTAATCTTCGCGGGGAGCATATTCCAAAGGGACATTTTAAGAAATGTCTCCAACCTGCTGCCTTCAAGTGTATAGTTTTCCTGTCCTGTAATTCACAATCATAATTTCATAATATATAAGAATTATGGGAAGTGTTCTAGACAGACTTGGCTTAGGAACATCAATCCAAGCTATTATCGTACACATTCAGTGCAACGCAGTGATAAAATATTGAATGTGCCATTGAAAATTAATTCCTACTTTTTTATTTCCAGGGTGTTTTGTATATTTATATCAGATATTGTAGCATATTAGCATTTCCTCAGGATAGTATACTACACATTCATCTTAGATGAATCAATAAGAGAAGTTGTTACAGCAATGGGAACTAATTCTGAATCATTTCAGCTTTTACAATTTATTTAAAAATAATATTTAAAGGAGACTGTCACATTATTTTTGAGTACCTTTTAATTTTCATGCAATATGGAGAATTGTTTCATAACATTAATATTTATTTCACGCTTCCTGGGTACATTCAGAAAGAAGTAAGTACAATATTAGTTTTACTAATTAAAATACAGTTTGATCATATTGCAACAAGTGCTTAAGAATTAATTACTTATTAACAAACTGATTAATTTTGTTTGAAATTCCTTTTTTTTAAATTACAAAGTAAGGTAGCACAGGATTTCTATCTTTAAGCCATAAAATATAATCCATATTTGTTTCAGTTGTTGGCTTATTTGTGAGAGAACAGTTTGGGTAAAAGGGTAAATCAGGAAAACATAAACTCAGAGATTGAGAACCATTTTGGGTCTATCAAAGCAGACTGCATCCCTTATGTAAATGTACTATTGTTTTTGCAATCTGTACTATAAGAAAGTTCTGGTGTTGTAATATATTGTCCTTGTGGTTTTTATACAATGTTTATGCTCTCTTTTTCAAGCAGGCTGCTAAATACAAAAATATGTACTGTGGAATGCATGGGCATTTTAGACATTGCTGTGCTGTTAGGGTTTCAGTCTGCATCCATTATATAATATATTGTATATAAAATTTTGATTATAATCTTATAATCAGAATGACTTTACATTTAAATTAATTAAAATTAATTATGTGTAGGTGTGTGTGTATAATTGCAAAAACCTAAAAAAAGAAAGAATAGAAAGATGTAATAAAATATGGGAGTCAAAATCTACATATTTTAAACCTGCCAAGTTTGAGAAACACTGCAGGAACCAATCTGAATTGGTCACTAGGACCAGAGGTTTTATCTTCTGAGCTTTTGGACTCATGTGAAAACACTGTTTTAAATAGCAATAGCGCTTAGACTTATATACTACTTCATTATGCTTTACAGCCCTCTAAGTGGTTTACAGAGTCAACATATCAACACATCTCTCCCTGACTCCATTACCTCAATAAGAGACTATCATGTTTACCGATCAGATCGTGAAATCTGTAGAGGAGGTGGTGTTGCTATCTTCTATAAAAAGTCCTTACATCTAAAAAACATCCAAGTTACCCAGGAGCTTGCTCTTCCTGAGACCATCGTCTGTGAACTGTCCTTAAATATCACATTTCGATTCTTACTAGGTTACAGAGCCCCTGATTATGACATAGAACATGTAAACAAGCTAAATTCACTGCTAACATGGGCATCATCCTGCCCACATGCTTTTATCTTTCTTGGTGACTTCAATCTAACTTATATTAACTGGACCCTAAACGAATGTAATACTGAACCCATACATTCAAACTTCTACAATGCTGTAACAAATCTAGGACTGGAACAACTAGTAACCAACAATACTAGACTTAACAACTGCCTCGATCTCATCTTCTGCAATAGTTTGAGCTCAATTTATGGAATACAAATTAAAGAACCCTTTTCCAACAGCGACCACAACATGATCGACTTTTGTCTCAACATACGTCCGCACAAAAATCATCACAACAATGTGATCCCCAATTATAACTTCAAAAAAGGCAGCTATGATCTTATAGACAACAATCTCTCATCCCTTGATTGGCAATCTCTATTCACTGGATGCAATACTGTTGAAGACCATTACAATGTATTTTTACTTGAAATCCAAAGAGTCATCAAACTATACCAATAACAACTCCCAAAACCAGAAAAAACAGATTAACCATAACAATCAGGAAGCTTCAATCCAAAAAGAGATTACTTTGGCGAAAAAACAAATCTGGTCATGTTGCCAACTTCAAAAGCTGATACAAAAATTCATGCCACCAGATAAAAGACTGAATGCACCAATTATCGCATTAAACAAGAGGAAAACCTTCTATGCACCAATTCCACCCGCACTTTCTACAATTTTGTAAACAACAAACCAAAAGGCTCAAGGTCTATCCCACCCCTGAAAGGACCTAATGGTAAAGACTGTAACAATGACACCGTTAAAGCAAACCTCTTTAACACATTCTTTGGCTCAGTATTTGTAAACAGCAATGGATCATGCCCAGTATTTCCTAGTCGAACCACAGACAACTACAATGATCTAATAAATATAAATTTTACAGAAGACAATGTTGAAAAAGCATTACGCAATCTAAAACCATCTCTATCTATTGGACCAGACGGAATACATGCCTACTTCTTAAAAAAGCTATCCGCTGCCATAGCCGAACCTCTAAGCATAATCTTTGAAAATCTTTCAGGACCAGCCTTTTGCCAAACCTATGGTCACTATCCCCATTTTCAAAAAGGGAGACCCCAGCTTAGTTGAAAATTACAGACCAATCTCTTTATGCTGCATCACCTGTAAAGTCATGGAATCAATTATTAACCAATCCATTATCCTCCACTTAGAGACAACAACCTACTCTCTAATAAGCAATTTGGTTTCAGAAAAAAACTATCATGTAATCTGCAACTCTTACACTGCAAAAACATATGGACTACACAACTCGATCAGGGCAAAGCAATAGACATAATCTACATAGACTTCTGTAAAGCCTTTGATTCAGTGGTACACAACAAACTACTATTAAAACTAAAATCTTATGGTATCTCTGGACACCTGCATAACTGGATAGAAGCATTCCTGTCATACAGACAACAAATGGTCAAAATTGGAAACGTCCTATCAAATTCTGTACCTGTCAACAGTGGTGTCCCTCAAGGCAGTGTTCTAGGTCCAACTCTCTTCATACTCTACATAAATGACCTCTGTGATCATATTAAGAGCAATTGCGTTCTCTTCGCTGATTGTGTAAAGCTATTCAACACCACAGATAATATTGCTACCCTTCAAAAAGACCTTGACTATATATCAGAATGGTCAAACAAGTGGCAACTTCAAATCTCAACAAATAAATGCTCTGTCTTACATATTGGCAAAAAAAATCAGAAAATAAAATACAAGCTGAATAGTCAAGACCTTGTTGATGATCCAAACTCTGTCAAGGACCTTGGAGTACTCATCTCAAATGATCTAAGTGCTAGAGTCCACTGTAACTACATAGCCAAAAAGACATTAAGAGTTGTTAACCTAATCCTACATAGCTTTTTCTCTGGCAATATCATACTACTAACTAGAGCATGCAAAACATTTGCTAGACCAATACTTGAATACAGCTTACCAGTCTGGAGCCCACATTACGTATCTGATATTAACACAGTAGAGAAAGTCCAGAAATACTTCACAAGAAGAGTTCTACACTCCTCTACTCATTGCAGAATACCTTATGCCACCAGACTTGAGGTTCTAGACCTAGACAACCTAGAACTACACCGTCTTCGGTCTGATCTAAGTATAGTATATAAAATCATACATTGCAATGTCCTACCTGTCAATGAATACTTCAGCTTCAACCATAACAATACAAGAGCACACAATAGATACAAACTCATGGTTAACCGCATCAAACTTGATTGCAGGAAATACGACTTCAGCAAAAGAGTGGTCAATGTCTGGAATACTCTACCTGACTGTGGTTTCTTCCCCAAACCCCAAAAACTTTAACCTCAGACTGTCTACTATTGACCTCACCCCTTTCCTAAGAGGTCTATAGGGGGCGTGCATAAGCGCACCAACGTGTATACCGTTCCTGTCCTATTGTTTCTTTTATTTTCTTATATATATCCATGTATTTATAACTATGTTTATACTTATACCTATTATCTTGTAAGCAATTGAATAATCAAATAAATAAAATAAATAAAATATTGCCCCCAACAATTTGGGTTCTCATTTTATCCACCTTGGAAGGATGGAAGATTGAGTCAACCTTTGATCGAACTGCTGGCAGTCAGCAGAGTTAGCCTGCAAGACTGCATTCTAAGACTGTGCAGCCATGGCTCTTAAAACATAAAGTGGCTTTGCTGATTTATCTTACTATAAAAAATATTAAAGCAATTTCTTTATATCAAATTCTTTGAATGAAAATAGAGTCAATTCAGCCAACTTCATTGTTTATGAGCTATTATTTCCTGTGATTAATATTCTATATTTTGGTAATTTAATCACATGGTTACAGAATGAAGTTCTTATTCTTCTTGGGGTAACTAACATGCCTTCCAAAGGAAGACAGATGATGAAATGAGTACTGTGTAATTACCCTAAGGACTGAATCAAGCTGAAGCTAAGTATTTTTAAGCACCATTGATTTCAATGAGAGAGTTAGTTGATTTAATTCTTGCATCAGTATGAACAAATCTGAAAAAAAAAAATAATGCTGACTGCTTTTGCAATGAGAGAAATAGATATGAAAATTGGATTCTTAAATCACTTATTCTTTGTTATTTAGTGACAGTTACAGTGACCTGAGTGAAGAGGGTTTTCCAGAGAAAGAAACAAGCTTAACATATTCAGGAATGCAAGAAAAGCATAGAGAAGACAGGTGAGCCTATTCCATTTTCTCCACTCTCAAGCAATGACTTATTCCAGAATTTTTCTCCCGGCAGTAGAAGAAATTTCTTGACAGTGAGGGTTGTCTTCAGAACTTGTGGGTGCTCCATCACTGGAGGTTTTTAAGAAAAGATTGGACAGCTATTTGTCTGAAATGGTATATAGGGTGGGGCAGGGGGGTTTGGATTAGGAGACCTTCCTACTTGGTTATTTTGTTTTCTAAATATATGATTTACCAAGTCTGTTAATTAATATACCCCTTCTACTAAAAGCAAAAGCACATTTAATTCATGTCTAATTACATTCTCCAATTTCATGTTAAACATGGCTACTGATTTATCCTCACAGAGAAGAAATTAATTATTGCTAAACAGGAGTGGTATAATCACTCACTTTTAGATTGTTTCAGCAAAGAAAAGCACAACATAAATACAATAAATAAGCATTTTTTGTCAAATCAGTGTAGTACTTTTTGTTACAGATCCATATTTTCCCATTTCTAAAATCCAAATTGTCCATTTGAGGTAAACTCAGAGAAATGTTTGTGATTTGGGAAATCAAATTGCTAAATAGATACCTTAAAGCTGAAGGTACTAATGCCAGGGGTGGGCTGCTGGGGATTTGCAGCGGTTCGGGAGACCCTCTAGCTAAGATTCTGCACAGTTCGGAGAACCCCCCAAATCCCACTCCTGGCTGGCCCCGCCCACCCCTCCCCTCCACTCCCAAGAGTCCTCATGCGGCCCGGTTTGGATGCAGGTAAGTGCATCCAAAAGAGATTCAGGGAAGGTGAAAAACGGGCCTTCCAGAAGCTCAAGAAGGGTGGAAAGGGACCCGTTTCCGGCTTCCAGAGAGCCCAGGGAGGCCGTTTCGACCTCCCGGAGGCTCAAAGAAAGCCTCCTGAGCCCGGGGAGGGCAAAATGCCCCCCTCCCCACCGTGGTGCAAGAGGCTGACTAGACCACGCCCACCATGGCCATGCCCACCCAGCAGAGAACCCATTGCTAAAATTTTTGAAGCCCACCCCTGACTAATGCTATCCCTTTAATCTTCAGCAGTTTAAAAAAACATAGATTTTCCTAAGTTGTCTTTATTGAAGATAATATTACAAAGTTTACCAGTGTCCCATTGGTCCCCTACTAAATACAGTCACCATGAAATAACAGATGACCCTCCCTGCTTTAAGTATTTATGACTGTCTGCTTTTTTTTTGGTCTGTTTGGGGATGTGCACAGTCCAAATAATGCTTCTTTTCCAGTCAGTACAAGATGGTAGAAACAAATTTTTGGCCATCCATATGCTGCTTGGGACAGCATCAGGGGTGGGATTCTACCAGTTCGCACCTATTCGCCAGAACTGGTTGTTAACATTCTAAGCAGTTTGGAGAACCGGTTGTTAGAAGAAATTACAGGTCTAATCCTGTAAGGAAGGCAGGAAGGAAACATTCTGGGGTTGCTTACAGAAACTGCCTCTCCGTTAACCCTGTTTACATTCTTGGCAGGACTAGACTTCCTGTCTCTGGAACTTCTCTGGAGTTTTTTTCCCCTCCTTTGCTGGTACTTTACTTGTATGGAGTGACCATTCAAAGTTACAATGGCACTGAAAAAAGTGACTTATGACCATTTTTCACACTTACGACTGTTGCAGCATCCCCACAGTCATGAGAGGCCAGGCGAGGAGATGCGTGCCTTGATGTGAGTGATGTTGAGTTGGCCACACCCAGCCAATAACATGACCACCAAGCCACGCCCACCAACTAAGCCACGCCCACAGAACCGGTTGTTAAAAAAAATTGAATCCCACCCCTGGACAGCATCTCTGACCAATATGAACTTCCCCTTTCCCTCCTCTTTCCTTTCTCTTTCTCTTTCCCTCCCTTCTCTCCAAATGACACCTGCTTTGTTTCTAAACAGAGCAATCAATTTGTTGTTAGTATTCCAAAGTGACCCTTTCTCTTCATAGACTAGAAAATGTACTGATAGAATATATTTTTCTTTGTTTTAAGTTTGACGCTGTTAACTGGCTTTCTAAAAAGGATATTATTATTATTTCAAAATTAATTTATGTTTAATTCAATGGAAGTAGAATTGCATCAAACACACACGCACACACACACACACACACACACACACAATCTATTTTCCCTTATGTTCTTCATCTTTCAGACTCAGGTAGATTGCAAATCTGTGCAAGTCTACTCCTAACCAATCTCTGTTGACTCAAAGATAATGGATATAGAACTGCAACGCAGAAGTACTTTGTAGATGTTGACCTATGTTTTTTAGGTTTTAAGAGGCCCAGGTTTTTTCACAACTTTGTATTTTCTAGCTAGAATTATTCCTGCTGCTGCATTTCACATCCTGTCATATTGAAATCACAACCTCAAAGCAGCCTAAATGGTTGCCTATTCCCTATGCCAGCAATAGGAAGAGTCAAATGATTCCTACAGTTGAAATGTTTTGAGGATCATATAAATCTGACCTCAAAAACCAGGCGGACAACATGAACCTGTCATATTCAGTAGTGCGATTGGTGAGTCTGGCAGAGAGCGTCTAATGACATAATTTCTGTTCCAATGTTTCTCTTCCATTTCAAAGGCAAAAGTTTTATTTATGGGCTAACTATAGAAATATTAATTGCAGGTGCAGAGAAGGTGTTGCATAATAATCATTTTTAAACCTTTTCTTTTAGCAAGATTTAAAAAAAAAACAAGCGGAAGGAAAAAAAACATAATTGAAAAGGCCATTCCAAAGAAGAAAAACTGATTAAGTTGGAGAAGATGTGCAGCTCTTTCGTACTTGAAGGTCCCCTGTGTTCTTGACAATGTTTCTCCTGCCTCAGTGAAAAAATCAATTTCATTTCAACGATATCCCTCTCTCTAAACTACATAAAGTCCACCTTATGTTGCCTCATGATTTCAAGTGAATTGTTAGCTTTGTGCCAGCATTTGGTGGTAAGGAGGGTGTCAGAATTCTATCAACTTATTTCTGGATCATTTAAAACAACTTTTTAAGCTGCAGTCGGAAGGATGTTTGATGCACTATAACTTTTTTCATAAGTAATGCTTATTATATATGTCATTATGTGCACATTTCTGTAAATATTTCTTCCTGGATAGAGCTAATGTTGGTGTAATGATGCAGTGATCAAGATAATGAGCTGACAAAGAACAGATAGGCTTAAGAACTAGTCTTCACTACAGATTCAGCCCCAGTCCTCTGACATGTGCAAGGACTAATGAGAAATAAAAATAAATATAAATCTGTCTAGTCTGTTTACTTGTTTCTTGATTCTCACTTCCCCAGACTGCTGTAGGATTGAAAAAGAGCCTGCTTTTTCTATGGACAAGATAAGCCAACTTATAACATAACCCCATATTTCATTTCTTAGTCTTTGGCCACTCTCCTTTTTCAGTGGAAGAAAAAAATCCTTTCTTTTTGAGAATCTAAATGGCTGGAAGGAAAAGCAATTACTTTTTTGAGGGCAGGGAATATGTAGGAAACTTTGGATAAAAAGGGTAAGAAATGTATGTTGTTTTCATCCTCCAGGTTTCTTAAAAACCTTAGATAGAAACAATTACTAAAAAAGTACTTTCTTTGGGCACATTCCTCTAGCCATTTTCATATATGTATGAAGTAATATGCACCAACCTGCAGAAAAGATTGGTGCATGCTACTTGTATGCAGTTTATATTTTTTGTCAATGTATCTGCTGGATTAAAGAAGCAGAACCATTGCCTCATTAGCAATTTGCACTATGTCTTTAGAGACTTTGTCTCTAGTCTGACAATGATAATATGCTTTTTACGGCATTTTCTTTAAAAAGAGAAAAAAATACTTCCCAGACTAAAAACAGTATGTTTTATTTTTCCATGTTAAAAGAGTGTTCTCCAGAAGAGACATTTGACAGGAATACACTCTAATTTGGTGTCTTTAAATGATTTTCCATTATCCAAGTAATATGCTAATATATATTAAGATCTACAGATTTCACTATACCTGTCCCTCACCCCCAAGGGTTAAAATATATACTCTTTATATTTATTTAATGGTGCTGGTATAACATGCCTTGAAAGTTAATTGAAAGTTAATTGAAAGTTAATTGAAAGTTAAGAGCCTTGGTGGTGCAAGCTATTAAACGCCTAGCACTTAGTTCCAGCTGCCTGTAATTAGTGCAGGCTCGAATCCCACCAGGCTCAAGGTTGACTCAGCCTTCCATCCTCTCGGGGTAGGTAAATTGAGGACCCAAGTTGTTGGGGGCAATAAGCTGACTTTGTAAAAATGCCGCTTAGTAATAAGCAGGCATATACAATGGAATGAAGGCTATTGCTGAGCACACTGGGTTGTATCCCAAAATTGTAAGCGCCCTGAGTCTCGGAGAAGGGCGGCATATAAATGTAATTAAAATAAATAAATAATAAATATTGTAGGAGGTTTTGATCCTTGGTTTTGTGGATTTCTGTAGAGACATAGAGATTTTTTATATATAATGAAATTCCACCTCCTCTTGTGTTGGGTCTGTTTCTTTTGAATAGTTTGTATCCTTCCATCAGTGCATTCCAGTCATGAGTTTCACCCCACCATGTTTCAGTAATGGCAATTATATTATATTTACCTTAATGTACTAGTATTTCAAGTTCACCCTATTTGTTCACTAAACTTTGAACATTTGTGTATAAGCATTTGAGTCCTTTATGGATCTTGGATATGATTCTTATATCTCCTACTTTGCATCGGTTTTCCATCCTTTCCAACTCCCTCTACTTCACTGTGTTTTTCCTTTTTTTCTTCTAGTTTCTCTTTACTCCCTACCTCCTTATATGATTGGTTATTTTGTGTTTTTTTGCTTGGAATCAGATTCCAAGATGAATGAAGACTGACCTCCCTCCCACCCCTCAGTTTTAATTTAAAGCCCTTCTAATAAGATGAGCCAGTTGTTTTTGGAATATATTTTTCCAGTTCTTGTGAGGTGCAGTCCATCCCTTGCCAATAGCCCTTCATGTAAGTAATGCAGACCATGGTCTAGGAAACTGAAGTTCTCTTGTTGACACCAGCTTTTAAGCCAGTGGTTCGTTTCTAAAATCCTTTGCTTCCTCATTGGATGTTGGCCTTTTGTTAGAAGTATAGATGAAAACACCACTTCAGCTCCTAATTCTTCAACTTAACTTCCCTAGCTGTTCATAATCCCTTATTGTTTTTAGATTCATTGTTGTTTCACTGGTGCCCACGTGTAAGAGAAGAAAAGGGTAGTTCCATAGGCTTGATTATTTTACTAAGATTCTCAGTTACGTTTTTGATTTTTGCTCCAGGGAGACAATATACCTTCCTAGATTGACAGTTCGGTCTGCAGACTGTAGTTTCATTTCCCCAAAGAATTGAATCTCCTATCAACAATATTCATCAATATTCAAAATCAGTTCCAGAGGGGCTTTATTGGATACTAGGGTAGACAGTAGGGGCTTTGCTCTTGGGTTGCTATTTTCTTCTAAAAGTGACATGTTTCCATCAGTCTTCCTCTTTAGGTTCATATATAGGGTCATTTGGGGGGGTGAGCAGTTCGTTCCTTATTGTGTTCAATTTGGGTGTATCTGTTTTCTTCTTTTTGTTCATACATGGGATCTTTTTAGAAGCTGTTTGCTCTCTATTTTGTTTAATTTGGGGTAGGCTACTTGTTTAGGTTGGGGATTCGCACTTGGTTCATTGAGTTTCAGAGTTTTGTTCATTGAGTTTCAGGCTAAAGTTGCTTTACTTTTTTCTAGTAATTCATATGATTTACATTTGATACATACATAGTTTGGGTCTTCTGTGGGCATAAGCTCAAACATATAACATGTTTTGTAAGTCACTACAATGTCAGTCTCTATGTCCATGATTTTGCTTATTTATTAAAAATTAAACATTTCTAAAAATTATTTTCCCTGTTGCGAAGTGTTGGTTTACAATAGTTTACAAAAGTTCTTGACCCTTTGTTCTCTGTCTTGAAGAATTCATCACTATCTTTCTTGTCTCCTGTTTCATGATTTTTTTTTTTTCCTCTTAGATCATTCAGAGTTTAAAAGTTTCTAAAAAATTAAAATCAGTAAATTGAAAAAGAATTTTATAAAAACATTGAAAAAAGAATTTTAAGAGATTTGAAAATTGAAAAGGGAATTTAAAATTAAAAAGTGAAAAATTGAAAATTGAAAAAATGTAAAAATCTGTCAAAAATAATTGAGATTCAAGGTACTAGTGACAACATATAAAGTCCTACATGGCTTGGGTCCGGGGTACTTGCGGGAATGTCTCCTGCCAGCATCACATTCCGATCGCCCTGTATGCTCCAACAGGCAGGGCCTCCTTGGGGTACCGTCGGCCAGACATTGTCGGCTGGCGGTGCCCAGGGGTAGGGCCTTCTCTGTGGGAGCATCCACCCTGTGGAGTCAGCTCCCCTTGGGCCTTTGTTTGGCCCCTGATCTCTGCTCCTTCTGCCAGGACCTGAAGACCTGGCTATTTCAGCAGGCCGGTCTGGACTGAACCAAAGGGGTGGGGGTTCTTTTTTTTTTTAAGTAATTTTAATTGTTTTTAGTATTATTGGGTTTGTACTGTTTAATTATTTTTTAAGTAAATTATTGTATTGTGAGCCACCCTGAGTCCTTAGGGAGAGAGGGCAGCATACAAGTCTAATAAATTTATTATTATTATTATTATTATTATTATTATTATTATTATTATTATTATTAAAAAATTAGAAATTTTAAAAAAATTAAGAATTTATTATAGTTCTTGGCCCTTTATGAAATGTTACGGACAAATGTTATGGACTTCTTTAGGTTAGAAATCTCAGGCTTTTTTCTAGGAGATGCTTAGCTCTTAACCCTCTATATCCTGCCTTGAAAGATTATCCCTTTCCTTTCTGTCCACAATCGTTAGGCACTTATCCTTTTCCTCCCTGCCTTCTTGCCCTTCAGCTGCCTGGCCAGGGCTGGGGTTTTCAGGTATGATGTAGTGATCTGGGTGCTTAGCCGCTGCTCAGTTGCTCTGCCACTCTGATCTCAGCCACTGCTGGTCTGCCATGCTGCTGTCAGCTGCTACTGTGAGCACTCCAGCCTTAGTTCTGCTCTGCTGCTCAGTTGGTCTGCCATGCTGTTCCGCTGCACTGCACCCAGGCCCTGCTCTAGGCACTCCACAGGTGTGCACCACACCTCTCACTCACGGGACTGGGCATTCCACTCCTCTGCCACTTAACCCTGCACAGCTGCTGCTCACCATCCATCATACAGCCACCGGTGTGCTACCACCAAGCTCCATGTCTCCTCTGCTCAGTGGTCTCTATTTGTACCTCACTGCCTCTGCAACACAGCCAGGCTGGGTCACTGGGCTTTCTCTCTCTCAGCTGGGACACTGGAACACCTCACAGCTGTGCTGTCTCTCAGTTAGAACACCTGGCCACCTTGTTAAAGAATTTCCCAAAGTTTATTTTCATCAATCCCAAAATTTAGAAGATTTTTTTTAAAAAGAAAATTTAAACTCAATTTTCTATTCTTAGATGTTAGTCTTCTAGAAGAGTAACAGAGTTGAAGGGACCTATACTATTTGGGACAAATGGCTGTCCAATCTCATCTCAAAAACTTCCAGTGATAGGGCATCCATACCTCTGAAATCAAGCCATTAATTGTTTACATTATCAGGAGTTCTGGAAATTCTGAGTTTTCCTTTTGGTCCCTTCTGTGGCAATGTTGATGCTGTCCTCTTGATACAGTAATCCACAGAGGTATTAAAAATAACAGATGAATAAAATTTGAAAAGGAAAACAAAATCCCAGCTAAAATTTAAAAAAAATAGTATCTCAGCTGAGGGTAAAAAATGAAATGTCTGGTTGTTGTTAGTATAACATTTCCTTTGGGTGCAATCTCAAAACATCTAGAACACCACTCAAACACCATCAGCATTGTCAAAAACACCACAATCACTAGATCTTAAGTCACTTATTCATTTTCCCCTTCAATTTTTTTGGTAATTATTTATTAAATTTGAATGCTGGCCATTTTACCTAGAGACAGCTCTAGGCAGCTTATACCAAGTAAAAATATTTCTTTAAAATTATGTCCTAAGTTTGTTATTCTGTGATTTTTCATGAATTAATAGAAGTCATTTTACAATTGGTTTACTTTATTCCAAAGAAACCACTGAAAGTATTCTACTGATAATATTCAGACTACTGATGTCATGGTATTAGCCAGATACCAGATTGTAGTATTGGGACAAAAGCTATTAATTTTATATATTTTGGTGTTTATCACTATGCTTCCATTTTCGTTCCTGTTCTACCATCCAAAAAGATGGCAATTGTTTTTCAGAAAGTTCTGAATAACTAGAGAAGGGAAGATTTTTTCCTCAAAGCACTTTTGTTTACTCTGGTGGAAAGTGAAGCTCTACTATTATGATGTGTTATGACCCCAGTAATAATCAACTGAAGCAATCTGCATTTTTAAACATAGATGCTAAATGTGAAGAGCATCAAATGTCACATTACATGTAGGATGGCCTTTAGACGTAATATCAGCAACAAATGAAAATGCTAGCCCACTCCCTCTTATATCCCTTGCCAGTTACATTTGTTTATAATTTCTGTGCCATAAATATGCCAGGCTTCTTGTTTGAAAATGCATTAGCTTCATTGGTTTTGTTGGAATAACTTCCTTGCATTCAGTTATATAGCATAATAGAAGTCCAATTATTTTTAGCTGGTTATGTTTTATTTTACTTTCTCATAAAAGCACCTAATAGGACTCTATACCTGTTAACATAACATGAAATGAAAACAGGAAAACAAACCTCTCAAATTTTTAATTCATTCATTGATACGTTGACTGATATTGACATTCATTGATACATTGATAAGGCCATAATAGTAATTTACTAGTGTAAAAGCACCCACCCTGTGGAACCAGCTGCCCCTGAGCTTCGGCTGACCCCTGACCTCCGCTCTTTCCACCGTGGCCTCAAAACAAGGTTGTTCCAACTCGCTGACCTGGACTGAGGGTGTGTGCATGGGGGAGTTTTAATGCTTATTTTTAGGGTTTTAGATTTTAATTGGGTTTCTTATTTGGATTTAATCTCTTTTTAATTGTATATTTGTATTGCTTTTATTGTACGCTGCCCCGAGTCCTTAGGGAGATGGGGCGGCCTAGAAATCCAATAAATAAACAAATAAAAAGGGTTTGCCAAGTTAATCCTCCATAACTACTGTACCCTATTGTGTTACTCCATGCTTAGCTGGGCTGAGACCTTCCCAGCAATCTAAAGCAGGAGGGAAACTGTCACGCAATGACAGAAAGGGCATGGCACATTCCAACAGATGGCCAAAGCACCTTCCCCAGCTCCCTATACCATACCAAGAACTTCTAGCTGTCTTAAAACCATTCAAATGAGTTTCTTGGAGCTTCATTTCAATCCAAAGTTAGTTTGCTGTAGTGAGTAAGGCATGAGATAGAAACCGAGAGACCATGAGTTCTGGCTTTGCTTTGCGCACAAAGCCAGCTGAATGACCTTCGATCAGTTACACTAAATCCTTGGATGAAGGCAACGGCGAAACTCTTCTGAAAAATTTTCCAGGAAAACTGCAAGGACTTGCTCGGGCAGATGCTGGGATTCAACCCTGATTCCAAGGCACACACATACCTTTCCACCACCATTGCTGCTTATGAGAACTATGTGGCAACGAGAGAACCAAAACGGAGCAATGGTTGAGGTACTAAATCAGGAATGGATGGGAAAGCAGAGATTCTAGTCTACTCTTAGCCCTCGAGGTTTACTGAGTGACTTTGGGCCAATCGTTCATCGTTTGATATAGGAGAAAATGAGAAGGAAGAAAACTGTTGGATAAAAGGCAGGATGTAAATCTAACAAATCTATACATCTAAAAGCAAAATACCACACACACATCATCAAAAATCTCCACAACTGTTAAGCCTACAAACTTGAAATTTGGTGATGTTCCTCTTGGCTTCTAGGTGCTCACTAAGAGGATTTTTCGAAATGAATATTATTATTAACATGCTCCCGCTCCCCACCTGAAAAGAAATCTGTTCCAAATGCAAAACACAAGCAGAGGAGAGGAGTTTCAGTTTCAGTTTCACAGCAGCAACCAGCTTTAGTACAGAACAGTTGAGCTAAGCCACGCCCAGGCTCTTTGCTGTCTCCTTGCTCACACAACAAATATCGTTTCAATTTCCAAACAGCCCTCAATTCTCTCACACATTGACAAGACGCTAGCCAGATGAATACTGATGGATGCTGGTAGGCAGAGGCAAAAATTTCCCCTTATTTTCCTCCCCAAAAACTAAGCCCAATCACATAGTTTCATATCAAAGCACGGGTATCCAGCTAGTACATGTAATAATACTAGTTGGCCCAGTGTCATTTCCTGCCTATGTCTTTTTATACTTTAAGCATGGGACATGGGTTGTTCTGATTGATTTTTAAACCAGTCCATCTGTAAATCTTCAGGGGCAGAGTAGAACAGAAAAACTTTAAAGTCAGAGCTGTAAAATTTGCACCTGCTAAACATATCAGCATCTAGCTGGCCTTGAAGGGTCTTGAGAAATTTGCCTGGATGGAAACAACCATGAACTCTCAGGAGTATTGACTAAACTGGGAAGCTGATAGAAGCTGATATGAGGTTTGATACTACATACTAGGTTTGTCCATGAAATCATTAGGCATTGAGCTCCACTCCAAATAACTTTTATCTTCAGTTTTATGATAGTAGCAAAGCCTTTGCAATGAATAAGTATTAATTTACTTAAAAAGAAAATGTATGCTAATCCCATATCCAAAAATGAAATAGTGATATACCACACAGCATATTAAAAACTTAATTACTTCAGAGTTGAATTTTGATAATGACCTGAAGCAGACTGAGATGCAACAGAAAATTATGTCCAGGTAGAACAGAGCATAACAGTGCAGAAGAGACCATTGCTCATATTTCTTTTAAAGACTGGATGTTACTACATCAAAATGCACCCTGCATTTTTATAGTTCATTATATTTAATAAACATATTAGCACAGGATAAATATGCCATTAAAATCTAGATTTTTGTAAAATACACTGTTCAGGATAATACATATTTCATCTGAAGCCCTTATATGTTACATTAATATATTAATATAAAATTCTATCATCATGAATTTAAATTATGCTAATTTCTTATGTTCAACATGTAAATCAGTAACACCCCAAATTGTAGAATTTTCCCTGTTCAGATAAATTTATGATTCAGGGAAACAAACTGTTACAAACTAATCCTGTATTGTTTGGGAGAAAAGAAAAGGTGATTTATATGAATAATTCTTAATTTGTATTTTTTTTATTTGCATTCCCAGTTGGAACCATAATAACTGACTATAAGAGTATATTTAGAAGCAGCTAAGCCATCTTTGAAGTTAAAAACTCCTAAATAGTGTCTGATTTCTATTAGATGCCATTAAGACGTGGCAGCTTAAATCACAGCCCATATGGAATGAAGCTTTGAATTTAATGGAAGCTGTTACATTCCAAGCAAATGATTAAATTCTGAGAGATATGATGTAGCGCTGTTAAGGCAGGGGAATCCTGGGAATTGAAGTCCACACACCATGAAATTGGAGAAGATGTGAAACCTTGATTAAGGTAGTGAACAAGGAGGAAAGACAGGAAGTTTCTCTTGTACTTTAAACACAAAAGTTCACTGGGTGGCTGGGCCAGTCATGCTCTCTCAGCCTAACTTACTTCACAGGATTGCTATTTTGGAGGAAATAATAGGCATAGATTATATCATAATTAATAAAATATTAAAATACTGAACATATTAACCATGTGACTACCAGTTAGACTGTAACGGGTCATGTAAATTAAGTCTATTAAATAGTGCGGCTATAAAATATTCGTTTCACTGAAATAAATTTAATATGGCAAAATGCTATTTGTTAATTGCAGACACAACTTGTATTGCCTGACAATCTTATGAAAACCAGACTGATTCATGAAAGAAAAACTACTGGATTTGGTGACATCTTTATGGCTTTCCAGCATTGTGGATTTGTGGCAGTTTATCTAATAACAGTTCAATTTTTCAGCAACGAGTTTATTTTAACTTTTTTTTAGTACTGAAAATATAAGTTCTTAAAATTTCATGTATGGTTAATACCGTATACCTATCATTACATACACTTTTCACTCTCGTTAATAGTTGTTACTTTTGTCAAACGTGCCTCCTTTTTCATTAGGAATCTTTAGCATCCTTGTGCCTCCACTCAGCTATTACTACAATCACAATGTTAATGTAATAGTTCTGGATTTAGATGTAGTTTTTTTGTACATCTAAAGTTAAGATTAGATGCCCAATCATCTTGCTTGCTTATGTTTCCCATATTTACCTTCACATCTTGACATAATGCATAATGGTAGTCAACTCAATGAAACATTGCATGATGCAATTGCCCCAATTTGATTAAGTTCTATCAATACACAAACATAGAGGAGTCATTTTACACACACGCACATTCCAAACTTGATTGCAGGAAGTACAATTTCGGCAACAGGGTGGTCAATGTCTAGAACTCACTACCTGATTCTGTTGTCACCTGTTCAAACCCCCACTCCTTTACCCTCAAACTATCCACTATTAACCTCACCCCATTCCTAAGAGGTCTGTAAGGGGCGTGCATAAGCGCACAATCGTGCCTACCGTCCCTGTCCTATTGTCCCCATTTATTCATACCTATTTCTTATATTTAAACTTACGTTTATTCTTATTTCTATTATATTGTAAGCATTTGATCAAATAAATAAATGCTCACACAAGTACGTTTTGTTTGTTTCAGGCAAACTGTTAGCCCTCTCCTACATGAAAACAGTTAAATCTGGGTACCAATTATACTAAACAAGAAAGATTACAAATTAAATTCTTACGAAAGTTGTTCCACTTTGACCAAGTGTCTATCAGACCCTGCGAAAACAAAGAATGGAACATGACAGTCATAAGAGGAAGCTGGATGGTTGGTGAAACTATTCTTGGGTCCAGTGTCTGGGGAGATTCTTGGAAAGTGGCTCAGAGTAATCACTTTAATTACAATAGATATAAGTTGAGCTAGAAAATTGTTTGGGAAAGCTTTCAATTTTAAAAGACTCATCAGCAATAATGATCCTCCCAAAAATCCAAGTGCTTCTTTTTTTCCCTGAGCTTCCCTTCCTCAAGGCCTTGGTGGTGCAGGCTGTTAAACACCTAGCACTTAGCTCCAGCTGCCTGCAATTAGTGCAGGCTCGAATCCCACCAGGCTCAAGGTTCACTCAGCCTTCCGTCCTCCCAGGGTAGGTAAATTGAAGACCCAAGATTGTTGGGGGCAATAAGCTGACTTTGTAAAAATGCCTCTTGGGGGGCCCAAAAGCCTAGTAATAAGCAGGCATATACAATAGAATGAAGGCTATTGCTGAGCACATTGGGTTGTATTCCAAAGATTGTAAGCCGCCCTGAGTCTCCGGAGAAGGGCAGCATATAAATGTGAATTAAAAAAAAGAGCTTTGCATCTAATTAATGAGATACATTCCTAATGCAGTGCTATAGCTGTAGGCAAGACTGCTGAAGGATGAATCAAGGCTCTGGCTAAATATTTTCAAATATAGGCTAAAGTTTAATTTTCAATCCCAAAGTTTAACTTCACTTATTACATAAATTCCACTCAACTTGGAAACTGCAAATTGAAGACAAAATTGAGTTTTACATTAGAAGCAATGCTGACATTGGGAGAAAGAATAATTATTACTTTTGGAGTAACATAGTTCTATAGGGATACATAAGAACCTTCATTTTAATAAATGAAACACAATGGTCTTCTCTCCCATGCTACGTCTCAAACATGCCTCTCAGTAGTGTTGTAATTTACTTCTGTGTAGTTGACAACTTCTTACATTTTTTTACCAGGCAAGGAAAAGAAGGTAAAGGAAGAGATGTAGTTAGGGAATTAAAAAACAAATGGTCTCAACTTCATCTCTCTCACCCTCCATTTAATTGCTTCCTTAGGGATAAAAAAGGGAGGGAGGGAGAATGCATTAAGAAAATGTTATAAAGTTTTTTGGGAAGATTTTATTAATGTAGCCTTACAATAAAATAGAATTAACTCATCTGATCTTGTTTCCTGACTGGTTCACTTGGGGGGGGGGCTTGACATAAATTTTGCAAGTCTGAAAATACAAATCTTCCATGGTCATTTTTAACAGTCTGATTTATAAGAGAGGAGCCTTTTAAAGTTTCTTTCTTTGCCCATTAACTGTGGGGAAACCCCCCTTTTTATTTACCCCTACCCAATGCAGCTTCTCTTCCCCTGTCCCTCCAGGTCATTCTCTCATACCATTGCAGAGACCTCACCCCCCCCCTCAGCCAAGGTGAAAAAGAAAGTGGGAAAGAAGGTTGATAGATCAATTCTGTGTATCACAGTGTTTCCAGTTGTGCTGCACCACAAAAACTACTTCTAGAAACTGGGTGGAAAGATAATTGGTGGAGTCTTCCTCCTATGTACTATTAGTATGACTATTAGTAAACCAGATTTTGAGAAGCCTATAGACTGGCTCTGAAACAAACCAAATTGCAGTTAAACCTAATAAGCAAAACCTTTTGCAGAGTATCTGTAGCAACAATTCATTGAAATAGAATAAGGCATTTCAGGTAGGGAACATTCAAAGAGAATATTATGCTCTATATGTATTGGGACTTTTCCCCCCTTTGCTAAACTGGGCGTGGGCATGGGCATGGGCATGGGCATGGCCAGCACGTGACACATCCGGCTTGCAGGCTGGGAGTTTGACAGCCATGCTCTAGAAAGAGAGCAGAGAAGAACAACATAGATGATTAGGAGACTAGAAGCTAAAGCATACAAAGAATAGTTGCAGTGATTGGGTATGTCTAGTTTAATGAAAAGAAGGACTGGGGGGTGACATGATAGCAGTGCTTTAGTATTTGAGGGGCACCAACAAGGAAGACATCAACCTATTCACCAAAATACCTGAAGGCAAGACAAGAATCAATGGATGGAAGAGAACCATCTAGCAGAGAACCAATCTAAGGAGAAACTTCCTGACAGTCAGAACAACTAATCAGTGGAACGACTTGCCTCCAGAGATTGTGGGTGCTCCAACACTGAAGATTTTAAAGAACAGATTGGACAATGATTTATCTAAAATGGTAAAGGGTCTCCTGCTTGAGCATGGGGTTGGATTAGAAGACCTCCAAGGTTCCAACTCTGTTATTTTGTTACTATGTAGATAGAAGCACACTTAACTTTGAATTCTTAACCCAGGATTCAGACACTCACTACTATTCAACTGTTGAGTAGGACTAGAAGAGTACAATCTGTACAACCATCGATCTTGTTTTCCTGGTTCATATAATCAGGTAATGTAGATGCTGTACAGAAAATCAGAAAATGAAGCAAAAATATCTGAGAAAATTTTTCTATTCTTTCTTTGTTCAACTAAGTTTACATGACATAGGCCAGATTTTCATGCCTTTCAACTTGAGGTAAGACTTCATTTCTCACTAACTGAATTATTTAACACTAACTTCAGATTGGAGAGCTAAATTTGCAAAACAGCAGATAAGAGGGAGGAAGGCAAAATAGTAGAAATATATTGAAACATAAGCCAGAGGAAAGCAACTTGTGACTATATAGGTAACCCTCGAGTTATGAATGTAATGGAGCCTGCGTAGGAGTGAATCACATAACTTGAATGTGATCACTCCTTGCTTTCACCCATACATTTGCTAATGGAATGCACAGTTTTGTTAAGTGCACGAGGTATTTAAGGGTGGGGTAGGCCATGTGAGGGGGGGTAGTAATAGAACAGCCCACCCAAGGCCTCCCCAACCCACTGAGAAACCTCATGCTTCCCCTCCCATCTTGCAAAAGCAGATGGGTGCCTGGTGTTGCGTTAGATCATGGCCCCCAGAACCTTTCACTCTCAGTGCAAAAAGCATTTGACCAGACACTGGAAGGGAAATCATCCTGCTGTCCTCTCCCTCAAAAGCAAAGAAACCATGGCAGAGAGGAAACAGATCTTTGCAAGGTGAGTCCAGTGTGTCAGGATGGGAAGGGGAAGCAGTTGTGGAGAGTGGGAGGGAGAAATAGGGTGAATGCAGTGCCTCTGTGGCCATTTGTAAGGTTGAACGACTGCCATGGTGTTGCAACATTTGTAAACATTTGTAAAAAGGGCCTTGGTGGTGCAGGCTGCTAAATGCCTAGCTCTTAAGTTCCAGCTGCCTGCAATTACTGCAGGCTTGAATCCCACCAGGCTCAAGGTTGACTCAGACCTTCCATCTTCTCGGGGTAGGTAAATTGAGGACCCAAGATTGTTGGGGGCAATAAGCTGACTTTGTAAAAATGCCGCTTAGTAATAAGCAGGCATATACAATGGAATGAAGGCTATTGCTGAGCACATTGGGTTGTATCCCAACAATTGTAAGCCGCCCTGAGTCTTTGGAGAAGGGCGGCATATAAATGTAATTAAAAAAAAATTCAGGACTTTGTCATAAACACTTGGGCGGCTTATCATATAACTTTGAATGGTCACTAATTGAACTGTCATAGCTAGGGGATTACCTATACATTCCATCAGTATTGTTGAACTGAAATTCCCATCATGGTTGTACTGGCTGAGACTTAGCAACATCTAGAATGCCACAGGTTGTCCATCTAAGCTAGAGACCATTACTTGCATGTTTTTGAACTGGTAGGTGGGCAGGAGTTGGGGCAAGGAACAGAAGTTCACCCCACCATGTGACACTCAGGTCTCAAATTCGAATGTGTCTTTAAACACTGAGCCACCATGCTTCAAATTCAATATAAACTTTACAAAGATACATATTTTAATAAAAGTATCTAAAATCAAACAATACATGTACATTTAATTCCCATATTTTTACATGAATGTGAAAGATTATGCAATTAGTGGTACCATTTATACACTAGTTCTTAAATGACCAAAATAAAAGGCAAAAGTGACTTTTTGAAAAATAAATAAATCTAAAGGACAGCTTTCTAAAATAAAGGATTGTTCTTTATGATAAACAACATATGGTTACTGTAATCTAGGCTAATTTTCATCAAACTGATGCTGTCTAGATATATGGAGATTGTAATTCCTACTGAGGTTTTCATAGACTACAGGTAATTCTTGATTTATGATCATAATCTTGCCCATCATGGTCGTAAATCATGATGATTGTAAATTGGGTTATCCACAACCCAATTTTATGACCTTTTTTACAGTGGTTGTTAAGTAAACACTGTGGTCATTAAGCAAATATCAAGGTCATTAAATGAACCAATGATTCACTATAGGACAAAAACTGGAAGTAAATGCCAGATTTTGGCAAAACTGCAATAAAATACTATCTCGTGACCACAGGATGCTGCAAATGGCTGCTAATGTGAACCAGTTGCCAAGCACCCAAAATGCAGTCATGTGATTGCACAGAGACATCCAGCCATCAGAACTTTGGAGTACTCCTGGGAAGTTCTGTTGTAACTTCAAACAGTCACTAAGCGAGCAGTTGTAAATTAAACAATATCTGTATTGTTTTTCAATGCTTCTCCACATAATGAGTCTCTGACAATGTTTTTATTCTCCCCACCCATTCAGCTGGTGCAGAATGCAGCCGCGCAGGTTGTGATGGGAGTGTCCCGATACTCCCATATTACACCCCTCCTGCGTGAGCTGCACTGGTTACCGGTTGCCCTCTGAGTGAAATTCAAGGTGTTAGTAATCATCTATAAGTCCTTCATGGCTTAAGTCCAGGGTATTTGCGGGAGCACCTGCTGCCGGCATCGGTTTCCCATCGGCCGGTGCACTCCCACAGACAGGGTCTCCTCAGGGTGCCATCGGCCAGACAGTGTCGGCTGGTGACCCCCAGGGGGAGAGCCTTTTCTGTGGGTGCACTCACCCTTTGGAACCAACTACCTGTGGAGCTTCAATTGGCTCCTGACCTTCTATCCTTCCGTCGTGACCTAAAAACATGGCTTTTTCAATCGGCCAATCTGGACTGAAGGGGTTTTTAATTATTTTAATTGTTTGTGGGTTTTAATTATTTTAATGTGTAATTGGGGTTTTGTTCTTGTTTAATAGTTTTTTAAATTTTGTACTCTGGTATTTTATTGTAAGCCACCCTGAGTCCTTCGGGAGATAGGGCGGCATAGAAATCCCATAATTAAATTAAATTAAATATGGGTATGTCAAAGGAGCAGCAAGCAGCTATGAATAACTGTTCAAATGAGAAGGAGAGCAATATGTGCAGGTAGGAAGGCACAAAGTGCCGTCAGCATCCAGAAATATTTAATTAACTGCAGAAGAGAGAGTTAATGTGGCAATGCTTCATGACACTGCTTTCTACCCTTCCCCACCCCCAATTAATAATGCATGATAAAGAGCGACAGAGGGATGGAATAGAGAGGAATGCGTCTCTTCTTAATTGGGAAAAATGCAACAGGAATATGGAAACCATCAGTAGGCTTGCAAAACTGAAAAAAGGGACTTACAACCATTTTTCCACACTTATAACCATTGCAGCATCCCTATGATCACATGATCAAAATTCAGATGCTTGGCCACTGACTCATATCTATGACAGTTGCAGTGTCCCGAGGTCATGTGATCACCTTTTGCAAAGTCAGATTCTTTTAACAGTCATGTTACTAAATTAACAACTGCAGTGGTTTACTTAACATCTGTGGCAAGTAAGGTCATGAAATTGGGCAAAACTCACTTAACAACTGTCTCACTTAACAACAGAAATTTTAGGCTCAGTTGTGGTCATAAGTTGAGGACTACCTGCAGTTTCTGATTTTCCTGGCCCAGTTTTGCTTTATGAAACAGAAAAGTAGTTTAATGTTCTACAGGTGTTTAATGACTATTCATTCACTGATGGTTTGAACTTGTAACGATTCTGAATGAGTGATAATTACAGCCAGTCCTCAAAGTTGTGTCAGGCACAGCACCCCTGCAGTCTGGGAGCTTGGCAAATGGGCTCAGATTTCCGACTGTCACATCATTCTGTGATCATGTGATCACGGTTTGCAACCTTCTTGCTGACTTTCCCATAAGCAAAATCAATGGAGAAGAAGAAGTCAGAAGTCATGATCACATGAGGTCCTTGCTTAATGACCCACTTGGTCCTCACATAATGTCAGTAACTGCCAGAATTGCTGCTGCTAACTGGTACAATCATGTACAGGTAGTCCTCAACTTATTACCACAATTGATCCCAAAATTTCTGTTCATACATGAGACATTTGTTAAGTGAATTTTACCCCATTTTATGACTTTTCTTGCCACAGTTATTGTGAATCACTGCAGTTCTTAAGTTAGTAACCCTGTTGTTAAGTGAATCTGGCTTCCCCATTGACTTAGCTTGTCAGAAGGTCGCAAAAAGTGATCAGCTGACATTGGGATACAACAATGGTCAAAAATATGAGTCAACTGCCAAGTGTCTGAATTTTAATCATCATGGGGATGCTGCAATGATCGTAAGTATGAAAAATGGTCATGTCACTTTTTCAGTGCCATTGTTAACTTTCAATGGTCACTAAATGAACAGTTGTAAGTCAAGGACTACTATAATGTCATGCTTTACAACCCCATCACTTAGCAATGGAAATTCCAGTCTTAATTACAACAGTCTTAATTGCAACTGTTAACTGAGGATCACCTACATTGCCCAATTTTTAAATTTATGCTACATTTTCGGTGTTACATTCTAAGCCCCCCCCCCCCAAAAGCATAAAAGATAGCAGAGGATACAGAAATATTTATTTATTTATTTATTTATTATTTGAACTTGTATGCCGCCCCATCTCCGAAGACTCGGGGTGGCTCACAGCTAAAAAACAGAGACAATAAATACTTGAAAAACGATTAAACTAAATTACAAGCCCAAATCCTAAAAACAAATTTGCAATAATTAACATTAAAACTATCCCCCAAGGAGGGGTCACAGCCCGGGTTGGTCAAATAACCAGGTCTTTAACTCACGGCGGAAGGTGCAGAGGTCCTTTTCTGACTCCTTGATAGATGATCAAGGAGTCAGAAAAAGTTCAGTTGAGAAAAATAACCTTTATTACTGCAATTGTTTTTAGTAAAATGAACATTGTTTCCTAGATTAAAACTGATAGTGCTTATTAATATATCGTAAGTTTTTAAAATGTCTTTAGGTTTAATAAAGTAAAAAGAAAATAAAAATACTGATTTGATCTTAGAATAATTATAAATAAAATTATATATCCCTAAAGTAAGCAAAGGCTGTCTTAAGATGAAGCTGAATGACATAAATAATCAGCAAATAAAACATTGCACAATATGCTTTTTTCTTGAATGAAGGCAAATATATGTGTCCCAGAGTAATATTGCAGAATCCAATCTGAGTTAGTCACTGAGACTAATTCTTAAAACAAACCTTTTATTTTTTTGGGCTTGTTCTGGAGCCCATGTTCAGAGATCTTCCTCTCTCTCCAGAATGTGTTCTTTCTCTTTCTATGCAGATTTAGGTAGATATAAATGGTTGGTAGATATAACCTCTTCAGTAATTTTGTTTTCTTTGATTATGTAGTAATGGGCTCCTTGATTTCAAGTCACCATGTAAACATTTCAAGATTATCTCCAGAAAAAAAATATGTCATGAGCAGTAAACTGAATGAACTTGCTTTCAATTTAATGAAGCATGAGGGCCTCCTGTCTTTTTGGTATGCAGTCACTTGTCTAAATAGCAACTATCCCCCAGCTATTAAATATTTTAAAACAATAATCATTCAGAAAAAAATAAAAATCCATGTGTTGTACTATACATTTTATTTAAGGGGTCCATTTTGTAGGGCTGAGGTCAAAAAAGTCATAATGCCAGCAGCAACCATGTCATCCTAACCCTAACCCTAGCCCTGCCCTTTTGTCACACATTGGGACAGATGGAAAAAGGGGTGGAGCTTCAACTACATGGTTGTGACAGCCATCTTGAATCTTTTAACCTCATCCCTACAGGTGATGAAAAGATGAAAACATTTCCAGCAGAGGTGGTATTCAGCAGGTTCTGACCAGTTCTGGAGAACTGGTAGCGGAATATTTGAGTAGTTCAGAGAACCGGCAAATACCACCTCTGACTGGAGATTTTACAGTATCCTTCTCCTGCCACGCCCACAGAACCGGTAGTAAAAAAAAATTAAAATCCCACCACTGATTTCCAGAAGCTTCAGTACATTTGTTCCTTGTTTTACTTGTCTTATTTATTTATTTATTTATTTATTTATTCATTCATTCATTCATTCATATATATATCCCATCTTTATTACTTTTACAAATAACTCAGGGCAATGAATATATCCAACATACATTCCTTCTATTTTCTCCACAACAACAAGGATTGGGCAGGGAGAGCGACTGGCCCAAGGTCTCCCAGCTGGCTTTCATGGTTTAGGTGGGACTTGAACTTATGATCTCCAGCTTTCTAGCCTGGTGCCTTAACCATTGGACCAAACTGGCTCTCACTAGTGTTTTACAAGAGGAAATGCATTTATTTTGCTGCTAGTCTGACTGAAGTGCTAACACTATGGACTTTAACGCTCAGGTTGACTCAGCCTTCCATCCTCTCGGGGTAGGTAAATTGAGGAGCCAAGATTGTTGGGGGCAATAAGCTGACTTTGTAAAAATGCCGCTTAGTAATAAGCAGGCATATACAATGGAATGAAGGCTATTGCTGGCATTGGGTTGTGCTCTAAAGATTGTAAGCTGCCCTGAGTCTCTGGAGAAGGGCGGCATATAAGTATGAATTAAAAAAAAGCGCAAGCTAGAAACAAATTATGGAATGTGTTTGCTGGGTTATTTGTTCTTGTCCTCTTGTCTGGTTCATCCTCCTGCACTAGTCTGTGAGAAATTCTTGGCTCCAGATATAAAGGCTGCTGCCAAAGATAACAAGACTTATTTTACTTCAAAAATTTGTTGCTGGAGCAACACTTATTCCTAGAAAGACATGTATTTTTCTCTTGTCTGAGTTGTAACGGCCTTCCTTCCTTCCTTTCTCCCTCCCTCCCTCCCCCCTCCCCCCTCCCTCTGTGATTACTTATCTATTGTTATTTCTATTTATAATGGCATCAAGCACAATATAAAAAGGTAAATTTCATGCATAATTTTAAAAAACATTTTTTTAATTTTTCGACTTTTAGATACAGGGTTGACAAATGCACGCTAATCTGCTCAGCATTCTTCTCTACTACCTTATCAAACAGAAGCATTTTTCTTTTCCTATGGCCTTCTCCCTTCTGCTTATTGCTATTCCATGCCTGATTGACACAGCAGGGGAAAGTTTCTGTTGGAAAAGATTGATTCTGGTAATCTTCCATTTGATAAAATGTTTTCTGTCAGTTCATAAATTGTCCTAGATATTGTGCTGATACTCTACTCTTTTTTCCCCCAAACATAATGGGTTTTTATTTGGTAAGATTCATAAAGCTAGAAATGTTCCTCTCAAATATTCTCATTCCTTCATGGAACCCTTCTACTCAATGCCATCCATTTTATAGTATCATTTCTATTAGTATATTTATCCACCCACAATATAATCATGTGTTAAAAACAACTCTGCTTCTAAATATCAACATTTTAAATAGTAGACAGAAAAGTGCATTTTTCATTCTTTTTCATTATTATTTTGACATCTAATATTTTACACAGTTGTATCTCAAGCAAATTTTCCAGCTTAATTCTGACAAAATTATTTTTCCCCACTGCTGCAATGTGATGCTTGTTACTCATGACAGTGTTTCAGTTTTGCATCTGAGATATGTACTGTATGATTTCTATCCCAAACTTATACAAGAGTTCAGTTTTGCAGCATTTTGTCTACCAAGACTGAGGTTTATGCCTCTGTAATTAAGGGTTGCAGGTATTTCAAACGCTGTTAAGTGTTCCTTCTTAACTCCAATATTACTAGTCAAAGTTAGCTGCATAAATAGCTCTGTACAAGACTCAAGGCTAAGCTTTCAGATAGGGGCTTTGAATGCTATTATTGTCCCATTTCTTTAATCACTCTAAATATCCCTTCTCCTCCTGCTTGACTATTAGAGTTCTGCCATCTTCTTGTCAATGGTTGACTGAAGAGCAGAAGAGGAGACATAAGCAACAGGAAGAATTGGATTTTCCTCTACTTGCTCTGTTTTTCTTTCCATGCTTCTTTGCCATTAAAACCCTATGTCCAGACTGCAAAAGTATGGGAAGGAGGGGCACTGAGATACTTACGGGAGACCCTGCTGCCAGCAACTGTTTCCCATCGTCCCATGCGCTCTCACACACAGGGCCTCCTTGGGGTTCCGTCAGCCAGACAATGTCGGCTGGCGACCCCCAGGGGTAGGGCCTTCTCTGTGGGAGTACCCACCCTATGGAACCAGCTGCCCCTGGAGCTTCGGGTGGCCCCTGACCTCCGCTCTTTCCATCGGGGCTTAAAAACATGGTTGTTCCAACTCGTTGACCTGGAGTGAGGGGGTGGGTGGGAGTTTTAATGGTTTGTTTTTATTGTCTTAGACTGCAAATTGGGTTTCTTATTTAATTTCTTTTTAAATTGTATATTCTGCACTGTTTTTATGATTGTACGCCGCCCCGAGTCCTCAGGGAGATGGGGCGGCTTAGAAATCCAATAAATAAACAAACAAACAAACAAACTGCTGAGCTCCATGCCAAGCCCAGAAGGCAACTCAAGGTCCTGCCAAAAAAACCCAGCGAAACCACAAAAGCGAGCTGGTGAAACCACCCTAATGGGAGTAGCAGTAGTAGAGTTCACTCCATCCCCCAAAGAGGCAGGAGAATTCTGATCGACCCGGTGGGTAGCCTGGTGGGAAGCAAGTCGGACTTCGATGATGATCCAGTCAACCCAGTGATAATCTCCATAGGTGGTTCAAGCCTCAGGGAGCCTAGTAGCCTTCTTGGATTTGGGGCGCACCAGATGCCTGGTCAACCTTACCCTGGTCAAGAAACTGGGTGTGAGATTCAAACAGCCCATAGAGTTTTGTCAGCTGGACAGCTCAGTGGCCAGGAAGCAGTGACATTTGCTAATAAATGAAATGGTGCATGAGCACCTGTACAAGGGAGTGTTAGTTTACCTGGTGTCATTTTAATCTATACTGAACTCACAAAACTAGTCAGAGCTGCGCTCAAGAAGCTTCAGGTGGCAAACTATATGCCAAGCTGTCCAAATGTGAATTCCACCAGAGTAAATCAACTATCTAAGCTACCACATCTCCCACAAGGGTATAGAGATGGATCCTGAAAAGGTATGGGCAGTGCTAGAGTGGGTTCCCCCCCATGCCCGGAAATAGCTACAAAGCTTCCTGGGATTTGCAAACTTTTACCACCAGTTCATCCCCTTGTTTGCCCAGATAGCCCTCCCCACCATCACCAATCTGCTAAAGGCAAAAGGAGAGGGAAAACCCAAACCCAGTGAACTGCTTAAATGGACCATGGAATGCCAGACTGCATTCGAAAAGGTTAGGCGCTTGTTCACAGCAGAGCCTGTGCTGAAACACCCAGACTCCAATACACCCTTCATCATTCAGGCAGGTGCCAGTGATGTCACAGCGGGTGCAGTGCTTCTACAGGAAAATGAGCTAGGGGTCCTGCAGCCATGCACCTACATTTCTAAAAAGCTAAATGAGATGGAGCAGAGATGGGCAGTCTGGGAGAAGGAAGTCTATGTGTTGTGCTGGGCGCTCCTAACTTGGAGACATTTTCTAGAAGGAGGGGAAACCCCATTTGAAGTATGGGATGACCATAAAAACTTAGAAGCCTTGAAAACTCCCTGGAGACTATTGTTCAACAGGCTGGGTAGAAGTGATGGGATACAATTTTTTTTACTACGGTTCTGTGGGTGTGGCTTGGTGGGCGTGGCTTGGTGGGCTTGGCAGGGGAAGGATATTGCAAAATCTCCATTCCCACCCCCCTCCAGTGGAAAAATACTGTAAAATCTCCACTCCCTCCCCAATCTTGGGGGGAAGGTTACTGAAAAATCCCCATTCCCTCCCCACCCCACTAACCTGCTTTCCAGCTCCGTTCTCCTGTGCAGGGCAACAAAAGAAGACCCAGCCAATCATCTGGGACTTGGGAGGCAGAGAATAGATGGAGGCAGAGCCAGTCAGAGGTGGTATTTGCTGGTTCTCCGAACTACTCAAAATTTCTGCTACCGGTTCTCCAGAACTGATTAGAACCTGCTGAATACCACCTCTGCTTGGTGGCCCCAGTACTTTAATTGATTCAACTTCATGTTAAGGTGCCTCCCAGGAGGGAGAAACTTTCTAGAAGGTGCTATCTAGGCTGCCGCAATATAGTCGTTCAAAGGTGGAGGTGATTAGATTAAACCGGTCATCTCCTCCAGGCAGCTGATGGCCCCAGTAACCACCCAGGCACAAGCCAAAATGAAAACCCAACTAGCTGATGATTTAAAAGGCACCCTAAAGGCAGCATTGGAGGAGGAGTGATTCCAAATACACAAGGAGAGATAGACTAGCTTGGTGAAAACCAAATTATATGTCCCACAAAACCAATGATTAACGGTTTTACAAAAAAGCCATGATTTAAAAATGGTGGGTCACTTTAGCTTCATAAAAACCCTACACCTAGTCAAGCAGCAATTTTGGTGCCATCACTGAAAAAGAACATAGACAGCTATGTGGCACGCTGCCCCATTTGTGCCTCTACCAAGAAGTGACAAGGGTAAATACCTGGACTTCTCCAGCTAGTAGCAGAACTTAAAGCCCCATGGAAATAGGTATCAATGGATTTATTGTAGAACTGCCTGAAAGCTCAGGGAATGCAGTGATCTCTGTGATAACCAATCTGTTCTCCAAGCAAGTGCACTTTATTCCATGTCAAAAAATTCCCTCAGTGTGCACTTTGGCTAAACTATTCATGCAGCACATGTATTGGATGCCTGGTGCTCCAGAAAGATAATCTCCTTTCGTGGAGTCCAATTCACTTCTTGGCTTTGGCAGGAGTTCCTAAAACTTTTGGGGACCACTCAGGGCTCAGCTCCTTGCATCATCTGGCTACTAACAGGGACTGTGAATGAGCTAATGGTATCCTGGAGAAGTATCTCAGATGCTATATTAATTACAAACAGGACAATTGGATGGACCTCCTCCTTTTCACGGCGGTCTTCTATAATAACTCAGTGCACAGTAGCACTGGGTTCATTCCATTTAAAGTGGCCATAGGATGAGACTTTGTAGCTATCCCTGAATTAACTCTGGCCATCTCATTGACTGCATCACTGAAAGATTGGGTTGCTCAGTTACAGAAAATCTGGCCAGTTGTGAGAAAAGCTTTGGATGAAGCTAAGAAAGCATTAAAAAAAACCCAGACTGATAAAAAGCACATCAAGATAAAGGACTTGGGAGACAAGGTCTATCTCTCTACCAAATTCTACAAACTAGACAACCTTCAAACAAGGTGGGGCTGAAATATGTTGGACCTTTCCCAATCAAGAGGATTATTAACCCAGTAACTGTAGAACTTGAGCTGCCAAAAATGCTCAGATGTGTACACCCAGTATTTCATTGTAGCCTACTGAAACCAGAAATTACATCTTCCCACCTCCTGACCCCATTATGATTGAAGGAGAGCAACACTTTGAAGTCAAATACATTTTGGACTCTCACATACATCAGGGGGAAAACTCAGTATTTGGTAGCCTGGAAAGACTTTGCCCCCTCAGAAACTGAATGGGTTGACTCCCCCAAACTGCTTAAAAAATTCCATAACTGATGCCCAGATAAGCCTCAATGAACAACGTTATGATATGTACAGAATAACTCTTGAGTAACAAGGATATGCACATGGAAACATTTAGGAAAGTAGTTATGAATAATTATTCAGCCACACACAGATACACTAAATTGAGGTAAAGTTTACTCTAACAAATAGCACAGTCCAATAAGTGGTTCAGGTCATATATGTTTAACAGTCCAAATAATATCCAAGTACAAAGTCTTCTTACCGGTTGCCTTTGTCATTTACAGTAAACAAAGATATCGAAGTATAAGCACAGCATAAATACAACAGAGAATCTTAGATAGCAACAGAATGTCAGAGAGAGCAAGCTATGATCTCTAGCTCCCTCTTATGGTAATTTGCAATATAATCAACCAATCGGAATATAGTATAAATAAATACAGTGATTTTGTCTTAAAGCTACAAACATATATTGTTGGTTTATATATTGCCAACCCAACTAATTCATGTACAGATTCCTAACAAACTGTTTACTAATCGGGAAATTTTGTGTATCTCTCCCTCCCCTCTCTTTTTTCTTTTGCAGAGCTAATGTCTCTGTCAATGGGGGGCAAAATGTGAGAACTGCCTGGCTTAACTTGGGGTCCTCACAGGCATCCTACCATAAAAAGAAGAATGGAGGGGGAAGGGAAAAGGGGAAGGGGGGGCAATAAAGCTTTATGTGTACATGATAGGAAATCAGAAGGGAGGAATGACAGATGATAAGGACCAGAACAGCCGGATCCTGTTTGTACAGTATCCTGAGAAATATGATAATTACCTCCCAAACACCTCAGAGTTCTCAAAACATCTTGGCGAGCTCTTATTGGCTGCAAATGGACTGGTCACAGGGGGAAGGATTGGCTGGGGGGAAACTTACACCTTATTTTTTTATCCAACAAATGCGGTAATTTCAGAGTTTGCTTGACTTTATTGCAACCAACTCTTTTAGTAAAAGAACCCCTTGCTTTAACCAAATGGAGTCGAAGACTTTTCTTTCCTAAGGGATCAGAAAAGGGCAGGTCTGACAGACAGAACTGTTCAGACTGCAGAAGTGGTGGTGGTAGGTTTGAATGCTACGTTATCTGGTGGGATAAATTGGGCATCTTCTGCCTTCAATAAAAGAGGAAGAACAGCTTTGGACTAGCAATGCTATTTATGTTTTCATGAGACTAAAGCTCATGGATATAGAGGACTGGCACTGGTGGCCAGTGGTTAAAGTGCAGTATTGCAGGCTAGCTCTGCCCACTGCCAGGAGTTCAATCTTGACTCAATCTTGACTCAGCCTTCCATCCTTCTGAGGTTGGTGAAATGAGGATCTAGATTGTGGGGGAATATGCAAATAATGCTTACACTGAAACTGTCCAGAGAGTTCTGTAAAGCCCTAAGAGAAAGTATATAAGTCTTAAGTACTATTTCTATTGCCTTATTGGTGGGATGAGTGGCATATAAACTTAATAAATAAATGAACTATAACTGGGTCTTTACCTGAAAGGAACAGTGCCGATCATCATACACTGGGTTTGTCTGATCAAGCTAATATTCTTGGCTGCATGGGAGACACTGATAGATACCATCAAACTAACTAACTCTGTACCATATAGCAAGCAAATTGTTAATGTGAGAAAAATTATGGCCAAGCATATCTAAATATTAAAGTAACTAAAATATCTTAACAATACCCAAGGCATGTAACAACTTTTGAGCACCATAATGTTTAGAAATTGAAAGTTGAAAAATTTGTCATACCCTAATTTACAGTGATCATTGTACTTCTTACCAAAGGAATGTAAAAGCGCCCTGAAGTGCACAAGGTTAAAAGTTACATACTCTCCCAAATCATACACAGAGATTACAAAAGGCAGTGTAAATTGTAACTTGTATAAATAAGAATGTAGAATTAGATAAGATCATGAGATGATCTTTACTCTAGGTTTACCCAGTTCTTCTAAATTCTACTTTTCCAAGGAGGCTACCCAGTCTACTGAAATCAGCATCTTCTAATATAAAGAATGTCCTTTATGAGGCCCACATATTAACACTGTTCACACAAAGGAAAGGACAACATTTTGCTGCTTGTTATGCCACTCAGGTAGTTTCATTTGGTCTACTCTTTCATTTGGCAATTCAAAAGTCCTCAGAGGAATCACATTTATAAGGATTAATATATTATCTGTTCCTTACATGTACAAATGAAATCAGGGTCTGGGGAAGGAAAAGAAAACCAATCATTGGAATATTGGCACTATCAAGAGCCAAAAGATAACACCGGATTGTTTCCCCTCTTGCCATGATTTGGTTTTCCTCCTTGGAAGTTGAAGGTACTTTTCAATTCCTCACATCTCTTGTAGTAATTCTTGATGTCTTATGGAACCTATGATTTCTTCACGAAAATATGAGTAATTCAAATTCTGGAGCACACTTAATATTGCTAGACCAAGATATGTGTTGTATCACAGTGCCTTCAGTGTGATATTCAAGGAGTAATACCTCCAACAACTTTCCCTCAACCCAGCTGACTTGTAATATCTAGCAATTAAGTTATTCAAAACTCTTTAAATACCTGATAAATATCACTCCAAGGAAGGCAGAGTGCCTTCTTGTTTAAAAGACAATTATTACCATCTTATTAAGAAGGCTATCCTTTTTATTTTTTATTTTTTAAATGTTCTTACAGGTAATCTGAAACTAGCTTTCCATTTTTTCAGCTGTCACTACTTGGATGCTATAATGTACTGTGTCTGCATCCTCAGTGTTATGTATACTGATACTGACTAACTCTGTTTACTTTGATATTGTGTTGATATCGAAGGTTATCTGTTGTATTATGGTTTCATATTTGTCTGCTGTAAAAGACGTGAAACCAGTAAGAAGACTTTACAGCTGGATATTTCTGGACTGTTAAACATTTGTATGACATGGACTGTTTATTGGACTGTGCTATTTCTTCAAGTAAACATTAATACAACTTGATTTAACTCTGTATGGCTGTATATTTATTCATAAGTGTTCTCATAAACCGTTTCCATGTGCATGTCCTTGTTATACAAGGGTTACTCTGCACATATCCTAACACTCAGTATTATTTCTCACATGTGTAGACAAATTGTTTTTTCCCAAAGTTCTTACATTAAATCAGTCTGTTTTTCCTTTCCTGGCCTTTCCATTTTTTAAAATGACTTTAGATTACAGGAAGAAGGAAGAAAAAAAATGAAAAACAAAAGCAAACAGAAAGTATGACAGAGACAACAGTCATAAAGCAAAGCATCAATAGATCATATGAATAATATTAATCAGTTTTTCCACTGCACTGGAAAAGAACCAGTTCATTAGTCAAAAGTAAACATGTTATCAATGCAAGATTGGAAATCCAGGGTGGCACTGCCTTTCCATTGTAAAAGAATAATACTTTTTTGCTACTCCATGCTTGGTAAATTCATGGGTTTTTCTACATTGATATAATTCAAAGTCAGATTCAAACAAATCATATTCTTCTTCCCAAAACAATATTAACATATATATGAATATTAAACCAGACTCATCATCGACTATAGCAATATAGTCTTTTGGGGGCTGTCTTTATACCTAGTCTGAAACTTTCAATTGCTTCATGTTGATTTGGGGGAAAATATAGGGGCTTTCCAGTATTTTGAAGTCTTAATTTTAGTGGTTCATTTACGTGTTTGCTATGATTGCAATTTTAAATGTTTTTATTGTTTTCTTTTTCAATTTGCATTTGACTGCAAACCACTGAGAAACTTTGCTAATCAGAATATTACAACAAACAAATGTGTCCCTTCAGATGAACTGTCAGCTCCTGTCTCAGACAATGCAAAATAAGAGATATAAAAGGAGTAGACAGATGCCTATGGGGGCTCAGCAAAACCAAACCATCAATTGAAAGGAGTACTTTTATAGGAAGCTACGTTTATTTGCTAGATTACATTATCTCTATGCCTTACTTCCAACAAGCTCGGTATGGGTTAGGGTTGATTTTCAGTATAATTGATATTCACTTCACATCAAACATTGCAAAATTAAAGCAAAGGCTTCTCTTTCAATCTAATTCATTAAACCTAAGGTGCACATAATGTGATTACTGAAGGATATTAGGACTATAAAGACTATAAATAAAAAGCAAGAATATTTGCCTGAAGATTTCACAGTAACTATTCTAAAGAATAAGATCCTTTTATGGCTTGCCTATTGCAACCAAAATCCATGGCTATGAAAACCTTTTTAATGTAGATTAAAATAAGGATAAATATTGATTACTTTAGATATTTTTATTATTTTAAAGTGAAGAAACAATAAACAATAAAGAAAAAAGTTGCTCATCTCTGATGTCAGCAACCACTTTCTCCATCAGTTGGGTTAGTTCCATCCAAAGGGGATCTGAATGACAGCAAGGGGTGGGGATTATAAATTTATCTGATTATGTACCAGTTCCCTCATGGAAATGCAGTTGTTGTCATTACCTTAATTTCCCTTATAACACTCCTCTGCATGCCTGAATGAGTTCTTGTCAAGCCTGAAATTGACATATGTGTAGCCATTTTAGTTAGCCTTAATATATATTCTTTTTCTTACTTTCTCTGTGGCAATCATAGGGGGAAGGGTTTTGGGCTTGCCACATTCCTAAGGGTGACTTTTGGGGGTTGTTTCTAACTTTTAATATTGTGGGGTAATTCCGGGTTGTGTCAGATCCAGAATTACCATGGACTTTGCTAATTTGATGCTTTCCTAAATAAAATAATTTGTTTTGGAAGATGGACTTTGTCTTTTCCTTCTACATGGATTTCATCACTTGGTAACCTGACATTTTTATTGAAAAGAAAGAGATTCATATGACTGTTTCCTTTTAATGAGACCATACAGAAACAATGTACTTTAACAGTTTCTTTATTGTCTGTAATTTTTATATTGGCAAATAAACCAAAGGAAATAGAATATAACAAAGTAAGTTGGGCACTTGATTGATATTGGGCATTAGACCATTGTGGCTGTCTTAATTATGATTGCTTTGGGAGATTGTCTTGAAGGGAAATATTTTTTAAAAATCCTGGGAGATCTGTTGGAGAACCCACAGCTAACAGCTGGAGGAATCAAAATGTGGGTTGTAGCTTTCAGTCAAGCATAATCCTGCAGAATAAATATCTGAAAACTGGAATTGAAAGCTCCATGATTATAGTGAAGTTTCAGTCAGCAAAAGGCTTCAAGTTGAGGTTGAGTGTATACAGTAAGAGGGAAGTGGATGAGACAGAAACAGAAGAATGTCCTTAGCAAAAACCTCAGGTAAGAGATAGGGGGAGGGCAAAGGAGTCCCACAAACAGAATGGAAGTGATGTTTTATTATTTGTTTGTTGGGGACAAGGTGAAGTTTCAGGGTCGCAGTTGAAAGGAGGTCACTGGAGACTGGCAATATTCCTGCTGGGTAAATGTTATTTACAAACAGATCTACAATTCTAGATGTGCATCATAAACTGATAATTTCACACATTAACAGACTCCTGTCTCCACCAAATCTCTATGGAAATCCACATGTTCTTTGCTTTTCTAATTTTCAGTACCCACTAATGAGAAAAATAATAGACTACATTTGTCTGCCTTTGGTCATTCCCGGGATATTGGAGAAAAATGATAATCTCCTCCCATCATTGGCCATCTGAATTCTTTTCTTGGATTACTTAGATTGCACAATCATTTATCACTTGCCCTTTATCAAATCTTAAAAATCATTGCACAGGAAACCTGTTTAGACAGCCTAGCTAACACAATTATTTATAACACTCATAAAGACTTATACAGGAAGATCAGTCTCTTGACTCCTATCAATATAATGAAAAAATATTCATAATAACAGCAAAAAAGAATCAGCAAACAATGAACAGTCAAAGTTGAAAAAGTAGCACAATATTGTCCATTTCCTGCCTAGATAAACTATAGAGCTTTGTGGAAAACAAAGTTTAAATGACTGAGTCTTGTGGGAAGCCCCTCCCGCTCCCAACTCCTAGACAATAACATATTTTGGGAAATATTAAAAGAGGCAGAATATTATATTTCCCCTAATGGAGAAGAGGAGAAACATGTTCTTAAAGGCAGAAAGGAACCCAGTCTTCCTGCCATAGGAAAACAGCCACAAGAAGAAGCTTGAAGAGGCTGGTCTTTTGGAATATGATGACGAATGTATCTTTTCTTTTATGTATACTGAGAGTATTTGCACCAAGACAAATTTTTTGTGTGTCCAATCACACTTGGCCAATTCTATTCTAATCTATTCAGAAAGATTGGGCTGATCTATTCATAAACAAAACACCTTCAACCACAAACTCCCACAGAAGGCTGGAGCTGATGGCATTAAAAAGTAGAAAAACAATAAAGACTCCTAAAATCTACATTCCCTCACCCAAATTCTAAGGACAGGGCATGACCTTTAGGACATAATAAGATTTACCCACCACCATTAGAAAAGCAAAAGATCAAGGCTCACTACACTTCCCTGGAGTATCTCAATCACAAAATCCTGGAACCCTATAAAAATCCATCCATTCACCCAGCCAATTGGTCAGCCACCCCAGAAACATGTCATTGTCACTAAAGTTTCTGGCATCCAAATAAACAGAGATCTTCTTTCCATGCAGCCTGCCTCCATTTTGTTTTCAATGTCTTTCTCCTGGTTTGGAATGGACCAGATTTTTCTTCCAACAGTCTCTAAGGCATACTCTCATTGGTTAAAGTCACAGAATAGTCCTTGAAGCTACAAAACTTGTCCTCTGCTGTTATTTAATTAGCTAGTTAAATGGCATAAAGTCTTCTCTGCTAGAAGAATCATTTCCAGCAGAGAACAGACAAAACTATAGGCTTTGGAAAGACAAAACCTAGAAGCAAAAATAGAACGTTTATCACAAAAAATATGACCTTAACCACTTTCACTAAATCTTGTAAGGAACAAAATAAACAACACTAATGTAAATGCATGTTTTGAATCCTGGGGGTTCCTCAGTTGGTTTTATAATGGGAAGTCATTTCAAGACAAGGGCAATTAGTTGTCTGAGCTCTTTAATATGGGAAGGAAAATATTACAGAATTTCTAAAGAGCTAGACAAAAATATCTCAGAGAGAATGGTATATTTTACTTAAATACCAAAATGTGAGAAGCTTTTGACCAGTTTTGTTCTATGCCATTGTCTAGATTCATCACTCAAGGGAGGGATTTAAAGTTGTCATCAACTTTTTTCCCTGCTATTTAAAAAATCTCAGCTGTTACAAAATGTGAATTAGAGCAACTTTTTCTACTCTGTTAATGCATCTCTGTGATGGGCATGGCACAAAAGCAACACAATCAGAGAACAAGTCTAATTCCCCTTTATTGCTCCAACTGTGCTCCCAAACGTCCCCACATTTACTACAAGTCCTGGAACAAAACTCTCACATGCACCTTTAGAAGCATCTGGCTGCGAGTAGTCCAATAAGCCAGGTTAACCAAATAACAACCAGGGCCAGCAGTCCAATAAGCCAGCTCAGACAAACAGTAACCAAAGCAAGAAGTTCAGCAAAGCAAGCAACCCCAGCAAGCCCCACAAGACAGAGTACAGCGATTTCCAGGTGTTGGCAAGTGCACATGAGGCTCCACAGATTCAATGCTTGTTCCCGACAAATGCCCCTCCCACTGGCACCTCCTTACATCTCAGTCCCCAGGTGTTCCTTGTGAAAGGGGGCAGGGCACTATCCTCCCTCATAGCCTGTTCAATCTGCGTTGATCTCGCCTTCTGTCTTCCCTCCTTGTTCTCAGATCAGGAAGGGGTAGTTCTTGCTGTTCTCCTGAGCTCTGTCTCTTCTGCTGCTCCCTGTCTGCAGGCCTTACTAATTCAGAAAAGCCTTGCCTGGACTGACTCTGCCCTTCCCCAGTTTCCTTCAAGCTGATGGAGCCGCCCTCTCAATCTCTGTTGTCTGTTGTTCCAGCTCATCTTCCCCCGCAGATTCAGACTCCAGACTCCAGGGGCATGACACACCTCTATTTTGTAAAATTTTATCACATTCCTAAACTAACTTTTTTCAGCAACACCTAAAAATTGCAAGACATTGCATAGACAAATACTGCAATCTAATAACAATTCAGTTATCACTTTCTGCTCTTTTTTCTCCTTCTTTGCAACTATTTGTTACAATTATGACTGTATTAACAGATCATAAAATGGGACTATGTAACTTGATGTAACTTAAGTGACTATTAAATGGAAAACTAATGAAACCTTAACTGGAAACTGAATTAGGGTAATGCAGGCATCCATCTTTAGAACAGCTCGCCCTTCTAATTAGATACACTATGGAAAAATGAAGAAAAACTAGTGTTCAAAAATAGCATTGAATATTATAAAAATAGTATTGAATAATTGAATATTATTAGGACCCACCAATGACTGCTTCCAGTGAGTTCCAGAGGTTGTAAAGTACACACATACAGAGAAAACGGATCTCTGATTTTTGACTAACAAGGGAATTCAGTTAATTTGTCCTTTGCTCCCCCTTTAACACAACTAAAACTAGTGGAGCCACTGTAAAGCAATGCCTCTAATTCTCATTGCTTGCAGGTGATCCAGAAGGGTACCATGATCATGTAATGTTGAATAACACTGGAGATCAGGGAGAACAGGGAGGGATGCACTTCCTCCAATTCCCTTCAAAAGATAACTCACTAGAACAAACAATTCCATTTGGTACCCTACTTTAAAAAAATCCTGACTGAATTAAATGCAGATAACCCATTTTTGCTAAGATATTCTATAGCTGGGACACACCATCTTCTCAAAAGATTCCCTAACAAGGAAGGGTGAGACAGGCCAATAAATATTTATAACCAATGGAGGATCTATTAGTATTTATGTAACTTTAGTACTTAATACTTTCTGTTGCTTGCAGATAAATTCATACATAGTACAAATGTATTTTCCCTACATACATAATACAAATGTTGGACTGAGTGACCAAACCTAGATTGGCTAAAAAGGGCAACTGATTCAAAAGCTTCCAATGAGCTTCCATGGATGAGAATGAATTAGAACCTGGAATTCCCTGTTCGTAATCCAAAACACTGATCACTGTTGCACATTGCTCTCTTCTTTCTTTACAAGGGAACTGGAATTATTCCCTCCACTAAATGTTTTTACTATTTTGTGGATCAAAATGTTATTTCTTTCCAAGGCAGCCAAAGGAATCTGGAGGAACATGAATCTAGGTGACAGGGACAGAGCACTCTATCCAAGTCCAAATGCTGGAATGAGTTCCATATAGTGATGCTGCATGCTGCCCCAGTTGGCACATAGGACTCTGCCCACAAATAGTTAAATTTTTGGCAATTCTAGATGACTTTATTAACAATTTTTTTGTGTGCAAATGTATCATAATGACCAATTAGCTTTTCATGCTCATCATTCTCTAGCAGAGAAAAAGCCAAACAGGACCATGGACAACAACCCACTAATACATTAGGGGTACAGGGAGAGAAATCCAACTGTTTCATTTCTTTTTTAAATAGCTGTTTTATTTCTTCTTTATTTATTTATATTGGTAGAATACCAATAATAGACATATGCAGTGGCATTAATTCAATAGGAACTGGGAGCTATAAATCCTGTAATGATTAAAGTAAATGAAACCTTTCAAAATAGAACATTTATATCAGTTAGATATGATTTCAGAGAGGCAAATGGACAGAATTGCTTAAATTGTACAGTTGATATGAACATAACATTGAAAATAAGTTGAAAAAAATGCATTGGATTATTTTGGAATAGGAAAAAATAGATCTTTGAATTTAATACTAAAATCTCCACTGTGTTGTTATTTTATGAATCCTATAAAAAGAAAAGAAAAAAGGGAGCTGCTTGGAAACAGTGTAGAGGCATTTAACCGCTAACCTCTCCATTTTCTGTGCTCTGTACTCCTGACTGATTTACATTCCCCCTTAGAAATCATACTGCAAATGCTTGTTTGCTTTGCTTCATGATGTGATGAAATATGAAGGCCATTTTTGCTTGACTTTGGTTAAGCTTCTGTTGTGGATAGATAGCATCTGTTCATCATTACTGTGTTTTCCAAATTGTCTCACTGCCTTTATTAACCTAGTTACCCCTATTTAAAAAATATATTTATTTTAAAATATACATAAGTATTGAATACATGAACAGCGTGGCATCTGGGTATCATTAGTTTTAGTACAAAATAATAGTGATAATATTAGTTACATTAATTATACTCACATAATTATAATAATATTATAAATATTAAAATTAAAGTTATTAACATGTTAGTATTTGCTCCACCATGTACACAATCCTTCATCATTAATTATTCAATGTTTTAATTCACAATACTGATAACCATAGTAATATTATTTAAGTATACATAACAAAATCATTTTTCAACTTCTAATCTTTACATCTACATATTAATTTTAAAATATTATATAAAATGTGTATAATAATATATCTCCCTTTCTAGTTTCTATCTCTCTAATTCTTAATAAAACAAATCTTATATTAGGAGGTATTCTATTTCTATCCATCATCTCTTTTTTGTTTTAGTATTTCCATGCTTGTTGAGTTTTTGGCCTGTTTGCTATACTCCTCCCTTGAGATTTTGTATCTCCATGCATCATTCATATTTGATCTAAATATTTACTCTATCTCTTCATCTATCTTTTACTGCCAAACTTTCAATACACCTATCAGTGCCTCTATTCTCACTTCAGGGATGTCTTTCTGTTCTATTCAGTTCTATTTTTTGATCTCTTAATGTATAATCTGCCTGATCTGTTTCATAAATTTTTATTATCTCTTTCTTCTACTTTCACTTGTTTTATCTGCTCTAACATTTCCTCTGTTTTTTCTATTTTCTCCTCTATTTCCTGGGTTTCTTGTTCATTTTTCATCGTCTTTTGCTGAGCATTTTCTGGTCTCACAACTAAATCATTTATCAGATCCTTTATCTCCCTATGGTTCTTTGTTATAGCCTCATGAATACTTAGAAACATCAATAATATTTCTTTTTAAAATACACTTATTTTTCCCTGTTGAAGCATTTTACTTTATTTTGATAAGTCAGAAAGTTACTCAATCATCTACCAGAGTCCCAAAATCTCAGTTCTCTATAAGACCAAAAAGCCAATATTCAAACAATTTACTCAGTCCCAAAATTATTCCTCAGATGCACATTATAGTTCTTTATAGTTCTCAACAGGTCGGTTTACTTTTTCCAAGTTCTCCAAAAAGTCTCTTTTTAAATTTATCTTCTTTTGCCTCTTAAGCAGTTATCAGACAACATTTATAATCCTAGGTGATCCATCAGATTTCCCTTTGTCTTCTTAAGCCACACAGTCAACTCTTTAATTTCAATGATAATTCCAGGTATTTGTAATCCACTCTAGTTAGAAATCTTCAAAAGTCTCAAAATTTGTTTCTCCTCAGCCATAAAACAAACAGGTATAAAACAATAGGCAAAAAGGCCAGGTGTTATTTGTCCACTCTTTTTTCTGTTTTATCAGTCCTCAAATTATTTCAAGGTTGTGCCCAGTCTTGTAAAAATATAATATATATTCTTTCATCAGTAGATGGGACCATCGCCTATAATTTCAACATTACACAAAATCTAATAGCTGATTGCTGTTCCAATTTTCTTCAGGCAGTTTCTTCCAATAATTGACCAAATATTCCCAGCATTTTAAAATGCCTTTTCAAAATATTACCAATAAAATATTTGAGTTGAGTCTTTTTATATTTTAAAATTTTGTGTTCTCCCTTAGGTTTCACTTTCTTTTGGGTCTGCAATCTTTCTCTAGGTGTTTATGTACTGCTTTTTCACCACTTTAGAGAATTTTTCAGAATTCCTTTTCTTTGGGATTAAATCTCTAGTATAGAAGTTGAAAATCACCTCACCCAATTCCAGTCCACTGTTCACAAACTGCTCCAGCATATTTCTTTCTTCAGTTGTCCCAGCTTCACGGCAGTCATAATGGCCACCTCTCCTCTTCATTGTTGGATGGGAGGGAGTCTTGGGTCAAGCAGAAGAGCCACCCCTCCTATTAGTGAGCCATTAACTTGTTCAAATCTCATGGCCCTGGATAGCCTCCTTGCCCAGATTTCCAGCCTCAGCATTGAGGTGCAACCTATTAGGGCCTCAAACTCCTCCTGAGTTCCCAATTTGGGTGCCATGATTCTCATGGGGATCATGAAAGGGTGAATGGCTCTACTCACCATCAGGTCTCTTTCTCCCTCATCCTTGCTGTCATACAAAGCAAGTGATTGGCCTCCTTTGGCTGGAGTTCCCTCCCCCTCGGGTGGGGAAGAATGGACCTCGATGGTCTACCACCCCAAGCTGGACTTCTCTGGTGGCTTCCAGGGGTGATTTGTTCAGCTTTGCTGGTGCTGTCAGCCCCACTTTTGGTTTGGGCGTGGCTGCTAAGCAGTCAGCTGCTTGGTGCCCCAGCTGACCACATCAGAAGCACTGGATGGGGGCTTGGGTTGGTTTTGCAGGACCGGTAGTGGTGTGGCTGATGCTGATTGCCTCCCAGTCCAGTTGGCATTCTCACTTCAGCATCACTTCTCATCCTGCATACCCAGAATTCCACATCCAGTTCTGTGACAGCCCGGTACCACTCTTGCAGCTGATTGGGGAGGCCTTGGTATGCACAAGCCTGTTATAGGCCTCTGTCAAGGCCCTATTTGAAGTGGAAGATGAGCATCTGTTTTGTCTAACCTCCCTGCAACCCTCCAGAACTCTCAAATGTATTCCTTTACCAGCCATCCCCTTTGCTTTAACTCCCATCTCTCTCTCTCTGCATGTTGGCCTTTTGCCTCATCTTCGAACAGTGCCCTCAGCTCTAGTCCCTGAAAAGGTGCCCAGGAAATACCAAACTTACTTGGCCACATAAAAGTTTATATGTGATAACCAGTACTTTGAATTGGACCTGTAAACAAATTGGCAGCAATACAGTTGCATTATGACTGTTAAATCTAGAATCTTTAGTTAATAGACAGACTGCTGCATTTGAGACCAATAGTATGTTCTGTGTATAGATAGTCCTTGACTTATGACCACAACTGAGCCCAACATTTCTGTTGCTAAGTGAAACATTTGTTAAGTGAATTTTACCCCATTTTATGACTTTTCTTGCCACAGTTATTAAGTGAATCACTGTAGTTCTTAAGTTAGTAACATGGTTAAGTGAATCTGGCTTCTCCATTGACTTTGCTTGTCAGAAGATCGCAAAAGAGGATCACATGACAATTGTCAAGTGTCTGAATTTTAATCATGTGATCATGGAAATGCTACAATGGTCATAAGTGTGAAAAATGGTCATAAGTCATTTTTTTCAATGCCATTGTAACTTTGAAGGTGTCACTAAATGAAGAGTTTTAAGACCTATAGTCTTCAAAGTCAACTCCAATATTGTGGGTATTTGCAATAGACAAGAGTATGATTCATTGTCATCAGAACCTTCCAATCCCAAAAGATCTGCAATTGGTCCACTTGACTGAAATAAAAATCTGTAAGACAAATATATCTACTTATGTCTACAAAAACACGTTAGTGTTTAGTCACATAAAGTTAAATACTTCTACAAACCTCATTGATTTCAGTTACAATGAATGCACATCTCCCCACCTAGACTTACATCAATATTTTTAAAATTGTTTGGACATTTGTCACACAAGCCCTTTGTTCAGTCCAATCACAGCTGCTCTATTTTACCTCACAAAGATTTAAAAACATATAGTTTGTGGAGCTTTTTTAGTAAACGAAGTATAAAATAGAAAATAAAATAAAAAGAATGCAATTGAAGAAAACAGCAATATTTTTAGTTTTGGAAAATAATCTATTCTAGTTTGTTGTCACTTTCATTCAAAGCACTTGTGATTGGAAGAACATCAAAGCTAGCTGGTGATTATACTACTGGCAAAAACATAATACATATTTAAAGGCAAGTGAAAGTGCATTTCTTAAAATTTGATTGTTTTCTTGTTGATAAAGTTGTCCTTTTATCCTAATTCTCTTCCCATCAAGTTAACTTTAGAGAAGGCCTTATCTCCTTCTGCCTATTATTACTGGGAATGTTTCAGATGAGGTTGGGAAGCAGTACCATGTTCTTTACCTTCTCACAAGCCATCTCATAATAAAAAGCATTGTGTAAGCCAAAATTTGAACTAAAATTTTATGCATTCTGAGAATGAAGCTGTCCTGAAATACATAGCTGTGATTTGGGATGCAGGTTTAGAAACCACATTCTGTTCCTCCCAGTTGTTCTTGATAGCAAGATCTCCTAATAATCATACAATGAGTAAAGTTTTCTTACATGGCTTCTTCTTCTTCTTCTTCTTCTTCTTCTTCTTCTTCTTCTTCTTCTTCTTCTTCTTCTTCTTCTTCTTCTTCTTCTTCTTCTTCTTCTTCTTCTTCTTCTTCTTCTTCCAAACCAGCCCTTAGATTTTGAAACGATGATGTTCTTCTTCTGCCTGGAGCTCATTTGCCTTCAGTCTTTCCTTGGAGAATTGTGAAGTATGCCATATTTTTGGGTGTCGCATCACTTGTCCAAGATATTCTAATTTTTGCTTTTTTATGGTTTTGATGATTGCCCTTGGCTTTCCCAGGTGGCTTATCACCTCCACATTTCTGATTTTATCAACCCAACATGTAACAGACACCTGTAAATCCACATTTCAAATGCTTCTAGTCTCTTCAAGTGGCCCAGCTTAGCTATCCTGATCTGCCTAGGTGAGTGATTGGTAGCAGCAAGGCCCAAATCCCAGCCTAGCTGCCTGCTACATCACCCTGCGGTCCCCAAGGCCCAGCACACTTGCCTGCCTTCCCCAATGCTTTCCCCTGTCCCCAAAGCCCATCCAGCTTCCCTGCTTTTCCCGCAGCCTTCCCCAGTGTCCCCAAGGCCCATCTGGCTTCCCTGCTTTTCCCGCAGCCTTCCCTGGTGTCTCTGAGGCCCATCTGGCATCCCTGCCTTCCCTGTGGGAAGAGAAGCAGCCACTGACCCGGAGAGCACATGGAGCCACTCCACATGTTCTCTGGTGACCTGTTTTCTCTCCCCTGCTACTCTTTCTGGGAGAGTGAGAGCATCTTGTGCAGCACAGCAAAATTTAGCTTTAGGTCCTGCAAGTCCCACTCCTACTGGGAAAGGGCTGTGGGTGGCAGAGAGAAGCAGCCAGATTGAATCCTGTTGCTCTCTGCTGCCTGCAGCCCTTTCCGATGGGAGTAGGACTTGCAGGACCCAAAGCTAAATTTTGCTGGGCTGCACAAGATGCTCTCACTCTCCCAGCAAGAGCAGTGGGGGAGAGAAGCAGCCCCTGACCCAGAGAGCCCATGGAGCTGCTTTATGTGTTCTCTGGAGACCTGTTTTCTCTCTCCTCCTGCTCTTGCTGGGAGAATGAGAGCATCTTTCACAGCACAGCAAAATTTAGCTTTGGGTCCTGCAAGTCTCACTCCCATCAGGAAAGAGCTGTGGGTGTTATGTATGCAGGTTTAAAGTCATTGGTTTAGTTTGAACTGTTCTTGTAAAATGTAAGAAATGATTGGTTTAAAAAGTGCGGGAAAACCCTGCACTCTGATTGGCTGGCAACTGCGGCTGCTGGCTATAAGTAGCAGCTGCAGCTCAGCCAAAGTGGGTTCGTTCTGAGCTGTAGTCACTAATAAACTAAGAGCTTGAAGCACTCTGCGTCTGTCTCTTCATGCAAACTTAACAGTGGCAGCAGAGAGAAGAAGCCAGGTTGAATCCTGTTTCTCTCTGCCGCCCACAGCGCTTTCCAGATGGGAGTGGGACTTACAGGACCCAAAGCAGCAATTCCCAGTTGCTAAAGTAAATTTCACTGTGCTACACAAGACGCTTTCCCAGGGCCCCGAGGGCTGCCCTCCTGGAGCAATGCCACCGCCACTCTGGAGCTCACCTTCATGATGGGTCAGTAAGTTCTTGCTTTGCTCCCTGGGAAGGGCTCCGTCGTGGAGGGCTGGGTGTCTGGGCCAGGAGGTTTCTCTCAGGCTTCCCGCCTCAAATGGGATGGCAGGAGGAGGAAGTGTGTGATGGGGAAGGCTGCCTGCAATTCTTGCAGCCAAAGCTGGGAATCCCGGGATGTCTGCAAACTTGCGTATGTATGAGGTCTTCTGCCTTGAGCAGAAGGTTGAACTATAAGACCTCCAAGGTATCTTCTGATTCTCAAAACAAAGGGATTTGCTTAAATTGAGTGTGTGTGTATGTCTAGGGTTGAATAAGCTGGATGGCAATGGCTGGGTTCATCCAAAGGAGTTTTTGCTTTTGGTGAGTCTCACTCTCCCAGCCTTTGAAGGAAAGAGGGGAAGGATTAGGAGAGAAGGGAGGGAGAGGAGGAGAGGATAAGGACTGATAGTTGAATGGCTGGCTGGATAGATAGATAGATAGGTGAAGAGAGGGAGGAGGAGAGATGAAAGGGAGAAAAAGGAAGGACCACAAACCCTGGCACTAGACATGGCTTCAGAAGATGCTTTGAAACAGCACAGCAATCTAGGGCTGAAAGGGATCTCAGGGGTTATCTAGTCCAACCCAGTGGTGGGATTCAAAAAAATTAACAACTGGTTCTCTGCCCTCATGATTTCTTCCAACAACCAGTTCACCAAACTGCTCAGAAAGTTAACTACCAGTTCTCCCAAACTGGTGTGAACTGGCTGAATCCCACCACTGGTAGGATTCAGGGGGCTGAACCCCCTGCTCCTGTAGGAGATCCTTACAGAATAATAGAATGGCAGGGTTAGAAGGGACCTTGGAGGCCATCTAGTCCAACCCCCTGCTCCAGCAGGAAACCTTATATCGTCTGGATTTTTTGATGCCTCTAACAGAGAGGAAAATTGCCAGAAAGGAGAAAGAGTTTACTAGGACAAGGCTGCCATGTAGAGGAAGGCAGAGATAGATTGTCCTTGACTTATGACCGCAATTGAGTCCAAAAGTTTGGTTGCTAAGCAAGAGCGTTGCTAAGTGCACCACATTTTAATCAATCCATGACATCTCCTGGCTCTAACAGTCATGTGCATGCTAGGGAAGAAAATCTGAAGGCGTGTGTAATGTTCTAATGTACAGAGGTTCTAATTGAATGTGTGGCAGAAAGGAGACTCTGGGTATGCTTTTCCAAATGCAGTAAGTAAGGTTGAATGTGTATAGTTTTAGAAGAGCTCTCTCTCTCTCTGTGTGTATGTACATACACATACACTATATATAGTAGATAATGTATCTTTTTGTGTGTCTATACACAATCAATATTATGTAATATGCATGTACACGTATGGCATATATACATAGGATTAAGTAGTGTATTTTGGATGTTCAGTAGTAGTAAATAAATAGACAGGGAAATTGTATCTCTTTGAGGAGAGGAGAGGTGAGGCCAAGCAAGGCATCCCTTGACGTGAGTGACATCAAGTTGGCCATGCCCACCCAATCACATGATCATCCAGTCATACCCACCTAGTCACATGACCACCAAGCCATGCTCACTCAGTCACACGACCACCAAGCCATACCCACAGAACCAGTAGTAAAAATTTTTTGAATCCCATCACTGGCTAAGATACCTTTTACTTGACAGTTGTATAATCTGTGGCTCTCCCTCCTGCCTCCCAAGATCATTCCCACATTAAACTCAAGCCTGAATCTTGCAACCAACAAGAACATACAGCACTGTGAGCCAAATGAATTCCCTACATGCACTGACCTAAGAATCAATGCCTCTCTTCTGTCCCCATGATTTCAGCCTTCCAAGTTGATTTAATTTTTTGTATACTTTTATTCAATATGTTTTAGTAATGGTTTCAGATTCAAAGGTTTAAAGTCAGATTCTATGCCTTCTTTGCATGCCTGTAACATTTTTTCTTTCATCATATATTGTATGCGGTGTGGAGGGAGATGACATCTATTCACTACAGGCAAGAATCAGACGTTGAGCCTAAAGAAGATGCAGTCTTATGGTTATGGACAAAAATAATATGGATATATGGTTTAACCTCATGGATATATAATTATAGTTTGTCACTGACATGTGTTTTAGGATTGTTGCAGGCTGGGCTTTGTGATTAATTTTTTGGTTCATTTGTGCTTTGCACACAGCAAATAAATATCAGATTTTCAACACAGATAATTGAATAAAAGAAAAGATACACTGGAGCTTTGTTGGTTCCATGGATTTTGCTTTTATAAAGGTAGTCACAGTGCTGAATAACAACTTGATCATGCACTTGCTGGACTGAAAAAAATGAAAAAGATTTTACTTCATGTTTATATACATGATAGGTATTTAAAAAACACAAAAAACCTTGTTCTTCTTAGAGTTGGTTTCCTTCTAGCAATTGTATGAGAATACATAATAATGTCAGTGTGGTGGAAAAAGTTAGCCAAATTTTAGTAAAGCAACCAAAATTCAAAGTCTGTTTTGTGATACTGGTGTCAGCATTCCGGGTAACGCATCCGCCAAAAGCAGGACTCTGAGGCAGGAAAAGATGGCTTCAGCCAGGTTTGCTTCAGAGTTGACAGTCGGACCTCCCCCCTTAACTGGAGAGAGGTTCTTGGAAAATTCAAATGGAAAATACATTAGTATTGTATCATCCACCCCTCCTTCCCCACCTGGAGTGTCAGGGAGTAAAAATACAGCTTCCATAAATCCCTGCTAATTAGAGGTGGACCATGCCTTTCTTTGCTGTCAACTTTGATTAAATAAAACCCAGAAAGTAATCTAAGAAACATCTTTTTATTTACAAAAATAATAAAACCTAACGAACTACATACCGGCAGCTTACTCTCACACCAAAGGCATATACAGGAAAAAGTACAAAGGAAGTTACAGGAAGTAAAGAAAAACTTTTGAAGCATGCACAATGAATCAGAAATCACAAGACTGTCTTATCTCATTGCTATGGAGACAAGATAACAAAGTTCTAGCTAGCAGGCAATTGCCTGCAAATATTAGCCTAGGAGCTTAGCAGACAAATCACAAAAAAATGTAGTGACACAGAGGTCCTTTTGGCTTTTCAGGGTATTTATCGTGGAAAACTAGCCTATCAGCTTTTACATCCCAACTTTTTACCCAAATGGTCTCAGACAATGGGTAACCTTTCCATTGCACTAAGTATTGTAGTCTCCCCTTGTACAGTCTAGGGCAAGTGTCGGCAACCTTGGGAACTTTAAGACGTGTGGACTTCAACTTCCAGAATTCCTCAGCCAGCAAAGAGTATTTCTGGAAGTTGAAGGCCACACGTCTTAAAGTTCCAAAGGTTGGAGACCCCTGGTCTAGGCTGTAGGATTCTTCTTATCTTGTAATGCATCTTTCCCTGCACTACGATTGGCTTTGGTGCTACCCGGCCTCAGCTGAGACCTTATTACTGATTTTAACAAGCTGCTGTGGAAAACTGGATGCATTTTCCTTAGTAGGTGAGGGAATTTCAACTCCATCATGACAGGATTAATAATCTTCATGTTGTCCCATGTTTTTCTCAAGGACTCCATCCATTCAGTTAAGGTCATGGAAGAGGGTGGCTCCCTGGGGAGTTCAGGCATGGGGATGAACTCCATGCCAGTGTTTATTTTGAAGGGGATTAACCCAGTGCTACTGTGTACTGCATTGTTGTACGCCACTTCAGTGAAAAGTAGCAAGTCTGCTCAATTAGTTTGTTGGTAATTACACAGAACCTTAAGTATTGTTCTACCATCTTATTAGTTCATTTCACTGCTCCATTAGTACTTGGATGAAAAGCGGAGCTGAAGCTCTGGCAGTGCCAAATAGAACTGATAAACTCCCCCCAGAACTTGGCTGTGAATTGGACTCCCGGTCCAAAATGATTCTTCTAGGAATCTCGTGTTTTATGGTTTGGCTAACTTGTGGGCTGATGGGAGACTGGGGGAAGCTATGAAGTGGCTTTGATTGGAGAAGAGATTGACCACTGTCCAAATGACCAAATTTTTCCCACTCTCTGGAAGTTCTACTGTAAAATCCATGGCAATTTCTTCCCATGGACTTGATGAGTCAGCTACTTGTTGGAGTAGTCCTGGGGGTTTCCCTGGTCACTTCTTCATTGTGGCACATGTTGCATAGCTTTTGACACAGCTCTCAATGTCTTTTTTCATCTTGGCCACCAAAATTGCCTCCTCGCCTGGTTTTCAGGAAGCCAAAGTGTCTTGCCTGTTTTGCATCATAGCTTCTTGAAGTACTGGAAGGCAAAGGCTGCTGGGGACATATAGTTTGGGGCACTCCCAGGCTAGTCCATCTCTAAGGGTCAGCAAGCCATGTTGTCCCTGTACCATGGATCAACTGGAAGCTCAGTTTTTAGCTTTTGTGTTAGACCCCCTCCCTGTTCGGCTCTCTGGGAGGGAGGCATCATGGCATGGTCCACTTCTCGCACTTGCTGTTGTATTGTGGCTGTCATGTCCCCCAAATCTGCAGTGGAGAATGAGCCAGGGCTGGGGCCAATGGAGAAAGAGGGTGTGGCCTTGTTGGCCCTGTAGGAATGACTAGAGGAGCAGGACGGGGCAACCCCAAGTTCCTTGGGCTTGGGAAGGATTGCCAGTGAGGAAGAACGGATACAGGATGACCAAGAGAGGGGGGAAGAGGGGGCAGACAGTGGAGCAGAGTAGTAATGGAGCTCCAGTGGAGCAAGGATTGCCCCCTCCTGATCCCCAAGCATGGAGACCAAAGAGGAGGTGGAAGCAGTTCAGGCCAACCCAACGACTTGGGAGAAGAGCAACCCAGCCCTCTTCACAAGGTTCACCTGGGGACTGAGACTTAAGGAGATGCCGTTGGGAGAGGTGTTTGTTGCGAAGAAATGCTCAAATGCTGAATTCGTGGAGCCTTGCGTGCCATTGCCAATGTCTGGATTTTGCTGTGTTTTGTTTTGTGTGCCTTGCCCGGTTTGCCTGCCTTGCTGGATTTCTTGCCTTGTTTGTTGTCTTGCTAACTTTGTTTGCTGGACTACTTGCAGCCAGAGGCTGTCAGAGGTGCATGTGGGAGCTTTTGCTCCAGGACTTGCTGGAAACATGGGGACATCTGGGGGAAAGTTAGAGCAATAAAGGGGTTAGAACTGTTCTCTGTCTGTGTTTCTTCCATGCCTCACCCCGGGTCATCACAGTGGCATTCGTGACAAGGTGTCTGCCAAAAGGTTTTCCCCTCCAGGATGTACTTTAAAGTGAAAGTGAATCAGTTGAAGTATTGCACCCACTGGACTCCTTTAGGTGAAAGTTTCTGTGGGGTCCTAAGTGCCTCCAGGCTTTTGTGGTCAATCCATACTTCAAAAGGCACTTGACTTCCCTCAAAAAAGTGATGCCTGAGGTTGAGCTCCCCCACCCCAGAACCCAGGGCTGGGGGAAACCCCTGAGTGAGCTAGGAAGAGGATGATAGACTGGGAACAGGCCAGACTCCCAAAAACTCTGATCCCCCTTGGGGGGATCCTTAGAACAGCTGAGGGAGAAATTTGAACGAATCACCCTTCGTGATGAGGGGCTGTCGTGCTGCCCAAAAGAGATGGGGGTTGCAACCGAGCCCTTTGAGGTGAGGAGAAGCAGACAGGAACACAGCCTCCCTTCGCTACCACCCAGAGGGAGAATGAGCCCGAGGCTGCTGTCGGTGGCTCCTCTATGCAACAGGCAAGCTGCCCAAGGCGGGCACCCCTCTCCAAGAGCCAAGAGAGACTGCCAAACACACCAAGTGCAGGCATACGGGGACCAACATGATGAGGGAGGAGTGGGGCTGAATGAACTGCCCTGATTCAGGGGGAAATTCGATGGAGACTCAGATCAACTGGCTCTATTCCTTGACTCTGCTAGAGTCCACCTAGAGGGTATGGCCACCTCTATCCATCACACAGAGCCATGGTGAATACTATTACCAGGGGATCTGGAGGGAGAAGCAAAGGAATGGCTAGTAGCCATTCCCAACATGCTGCCGCATTCGAGGCGCCAATTCAGGTGCGGTACAACAGTCAATGGGGTAAGCCTGAAGGGCCAGTGCCTCAAATGCCCCCCTGCCACCTCTTAGCGTCCCCATGGGGGCCGGCAGAGGGGTGCTAAGAGGCGACGGGGGCATTTGAGGTGCCGGCCAGCCCTGCAGGTTCAGCCATTGACTAGCACTGCTCCGGAGCCGGAGCCTCCAATGCGGAAGCAGTGGCATGTTACGTGCCACCACAGCTACGTTCAGCGTGTCGCCCCCCTGCCGCATCTTAGCACCCCTCTGCTGGCCCCCTTGGGGACGCTAAGAGGTGGCAGGGGGCGGTTATGTTTGGGGGGGGGCGATGACAGCTTCCTCAATGGCTCAAGGGGGCGATTCTTTCAAAAAGGTTAAGAATCACTGGTCTAGACAATCACTTATGTGAAATGGTATAAGTTGAGCAAGGGGCTGGACTAGAAGACCTCCAAAGTCATTTCCAGCTCATTTTATTCTATTATAAAATGTGTCCTGTGCAATGTGACAATAAACAGCAGTGATTAACATGACCATCAACAGTTTGGGGTAAAACATAAGGGTCTTGTTGGAAGGAACAGATCTGTGATCTTGGCTTGGCTTCCTCCATAATCTTCTGCTACGCCAGTCTCTGTAATCCTAACTGATGACAGCCCTGCTTGTGAGGACTATTTTGAGTTTTTAAAAATAATAACAATCCTCCTTCTCATTATATTCTCAATCATTCTTCCATCCTCCTGCAGTAAATGCTCTCAGTTTTACTGCCTGTATTATGGTTGGGAGAGCTAAAATAAGGTTTTGTGAGTTAAGAGTCTTGGCATTCTACCTTTAGTTGGCATTCTTTATTATCAGTATACTACACCTGAAATAATTTAGTTTGTCATAGTCAAACCACAGCTGATACTAATGCTTCAATTAAAAAAAACTCCTTCCCAATATTTATGGCATAAAATTATCGGATGGTGCTCAGATATCTACAGCATGTGTCATCATCTTATCAGGTGTCTCTTATTTACAGTTATTAAATCCCATCCCACCAAGAGCAGCTTTTACTGAACTTTATTTTCAAACAATACCAACAGTTTATGTTTATGGAAGATATTAAAGGATTACTGACTATATATCATTTATGCATTTGTAAGAATTCATAGATGGAAGATGTGATTCATTACTTATTACACTGCAAATTATATCACCATGCCTTTATTAATCCAACTGAAGCAGCCTAATTTAGAAGAAAAATCTATTTTCTGCTGACTGATGTAGATGAACATGTAGTAAAATAAACTGCATTTTTTGCTATGGCCACAAGGAAAATGTGAAATTTGACGTTGACAGATAAAGCTGTTATTTATTAGATGGGCTGAATTGAACTGATATGGATAGTTGTAATACTTATTTATTTATTCATATTTTTTATTTTTAAATCACTCATCTCCCTCAGAATTTTATATGAAATTTGCTTAAACCTATGGTTGTAAATAAATGTATTTCCTTCATATATTTAGGCTAGTAATTTTCTCTTCATTCAACTTTTTTTTCATGTGGTTGTTGTGGAAAATAATGGGAAAATAGAAGAGAGATAAGGATAAAAGGACAGACTGGTGTAATACTTTGTTCAAATTTAAACAGAGCTTTGGTGGCTCAGGCTGTAAATGCCTGCTCTTAAGATCTGTCTACAACTACTGTAGGTTCAATACCAGGCTCAAGGTTGACTCAGGAGGTAATGAGGACCCAAGATTGCAATTATAAAATGCAGTAAGTACAATGGCAGCACATATAATAAAGTAGAATAAATAAATTGATTTGGAGATAATATAAGTCCCACAAATAAATAAATAAATAAATAAATAAATAAATAAATAAATAAATAAATAAATATCTAAACCTCTAAATTGGTGAATTTTGTCAAAAATAAATAAAACATTAATATATATGTGCAGGGGTGGGATTCAAATTTCTTAACAACCGATTCTGTGGGCATGGCCTAATTTGTGGTAGTCATGTAACTTGGTGGCATGGCTTGTGGACTGGGTGTGGATTGGTGGTCATGTGACTGGCTGGGCGTAGCTTGTATGTAAATATTGTAAATATTTATGTAAATATTGAATTTTTTAAATAAAAAAACAGCAACTTTTACCCAGAATCAGGCAAAGCAGGCAGGCAGATTGAGTTATTTATTTACTTATTATTTATTAATGGGACTGGTATGCCGCCCCATCTCCGAAGACTCGGGGCGGCTCACAACTAAAAACAGCAACAACAATAAATAGTTAAGAAAAAATTAAACTAAACAAGCCCCAAGAGAATACAAATACAAAATAAAAGAATAAAAATAAAAGTTGATTGCAGAATCACAGAGTCACTCACAGATCTACCTTTCTGCAATCTGCTGCCTGAGTCTGCACTGAAAAATAGAAGCTTCAGTCCTAAGGAAGCTTCAGCTCTTCTCTCAGGCCACTTCTCTCCCCCCCAACCCCCTGAATACCACCCCTGACCTGGCCTCAGGGAAGCCTCCTGGGCAAAGGCAAAGCAGAACCACAGTGATTTAGATTAACTAATAAGCAAGAAATCTGTTGATTTCCTGCTTTCTAGCTAATCTAAATTGCATGGCACAGCTAATAGCTGGAACAGCTGATCATCGGGGAGGGGGGGGAATAGCAATTTACCAAAAATTATGTGAAGGCACAATACAGGCAAGTTAGATGGTGCACATGTGAGATAAGGAATGACTGGATGGGGGAGGGTGGATGGGGAGGGGAGGGCCATTCAGTGGCAGGATTTATTAGTTCTCCAAACTGCGCATAACAACTGGTTCTATAGAACCAGTCTGAACCATAGAATTCCATCCCTGTATATGTGTAATTTATATATGTACTGTGTGCGTCTGTGTGTGCATGCACATATGTGTGTATTACAGACAAAACATTTTCTTTTCCATTGCAAAATAAGGAATTGAACATGCATCAACATACATTTTGCTGCCTAAGAAATATTAAAATTAATAGCTAACAAATTTGGTTTGAACTGTGGCAATAATTCAGGTTGGTGGATCATTGTCTCATTATATATATAAGAATGATAAGTTAATTCATGTTTTCTATTTAGCAATTAATTTTTCATCAACAGTTTTTTGTTTGATATATTTTGCTAATCTGTTGGACTTGCTAATTTGAAAACTGATTCAAACAAACTAAAAATAGGACTGTTTGCTGTCATTGAGTTCACCATCTAAGTAAACCAAGCAATGCTAAGTTTGCAGTTTTGCAATTATTAGTGTGTAGACTCTGAAGCAAAAATTGTAAGGTCAGCACATGCTTTTCTAGTCAAATGATGGGAAAATTAAATATTTGAAAGCAAAGATTAGGCTCATTAAGGCTGATAAGTTCAATATGAACATCATGTTATTTAAATTATTGATTTCATTTGATGAAAGCAAGCAGCCTTTTTGTCCATATTTGCTGAACATGAATCATTTTGAGACAGGTTGATAACCTAAATGATCTTAGACAAATAGATTTCTGAAATATTGTTGAGTTACAAAATATTTATATTGAAAAGGAAAGTGCTTTCTAATTGTGAGGTGATGATACTGCTATTAAGCATAGTATAAAAAGAACTCATACAATATTTAGTTTGAATAGAATCCAGTTTCGACTCTTCATGGTGTAGATTCTGCAGTGCCTTGGATTTAAAATGATTTTATTTCAAACATCATTTTTTTTCACTAGAATTTGACAATTTAATCAATCTTCCCAAACCAAGAGGAAATGGAATCTGTATTTTTTTTTAAATTCATATTTATATCCCGCCCTTCTCCGAAGACTCAGGGCGGCTTACAATTTTTGGAGCGCAACCCAATGCGCTCAGCACTAGCCTTCCTTCCATTGTATATGCCTGCTTATTACTAAGTGGCATTTTTACAAAGTCAGCTTATTGCCCCCAACAATCTTGGGTCCTCAATTTACCTCCCCCGAGAGTAATGGTATGGGGAGTAATGGTATGTTTCTTGGAACATGTTAAGTTTTCAGCAATTTTTTTATAGAGTATTATAAAATACAAAAGTAAACCAAAGAACATTGGGAGGAGGGAGGGGGAAGAGGGAAGTGAAGTGAGGAAAGATAGGGAAAGAAAAAAGAAAACGAAGCATTGACTTCTGACTCTCCCTGTTACAGCAAAATAAAGCATTAACATCAAATCACAGCTTTTTGCTTTTCCATAAAAACATGAACAAGTCATTTCTATAAAGATCTATCAGTCTAATCTGTAAACCCCAAATTCAGAGTTTCATTCTTTTCCATGTCAAGCACGAAGTTCAGAAGTGGTTTCCATGTGGAAACAAAAGTACTTAGGTTCTTTTCTTTAATCAAAGTAGTCAGTTTTGTCATTTCCGCCAAATTCATCAACTTCTGCAACCATTCTTCCATGCTAGGAATCAAAGTATCCTTCCATTTTTGCACACACAATAGTATTGCTGCTGTCAACATATATAGTAACAAAGTTCCAATTTTTTTTCTCCAGTTCTTTTCCCATGAGACCCAAAAGGAAAAGTTCTGGTTTTATTTTTATCTCCGTTTTCAGAATTTTCTGTATTAAAATATAAATCATACTCAAAAATTGTTTTGCTTTATCACATGTCCACCATAAATGATAAAAGTCCCTTCTTTATTTTTACACTTCCAACATTCATTTGACATGCCTTTATACATCTTTGATAATTTATCTGCTGTTAAATTTATTTATTTATTTATTTATTTATTTATTTATTTATTTATTTATTCGACTTATATGCGCCCCTCTCCCAAGGGACTCAGTGCTCACACTAAAATACAATACAACAATAAATTACTTAAAACTATATTAAACAGGTTATAAGCCGAATAAGCAATTTAAAACCCCCATATTAAAACAAAACCCCAAGAGTCAACATAGCCCAGATTGTAAAAACAGCCAGGTTTTTAACTCGTGGTGGAAGGTGCGAGATCCAACCGAGCTCCAGCGGAAGAAGATTCCATAAAGCGGGGGCCGTGGCAGAATAGGCCCTCCCCCGGGTCCCAGCCAAGCGATGATACATCATCTGTAAGATGATACATCATCTGTAAGATTTTTAACTAATATCTTTGTTTCCTCTTTATTTTCAAACCTGCCATTTCACCATATTCCTCTTTTTTTGTATTAGTTTAGGCCAGGCATCTTAAAACTTGACAGCTTTAAGACTTGTGGACTTTCACTCCCAGAATTCCTCCTTCAGTCATGTTAGCTCAGGAATTCTGGGAGTGGAAGTCCACAAGTCTTAAACTTGCCAAGTCTGAAGACCCTTGGTTTATTTATTTATTTATTTATTTATTTTATTAGGCTTATATGCCACCCTATCTCCTGAAGGACTCAGGGCGGGTTACAATTAAAACAGTCCCAATACAATTACATAAATGTTAAAGGACATTGGGGTTTAGGCCCTGTTTCTTGTGGATCTTCCAAGATGAAAACTTAATCATCTGCGAATGCCTGTAGTTTATATTTTTCTTTTCTTATTTCCATACCTTTTATCTCTATATCTTGTCTAATATTTCTATTTAATACTTCCAGGGTAAATAAATAGTAGGGGAGGAAAATTCTTGCCTTGTACTTTTTTTTTTAATATCAACCTTCTCTGTGGTATCTCCATAAATCTGCCCCCAAAATCCACATCTTTTAGCTGTGCTAGCATGAATTGTCAATTCACATTGTCAAATGCTTTCTGTGAGTCTAGGAAGATCAATGCCATTTGCTTCCATGGGTGTGCTTTGTAGTACCAGCGTATTTAAGATTATTCTCCTAATGTTTTTGATTTGTCTCTTAGGTTAAAATCCATTTTGATCTGGATGTATAAATTGATTTAAAAATCTTTTAAGTCTTTCTGCAATTATTGAAGCATATATTTTATAGTCCGCATTCAATAAGGATATCGGTCTGTAATTTTTTATCTGTTGTAAGTCTAAGTCCTCTTTTGATATGAGGTAATGTATGCTTTTGTCCATGACTTTGGTACTGTGATGACCCAGGGTGGGATACAAAAGCAACAAAGTCACAAAAACAGGTGAAGTCCCTTTAATTCCTTCAACTTGGTTTTAAAGGTACCATTATCATTGACTGGAGAAACAACTCCCCCACAAACAGTTGCGAAAAGGAAGAACTTCCATTCAAACTCAAAATACATATACATTATAAATAGAAAAGCAACAACACAAACCACACAGAAGAATTAATGAGACAAGGCAGGATAAGGGCTTGAAGACGTCCACAGATATCAAAGTACGCACACTGGGAAGGGCGCCAGAACTCAGATAAAAACTGACAGACTAGAAATATTTTCATGCTTGGTTTCCAGCACTGGGCCATGCACAGTTTGTCCTTTTAAACAGTCCTCACAGCTGCAGCCCATGAAGGGGATCAAGGCCCTTTCCTCCCCCATGTTTTCCCTTTATCCGTTCCTCCCTGTATGCCCTAGGATGTAGAGGGGATGGGCCTGGGTCTTCCTCTGAATGCCCAGCCAGCCTGTGCCCTTCCCCAGTTTCCTCCACAACCTCCGGAGCCACATTCTCACTCCCTGTTGGCTGTTCCTCCTCTCCCTCAGAGTCAGATTCTATTCTAACAGGAGCATGACAGGTACTTTTGCTTCTAACAATACTTCACTGAACTTCCAACATTGGTATAAAGGTAAAGGTTCCCCCACAGATGTGTGCTAGTCATTTCTGGCTCTAGGGGCAGTGCTCATCTCCATTTCTAAGCCGAAGAGCCAGCGCTGTCCAAAGACATCTCCGTGGTCGTGTGGCTGCCATGACTAAATGCTGAAGCACATGGAACACTATTACCTTCCCACCAAAGTGGTCCCTATTTTTCTACTTGCCTTTTTTACGTGCTTTTGAATTGCTAGGTTGGCAGAAGAACATTGGTATACTTAGGATATTTTGTAAACTTTTATAAAATTCCGCTGGTAAACCATCTGGGCCCAGCATTTTACCATTCTTTTGTCTTTTGATTGCTTCTGTCAATTCCATCGTTGTTATAGGTTCCTCTAACATAACTTTTACTGTTTCTGGTATTTTAGGTAATTCCGCTTTTTTAAAGTATTGTTTTATTTTATCTTCTGAAATTGTCTCTTGGTCATATAGTTTTCCATAATAGTTTTGAATCACTTTCTTTTTATCCTCATTTTGATGGTAAAGGTTTCCTTGCTCATCCTTTAATTTATATATCATTTTTCCCCTTTCTCCTTATTCAATTTAAATACCAACCATATTCCAGGTTTATTTGCATTATTTGCATTGGGGAGTAAATTGTACATCCCCAACACCTTACCGATCCCGGTCCTGCAGGAGAGCCATGACACCAGGAAAGCTGGACCCTTTAGATTCCTGAAATGGTTGCATTTGGTCAAGTGACAATTTTGGTGGCCAAAAATGAGAAAGGACATTGAGAAATACCTCAAGAGCTGTGAAGCCTGTGCAGCGATGAAAAAGTGACCAGGAAAGTTCCTTTAGGTCCTATAGCCAGTGGCTGATTAACTTGGCCCTGGGAGGAGATTGTGATGGACTTTATTGTGGAGCTTCCTGAAAGCAACAGGATTACAATAATCTGGACTGTAATTGATTTGTTCTCAAAGCAAGCACACTTCATAGCCTGCCCCAGCCTGCATCCCACCCACAAGCTCACGAAGCTGTTCCTAAGTCACATTTACCATCTATGTGGAATGCTGAGAAGGTTCATATCAGATCGGGGGTCCAGTTTAGAGCAAAATTCTTGAGGGAATTTATTAGATATTAGTTCCATGCAGGGCCTTAGCTTGGTCTTCCATTTGAGTACAAATGGTGTGGTGGAATGAGCTAACGCCATAGTGGAGCAGTTTTTGAGGTGCTGTGTCAACTATCAGCAGCCAATTGGGCAGAACTGTTTCCTGAAGTGTCATACAACAATGCAATACATAGCAGCATGGGACACATTCCCTTTAAAGTAGTGAATGGTGTGGAGTTTTGTCCTGATCCCTGAGTACTCTCAGGAACCCCCTTCCTCAGTTAGTCTAACTGAGTGGGTAGAGACTCTGGGGCACTTGGGAAAATGTAAAATGAGTGCTAATTAAAGCAGCAGAACTTCAAAAAAATCAGGCAGATAGGAAGAGGTGCCCTCAGAGGACTTCCTGTGTAGGAGAGAAGGTTTACCTCTCCACGAAATACTTGAAGCTAAAGCTGCCTTGCAGGAAACTTGGCCCTAAATTTCTGGGCCTGTTCCCAATAGTGAAAGTGATTTACCCAGTTACGGTGGAATTGAGGCTCCCTCCCTTATTAGGAAAAATCCATCTGGTTTTCCACAGTAGTTTATTGAAACCAGTAGAAAGGTAAGAATTGAGACCAATAACTCGATTGGAACCCAGTCCCATAGTGGTGGAAGGGGAGACCCACTACAAAATTAAACAAATTTTAGATTCCAGGTTATACAAGGAAAAGTTGCAGTACTTAGTTCAGTGGAAAGGATATCCCTTGTTGGATGCCCCCACAACTTACAACCACAATTGAGCCCAAAATTTCTCTTGCTAAATGAGAGATTTGTTAAGTCACTTTTGCTCCAGTTTACAACCTTTCTTGCCCCAGTTGTTAAGTGAATCATTGCAGCTGTTAAATTAGTAACACAGTTGTTAAGTGAATCTGGCCTCCCCATTGACTTTGCTTGTGAGAAGGTCACAAAAGGTGCACTCATGAGCCCAGGACATTGCAACCTTCATAAATATGAACCAGTTGCCAAGCGTCAGAATTTTGATTGCATGACCATAGGGATGCTGCAACAGTTGTAAATGTGAAAAATGGTGATAAGTCACTTTTTTCAGTCTGTTGTAACTTCAAACAGTCACTAAATGAACTGTTATGAATTGAGGATACCTGTAATTTCATTTTTGTGTGTGCGGTCAATAGAACTTATAAAAGATATTAAGGCAGTTCTGAGAGCAGTAAAACTTGTCCAAAACTTTTAAAGTACTCGTAAGAATTGTTTGAGAGTTTGGGGAAGGATTCAGACTATGCAATATCATGATTCTACAACTGTAAAGGGCTTCCGCTACAATATTTGTTACTCAGCAAAGATTGGTTGGCAAAACTATTTCTTTTTTGGTGTTCTTGAACCAGCAAACAACTAATTTGTTCTCTTGGTTCCCACATCCATATTTAATATTTTGTAACATGAATTTGTAGACAACTCTGATTTCTTATTATCTATTGAGAATTATTTAGCATTGTGTTCCCTTTCCTTAATGATATACCTCTATATAAAGTTAACTATCCAATTTAATGGGGCTACTATGGTAGGAAAAAAACATTTAATTATTGAATGTCCTTAGTCTGGTAAAGGAATAAAATGCAGCAACATTTGGGTCATTAAAACTTGTTGGCTGAGTCAGGATTCACCAATTTATGGTGAACATAAATTAGATGTTACTCTCACTCTTAACAGTGTTATTGATTTTTAAATGTTTTTGCTAGTGAAAGTCTACTTTTTAAAGGATTTTTCGGGGTGTATCTCTGTGCCAATCTTGTGCCAATAACACTATATGTGCAACTTCCTGGCTTCACAGATAGAAACAAAAGTGGATGCTGGCCCTTTTCCTCCATTTCATTTCAATTCCATTTTTGGAACGTGAAAATCTCTGTGCTGCAGAGAGATTTTGAAACTACTCAGTCCAGTTGTTCCAGTGGTGGTTTATCATTTTCTAGAAAAATAGTCTTTAAAAAATAAGTAAAAAAAAACCCCAGTTCAGTTATTTTGGGAAATGAATCATATCCCAGAACACCTGGATCAGAGTGTTATGAGAAAAAAAGGAACATTATGTGACTCACTCACTCACTATTGTATATTTTTACTCTCCATCTTCCCAGTCCTTTCAGCTGGACTTGGCCCCTTATTTTAAGAATAGGCTACATTTGATTAATTCATATCCTGGCTCAATCTCAATGAACACTCAGCAAGTTAAAACATGCAATACAAAAACATAAATTAATCAATCAATGAATCAATCTAATGCAAATATTCTGTGGTCAATATTATATTACACATATTGTTCCTTTTTTATACAACGTGTAACAGAAGACTTGGAAATAAAACTAATAGCTGTATTAAACATCTTGAGACCAAACATTTAAAAAAGAAGACTGTCTCATTCCAACTTCATTAATAGTAGGAACGGTAGAGAATTGGAAGGGACCTGGTTTAACCCCCTGCTTTTGCAGGATACCTATACTATTTCTGTTAAATGGCTATCCAGTTTCTTCTTAAAAGCATCCAGTAATGGGGCAACCACAACTTCCAAAGGCAATTTGTTCCAAATTAGAATTTCTCCATTCTGAAATCTCCAATTCCAGCCTTGTTGAAAATATTTAGACTTAATAAGGTATCTTCTGGTTTCTGTTTTGCAGTGAGAAAAGCCAGTGTCAAAGCTGGATTCCTTTACTTGGGATATTTTGGGGTCAGAATCTTTCAAGTTCAAAACATTCTTTTTGAGTATATATATATAATGCAGGCATATGTCAGTAAAGTAGCAATATACTAAATTTTTCACTTAGTATTATAAAGTCTTATAGAAGAAAACAAGGGGATAAAGCAAGATAACATATGGTTCTTTGAAGAGTTTTATGTTTTTGTTGCTAACAAAAGTGTTGCGTAGCCTCTGGAGAAATTTATAGGAAAATGGCTATTCACATAATCCATCCATTAATTCATCAAGCACCAAAGTAGAAGATGTGAATCGAGTCTGTTTGCACTGTAATCAGCAAAGATCTCATTAATCAATCATCATTGATCTGGACTGTTATATAATCAACTGAAAAGGCAAATCTGTTAAAGATATTTGCAAAGAAAGCCATTGTAAAATTGCTGTTTATCTTCCAGTCCAAACTTCGCTGCTTTTTCCTTAGCTCATTTTTTAAAACTTCCCATTTAAATACACAATAAGTGTTGACTATAAAGTTGCTTATTTTTAAGCAATAAATCATGAATAGAGCAGAAATTACTATCTGTTCTGAAAATTGACTCAAAGAAAACCCACAGTGTTAACTTGTGGAAATTGTATGCTCTTGAATTTGTAACATTGAAAAATAACAATGCTGGGGAAAGTTTACTATGGCAATAATTTAGGAAGGGAAGAAGCAACTTTTAATAAACTGTTATTTACTCTTCCAGTAGATAAAAAGAGTTATAATAAATCTATTTGACTATACTAATTTTTCTAAAAGTGATATAAAACAATATTGATAATTGGGCACAGAATATTTACATACTGCTCTGAATCAGCATGACAGCGTGATAAAAGCCTTTGAGCTTTCTATAAATTGGTGCATTATAGGTAATCCTCAATGTATGATCACAATTGACCCCAACATTTCTGTTGTTAAGTGAGACATTTGTTAAGTGAGTTTTACCCCATTATATGACCTCTCTTGCCTCATTGTTAAATGAATCACTGCAGTTGATAAGTTGGTAACCCAGTTGTTAAGTGAATCTGACTTTCCCATTGACTTTGCTTGTCACAAGGTCTCAGAAGGAGATCATGTGACCCTGGAACACTGCATCAGTCATAAATATGAATCCGTTGCCAAGCACAGGAGCCTCTGTGGCGCAGTGGTTAGAGTGCAGTACTGCAAGCTACTTCTGCAGCCAGCTGCCTACAATTTGGCAGTTCAAATCCCACCAGGCTCAAGGCTGACTCAGCCTTCCATCCTTCCAAGGTGGGTAAAATGAGGACCTAAATTGTTGGGGACAATAAGCTGACTCTGTAAACAGCTTAGAGAGGGCTGTAAAGCACTATAAAAGTCTAAGTGCTAGTGCTATTGCTATCTGCATTTTGATCACATGATCATGGGGATCCTGCAAAGGTCATAACTATGAAAAATGGTCATGTCACTTTTTTCAGCGCTGTTGTAACTTTGAACGGTCACTAAACAAATGGTTGTAAGTCAAGGACTACCTGTATTCAGTCAATAAGCTACCAAAGTCACCCTATTTGTAAGCTATGTGCATCCAAGTGTATCTCTCTTACTCTTATCTCTATTAGTTATGATTGGATGATTAAGGTCCTACTCCTTAATTACTGTAATGTGTGTTACAACATTTTGGTATGAGTGACACATATCAAAAAGGGTGGAGCAGTTGGTTGTGATTGTGCAGTTGCAGGTGCCATTTTTAAGGCAATAAGTGTTATTGTTGATACCTCGGCAATGATTGAATTGGGGAGAAGTGAACTGTTAAATAATATTATTTTAAGCACATATCTAAGAAAGTATTAGGCATAGCAGGAGTTTTTCTGAAATATGCCTATCTGCTCCTTTGAAAAAAAATAGCAGCTCCCTCAGAACTGCACCCACAGGCAGTCAAGCCAGTGTTTCAGCTTCCTGGTTAACGAAGCCACACTCTGCTGCTTTCAAGATCATGTTGTAGTTCAGCCTCACCCCACCCAGGCTTTTGAGACAGAGTGGGAATAGGAGTATTACAAGCAGGCAAAAAGTTCTCATTCAACTGCCAGGACCACAGGCTGTGGGAGCCGCAGATCCTGGTGGGGGTCCTTGCCCCGCCCAAGTTTTATTGGAATTTTATTATTATTATTTATTTAGACTTGTATACCGCCCTTCTCCCCAAGGACTCAGGGCGGCGAACATATAAAAAGAGAATACAATTACAATAAAAAATATTAAACAGCTACAAGTCTATAAATAACTAAAAGTTAAATTAAAACAATTTAAAATTACAGTGATTAAAACAATGCAATTAAAACATTTTTAAATATACATCAATAGCAATACATGTACAGTGTGGCTTCTGAGTATAATTCATTTTGATACAACAGAAATAATGATAATCATAGTAGCTGTTGTATTAATCAAACTTATATAATCCTAGTATTAACATGCATGTTTTTTTAGACTAGTTATTCAATATTTCAATGTTCCATTTTAATGCCAATGATATTATAAGCATACATGCTTATAATGCCATCTTTCAACCTCTGATCTTTTCCATCCAAGTATTACTTACATTCTGTTATATAAAAATTATATCTGCTAATATTCCCCCTATTTCTTATTTCTACCTCTATTCTAGCTTCTAATCAGGTCACCATTACTAATCCTAGTATTAATACACATATTTATATTAAGACATAGTCCTTCATTATTTGATTGTTCAAAGTCACAATACGCCATTCAAGTACTAGTCTTCCTATTATTTAAACATATCTAATAATACCATTTTCAACCTCCAATCTTTCCATTGAACTATTGCTTCATATAATGGTGTGTATTCTTATTTCTACCTCTATTCAAATTTCTAATCAGGCCATCATTGTATTAGAAAAAAAAGAGAATGTAATAATTCCTTTCTATCTTATTGGCTATCTATTCTTATCAGGCTAGGACTTATTTTCAGGGTAGATAATATTTTTGAGAAAAAGGGTAGCTCTAAGCCAGCAAATCAGGAAATTATCTAGTAGCTGATCCATGTTCCTAATGACCCTGTGGTTAAATGATAAGGATCCTGATCAGTTGTGCCTTGTACAAAAAGGATTATAGAAGAGAGCTTTTTAAAAAGATGATTTCTGTCCATAACACAAAATTGGGATTTGTCACATACAAACGTCATGAGAGGGCTGGATGAGCCTATTTAACCTCCAGCCTCCTGCTGCATGCAGGAATTTAAATTAAAATATCACTGCCAGATGAATGCCCAGATTACTTGAACATATCCAGCAAAACGAAGCCCATCTCTGATTGGGTAATTGCTTTGAATGTTAGGACATTTTTCCTAACATTTAGTCAGCATCCACTTTCCTATGTCCTGCCTCTGTGACAGAATCTTCCTTTAAGGTACAGGAAAAGCATTATTATAGTCTCTTCAGCCTTCTCTTACAAGGTAAGGCTGAATTCTTATGCATGTTCCAGTACAGCATGTTGCTCTTTGATTTTTCCCTTCCTTTCTCACCAAGCTGTCACAGCTTCAGGTCAGCCATGATGACCGTCTTCTCTCCTGTTGGCTTCATTCTAGCAGGAGATTGCCTTTCTCCATTCAGTTTTCAGGGCTTCCCCTCTACCTTCATTAACCCTTCTGGGGTTAACTATGACCATCGAGGGTCTCCAGGCAGATGAAATTGGATGAGAATAATGGAGCCCCGTTTCCCCGATCTGCTTGCTGTGACATCACTACCAGAAGTCCCAAGTGCAAGGTTTTTACAAATCCAAAATGTCCTGCTGATGAGACATAAGCACCCTTTAATATGGTGCCCCTCAAGCTTGAGGGCACGTATAATTTGGCTCTGACCCAAGCCAATCTAACACGTATGGTGCAGTCATTTTTATGAGTAGTAAGCCATTCATCAACATTTAGTGCTTCTTTAAGCTTCTCAGACAGTTCATTTGGAATCTCAGGTTCCTTCTTCCCCTGAACTCTAGTGGTTACAGGGGCTGCCAGCTGCTTCGAGTGGATAATATGTTGGACCACTTCAGCTTTAATGCTGTTGTGTTGGAGCAACCTAGACAAAGCATCTGATCTGTGATAAAATCCCCCCCCCGGGACATAATGCAGGGTGAAGTTGAAGTGATTGAAGTACTGAGCCCAACAGATTTGTTCAGGGGATAGCCTGGGCAGAGTTTTCAGGGCTTCCAGATTTTTATGGTCAGTCCATGCCTCAAATGGGGCCCTTTCCCCTTCCAAATGCAGTACAGTGGCCTGACTTTTTTTTCCTGGCACATCTAATTTGCATATATTGAGGGTTTCTAATATCTTCAATCTACCTGTTTGGCTTTCAATACAGTGTCTTGTTTCCCTTCTGACTTCTCAGCATTCAGCATCCAGGTTCTTCTAGTTGGTCAATTGCCTGAGATCTCGGTTTCATGGCGAATATGCTTGCTCTCACAACATCCACTCTTTGCACCTTTTATAAAGAAATGTTCACATTTCAGAGGGAATCCTCCACTTTATTCAACCTTCAACAAGTAAAGTTGTTCTGATAAAATACATGTGTGTGGGCTTACATCTGCTAGAGAATACTGCCTGGCCTTATGCAGATTTTATATAAGGGACATTGCAAGCAGCAACGTTACACTCACCAGAAAACTTTATAAGGCAAGGCTACAGTCTGGAGACTGTCTTATCACCTCCAGTTATGAAGAAAACCTTTCTTGAATTAGAAAAACAAGGAGTACTGTTTTCAGAAGCCCACAAAGTATATGTTGTGCTTAGTTCCCTTAATGATTCTTGGGACAGGTTAGTAATAATCCTTGAGTCCATTACGGAGTATAATTAACTATGAGTTGTCTGACTGGGAGATCTTTGGAAGAAGAACAGAAAAAACTAGAAAGAGGTGATAGTAATTTGCAACTAATTTAGAAAGGAACTATATTCCAGAGAAATAACAAGGAGGGAGAGAATTCTGTATTGTAAAATGCTGATTCTTGCATAAATCTACTCAGCGTATCTGGAGAAATTGTCCAGTAAGAAGATTAAAAGATACAAGCAGGAGAGAGAAAGCACAGAAACAGAAGAAAGAAAACATAGAGATTTCTGTGTGTGAAAATAAACAACAAAAACAACAAAGACATTTGGTTGTTGGGCAGTGGGGAAGTGAACATAGTGTAAATAACTCAAAACCAGCTGCCCATGAATTTGGCAAATGGTAAACATTCTTCTGTACAAGGGCAAGAAACAGTATATGTACCATGTATTGACAAATTATTTGACAAAGTTTTATGTATACCAGATTTAGATCACAATTTGCTGAGTGTGTCTCGTTTAGACACTGAAGGGAATGAAGTAATTTTTGCAAAGGGAGCCTGCAAGATCATAAAGAATAACAGGGTATGTGCACAAGTGTTGCCCCCAAATTGAGTCTGAGCTTGGTGCTGAAGCTGATGAAGAACACCAGACATGAGGTGCAGGTTTTGTTTCCTTTTACTGAAGTAAGAATTAGTTTAATTCTTTTTAAAGTATTTATTGTTGTGGTTTTATTGTGAGCCGCCCTGAGTCTTCGGAGATGGGGCGGCATATAAGTCCCACTAATTAATAAATAAATAAATAAATAAATAAATAAATAAATAAATAAATAAATAAATAAATGCTTCAAGAAAAAGGCTCCTGGCCAAAAATGCCAAGGATCCCTGAATAATTTAATTAAGAAAGCTTTATACAATTTCACTGGTGGAAGTGGAAGGTGGGATAAGGTGGGATATATAAGGAATATCATCTAAAACATTTTAGTAATGGTCTAACAATTGATCTATTGGTTTCTAGCCATCCCTGTTCCTAAGCCTTGGCTAATGAATGCTTCAGGGATTGTCATATTCTATTTGCTTCAGGCCATCCCTATTCCTAACTTCTAGCTGTGGTATGCTGGATGTCTAACTTTTGTTACTGTTATCAGCCCTTTAACCACCCAGAGTGGATACAAGTTTTACACATGCATTCTTTGTTCTTGCCAGACAGGCTCCACAATTACAGGCTTCCTAGTTTTGTTTCAGGTGTATGCTATACCCCCAGCCAGCCCATCACAAGGCTTGCAGCTGAACAATTTATATGTTTTGAGTCACAAGAAAACTGGTGGCAGTGCATAGACAATCTTTTCTAATGTACCAAAGCATAACGGGCATGCATATTCATTACACAGAAGGCTGGGCCATGCAAGTTTTAAAATATTACAGAAAATACCTGACCTGGCGGTAGGTTTGAATGTAAAAGATTGTGACTGCTATCTGGGTTGTGCTATTTGCAGAGACGCCAAATCGAAAATATACCCTGGTAGCAAAATAAGTGAAAGAAAATCTGAAATAACTTTTCAGTTAGTTTATGCTGATTTAATTGGCCCTCTATGCCCATGAACGAGAGGGGCAAATTTGATTTGGTAACTGTTGATGATTTCTCTTGATATGGGTTTTGTTATTTACTAAAAAGCACAACAGAAGTATTTCAACAATTTAAGTGGTGGGTAATTTTTGTAGAGAAGAGGTATAATCAAAATATATGTCAGGTACAAACAGACAGAGATACAGAATTCATGTCTAAAATGTTTCACAGTGGCTGAAAAAGAAAGGTATAAGACACAGAAAAACCAATAAAAAGCAATAAAACTCCAGGACCCAATGGGCTCCTGGGGGAACTGTATAAAATAGTACAAGAACCGTTGGAGATGTTAATGTTAGAAGTATATAATGAAGCATTGTTGGAGACTAAATTACCAAAATCCTGGACCGAGGTATATATTACATTGCTATTAAAGGAGGGCACAGACCATCAACAAATAAAAAATTATAGACCTATTTCACTGTTGATTATAAAATATTTGCCACTATAATTGCAGAAAGGGTTAAAAAAAACCTCCTAAATGAAATTATACATCCAGACCAAAATGGGTTCCTACCAAAAAGGCAGATTAGAGATAATACAAGGATGGTAATAAATGTTTTGGAATACTATGAAACCCGCCCTGAGAAACAAGCAGCATTAATTTTTTAGATGCACAAAAAGTATTCAATAATTTAAATTGGCAGTTCCTTATCCAACAACTAAAACATATGAATTTGTGGGGGAAATTTGTGGGGATGATATCGGCAATATATTCCACCCAAACGGCCAGTGTGTTATTAAATGGGAACAAAACGGAGACATTTAATATAACCAAGGGAGTTAGACAAAGATGCTCATTGTCACCTCTACCCTTTATCCTCTTACTAGAAGTATTATTAACATGCATTGGACAAAAACAAGAAATAAGAGGAGTTAAAATAAAAAAAGAAGAATATAAAGTACAGGCATTTGTGGATGATGTAGTATTTTTTATAGAGGAGCCTGTTGAAACAGGAACTGTCCTACTATGGGAAATTGAAGATTTTGGCAAGGTGGCAGGACTTAAAATAAATAAAGAAAAAACAAAGATACTAGCCAAAAATCTCATGGATATCCAGAAAAATCCAGAAACCCATATAAAAAAAAATAGAGAAGAAATTGGAAATACAGATAGTTAAAAGGGTCAAATACCTTGAAATTTGGTTAACAGCAAGATGTTCCTCAATAAAAGAAGATAACTATAATAAAATGCTTCTACAAATAAGAAAAGATTTGGTTCCCTGGGGGAAATTGCAAATATCACTAATTGGAAGAATCGCCACAATCAAGATGAATATATTACCAAAAATGTTATATCTATTCCAAACGATACCGATAAAATTAGACAAAAAATTCTTTGAGGAGCTAAACAAAATCATAACCAAATCTGTTTGGCTGGGGAAGAAACCCCGAATAAAACGTAAACTATTGCAGGATAAAAGAAGTAGAGGGGGCTTCAGACTTCTGGATTGGGAACTATGTTATAAGGCAGTGGCTGTGACATGGGTAAGAGATTGGTTAAAATTAAATAATAAAAGGATACTGTTATTAGAAAGCCATGTCCTGCAACTAGGGTAGCATGGATTCATCTGGGAAGGGAAAAATAAAACGCACTCTTACTTTCAAAGACATCTGATGAGAGATGCACTCATACAGGTCTGTGGGGAAATTTTTTAAAAAAAACATTATACTAAAATACCTGGGTGGCTGTCAATGATGGAGGCAACGATAAATACCCCCATGTATTGGATTTAAATAAAATGGTAAAATACAAGGAACTATTAGATACCCAAGAGAAATTAAAAACAATTCAAGAATTAAAGCAGCAAGGTATAGACATAGATTGGTGGCCATACTTACAGATCCAGGCAAGATACAAAAAATACTTAGAAGAATATGGTTTCTATAAGAAACAACAGCAACTCAATAAAATAATACGGGACGGAGGAGAAAATGATAACCAAAATATACAATTTCCTTTTGAATTTTAAAATGGAAGAAGAAACTGTTAAAAAACTATGATAGCCTGGGCAAAGAACTTTGGGTATAGTATTGAATTAGAATATTGGGAAAAAATGTGAGGGGAAAATTACAAATTAACAATGTCGGCAGCGTATAAAGAAAATATATAAAAAATGTTTTACTGTTGGCATCTACCCCCTGCTAGACTGCCAAAGTTATTCCCAACCAGAAGCCCAGAATGTTGGAAATGTAAAAACAGTCAAGGTACCTTTTTCACATGTGGTGGACATGCCCGGAAGCCAGGAGATATTGGACTAGAATTAAAAAATGGCTAGAGGAAATAACAAGCCACAAACTGAGTTTAGACCTGAACTTTTCTTGCTAGGGATAATGAGGAGATTACAGCAAAAAGATAAATATATCATTTTGCATATAACTACTGCAGCCAGAATCGTATATGCACAAACCTGGAAACATGACAGTATACCCTCCAAAGGGATAGTGATAAAAAAGATCTTAGACTGCATGGAGATGGACAGGCTTACACTAGAATTAAAAGATAGAGGTGAATTGGAATACTATCTGGTCTGGGACGCATGGTACAGTTGGATAGATAATAAAAGTAAAGATTAATAATGTAATTACTATGTATATATGAGTATCTGCGTTGCTGTAATGTTGTAAAGAGTGTATATATGTTTTAAACTGTTGAAAAATGTTCAATAAAAATATTTTTTTAAAAAGGCATAGAAAAACCAATCCCTACACTCCAGCAGAGATTGGTGTTGCTGAATGCAGGAATGGTATGTTACAGACTATAAAAGATGCATTATTAGCAGATGCAGGAATAAGTAAGCTGTATTGGGGTGAGGCAATTTTAACTGCCAATTATTTGGTCAATAGACTATGGAGTTCAGCAATTAATCAAACTCCATATTATATATTATATGGAAGACAAGCATCAGTGGTACATTTAAGAATCTTTGGCAGTAGTGCATGGGTGCACATTCCCACAACAGTTAGAAAGAAAGGGCAGCCAAAGGCTGCAAGGAAATTGAAATTTATAGGTTATCAATCAGGATCAAAGGCATATAGGTTTACAGATGACACAAAAATGTAATTATTTCACATTCTGCAAATTTTTCAGTAAGAACACATAGTTATAGCTAATTGGTTAAAGAGAGCTGGCCACTGCATGAGGGAATCTGGGCTGTAATTGGTTGCTGTGAGAGTAAAGGGGAGTTTCCTTGTTTCCTACCTTTTTTCATCTGTATGCCCTGTGTGCTCTGTGAGTTACCTCATGACGTTCCTGCTGTGTTGATTTACCTGATAAAGTTCTTACTTACTGTAAATATATTTATATAAAACTGGTTTGTGTCAGCGTCTCTGACTTCATTTAGACATTGGCTGTGCAGTTCCCTGACAGTACACATATATCAAGTTTTAGTCCTTACTCTGAAGTAATGAGCAGAGGCAGCTGGACATGTTCCCCCCCCCCCATGCTTGGGCTTGGAATGAGCACACTTTGGAGAATCATACCAGTTTTAGGGATATGTTCTTGTCATGGTTCTAATCTGGGGAGGGACTACGGATTAAGCTAAAGATCAAGAAATCTAATTAAGTTCAGAAAGTTCAGTAGAAGCAGAAACTTCAGATGACTACTGATAGGACTGGACATTTTGTTTGTATCCCACCTTTATTATGTTTACAAATAAATCAAGATGGTGAACATATCCAACACACTTTCCTCCTCTAATTTCCACACAACAACACTGAGAAGTACATTGTGCTGAGAGAGAATGACTGACCCAAGATCATCCAGCTGGTTTTTGTGGTTAGGGAGTCTCTCATTTTCTAGTCTGATGCCTTAACCACTAGATCAGTCTGGCTCTCTGCTTAATTAGTGTAAAACATTAGATTAGTTTTATTTCACTTAAGATCCTTGTAAGCTATCGAGTGTCTGCCTACACTTAGTGCTCTCAGAATAAGAGTATCATTTCCAGCAGTTTCTGGGTTTTTTTCCTGGGACCCTTTCATTTCTTTTCAGGATTCTCACCTTGTTTTATTAGCATTTCACATTAATTTCACTAATTTCACACTAATTAACAGAATTTCATGAATTTGAGTAACCCCAGACATTGAGAAACAGTGATTCAAGCCTGCCATCTATTAAGAAAGGCATACTAGAGGCAATGGACAGGATTAAATCAATTACACATGCCTGACAGGATTAGGAACAAGGGAAGCTGATAATTAAGACACATCATGAGCCTTTGTGAAACAAGTAAAACCAATCTGTTATGTATGCAGGTTTAAAGTCATTGGTTTAGTTTGAACTGTTCTTGTAAAATGTAAGCAATGATTGGTTTAAAAAGTGCGGGAAAACCCTGCACTCTGATTGGCTGGCAACTGTGGCTGCTGGCTATAAGTAGCAGCTGCAGCCCAGCCAAAGTGGGTTCGTTCTGAGCTGTAGTCACTAATAAACAAAGAGCTTGAAGCACTCCGCGCCTGTCTCTTCATGCAAACTTAACACTGGCGGAAGGTGGGATCTCCCTGAAGAAGAAGGCAACGCGAACAGAAGAAGAGAGATGGCTGCGCTGAACACCCCCAGCCCGTTCGATCCGACGGCAGAAGACTGGGAGACGTATGCAGATCGTTTCCAAATGTATCTGGAAGGAAACGATCTTGCCGACATTTCGAGAAGCGGAAGAGGGCGGTCTTTCTCACGCACTGCGGTCCGGCAGTTTTCAAGATGGCGAAGGCATTGGCGGGAGCTGCAGACGTGAAGGTAATGGAATGGCCTGACTTAGAAAAGTTGTTAAGAGCCCATTACGCCCCACAAGTATCGTGCCTCATTAAGAGACACGAGTTTTACCGTCGGGATCAAGGGGAAAGCAAAACGTAAACGACTTCATGGCAAGTTTAAGAGACATTGGGGTGCATGTGAATTTAACAATTTAGAAGAGGCCATGCGATCGATTTGTTCTGGGCCTTAAAGACAAGGTGCTTCAGAGCAAGTTATTACTAAGACCTAAGATCACGCTGAAGGAAGCAATAGAAGAGGCCTCTTCAGCAGAAGCTACCAAGTCCTCAGCAGCAGCCATGAAGAAAATTAACAAGGCCACAAGCCATCCTGATGTGGAAAAGTCCACAACAACTCATTGTGAGCAAATAGATTCTGAGTCAGACTGTAGTGAGGTGGAGGAAGGAATTTATAGACTCAGAATGGAGCGGAAAAAGAAAGACCTGGGAAGAAAGAGGCAAGATTTCTACTGCAGAGGTTGTGGGGAAGCCACCCCGCACTGAATGCAAGTTCCTAGATACCATCTGCCTCCGTTGTGAAAAAAGAGGACACCTAGCAAGAGTCTGCAAATCATCCAGAACTCCACCCAACAGAAGGAAGTTTCCTGACAAAGAATTCAAGCCCAACAACCTCAGTGAGAAAATGGGGCAGCACAGAAGCAAAGGGGAAGAATGAAACTCATCAGACAGTAACTATTGGTCATTCTTCTTCTATCAATAACAGAAAAGTGCATGTCAAGGTACTAATTGAAGGAAGGCCTTGCCAAATGGAAGTGGACTCAGGCTCATATTTATCTATGGTGTCATGGGACACTATTCACAGACTACTCCCAAACATTCAGAAGAAGCATTTCAAGAAGCAAGCACTGACTCTTAAAGACTACCAAGGGAACAAGATTCCAGTAGTTGGAACAAGAGAATTCAACGTGAAGTTCAAAGGCCACACCAAACGCTTGCCCCTGACCATCGTGGACAAGGATCGCCCAAGCTTGCTGGGACTTGAGTGGTTCAATCCACTAGGCATCGAGGTGACTGGCATCAATCACGTGAGCAACACTGAATGGGAGGAGGCCTTGAAGTCTGAGTTTCCAGAGGTCTTCAGCGAAGGATTGGGCAAGTATATGGGGACCCCTATCACTTTCAATCTAGATCCCAAGGTGCCACCAATTCGCTTAAAGCCCAGAAGGGTCCCATTTGCCTTAAAGGAAAAATTGATGCACAATTAGATAAACTAATAGCTCAAGGAGTTTTAGAGCCCACTGACCACTCCAGGTGGGAGACACCCATAGTCACACCAGTCAAGACTGATGGGTCAGTGAGAATCTGTGGAGACTATAAGGGGACATTGAACCATGCGCTTCAACAGAGCGCATATCCAGTTCCAGTGGTGCATCATTTACTACATTCACTTGGCAGGGGTACAGTCTTTGCCAAATTGGATCTGGCCCAGGCATATCAACAATTAACAGTTGATGATGCCACTGCAGAGGCCCAAACCATTGTGACTCATAGAGGTGCTTTCAAATGTAAAAGGTTACAGTTTGGAGTAAGCGTGGCACCAGGCATCTTCCAAAGCCTTATGGAAAGGATGCTCCAAGGACTGCCAGGGTAGTACCTTACTTTGATGATGTGTTAATCTCTGCTGAAAATGACACTCAGTTACAAGAGAGACTCAGAGAAGTCCTTACCAGATTCAAAAAGCGGGGTTAAAAGTCAAGGAAGAAAAATGCACTCTTAGAACTGACAAGGTTGAGTTCTTGGGCTATATGATTGACAAGCATGGTATCCACCCCACAGATGCCAAGGTTCAGGCAATCAAAGAAGCCCCTAGACCAAAATGTAAAACAGATTTGCAAGCCTTCCTTGGACTCATTAACTTTTATCACATGTTCCTACCTCAGAAGGCAACCATTGCAGAACCACTGCACAGATTATTAGACAAAAAGTCTGCGTGGGTCTGGGGCAGAAAAGAACAATCTGCATTTAACAATATTAAAAGACTAATCACGTCTGATGCTGTACTGATACAGTTCTCTGAGAATTTGCCTGTTGTACTGACTTGTGATGCATCCCCTTTGGAGTGGGGGGTTTGAGCCACAGGCTTCCCAGCGGGAGGAAGCTCCTATTGCATTTTACTCTCACACCTTGACCAAAGCAGAGAGGAACTACAGCCAACTGGACAAGGAAGCCTTGGCAATTGTTGCAGCTGTCAAGAAATTCCATGAGTATTTATATGGGAGAACATTTACCATTGTCACAGATCACAAACCTCTGTTAGGCATTGTGGCAGGAGACAAACCTACGCCCACTATCCTGTCACCAAGAATGCTGAGGTGGACTGAATTTCTTGCTGCTTATTCATACAAACTCATCCACAGGCCTGGCAAAGACATTGGGCATGCAGATGCTTTGAGTCGCTGCCCACTTCCTTCTCACACTGAGGACTTTGCTCCTGAGACTTACACCTTTTCCTAGAAACTGTTGCCAAGCTTCCAGTACACGCTGCTGAAATTGCCAGAGAGACTGCCAAAGACACTTTATTGGCTCCTGTTATAGGCTGGATTAAGAAAGGTTGGCCTCTTCAAGATCTACCTCAACTTGCCCAACCTTTTAAATCCAGGCAAACTGAATTATCTGTATTAAGAGGATGTATTTTGTGGGGTAACAGGGTGGTTATTCCTGCAAAACTGCAAAAGAGGTTTTGGAAATGTTACATGAGGGTCATCCAGGTATTGTCAGAATGAAGGGATTGGCCAGGAGTTATGTATGGTGGCCAGGTATTGACAAAATGGTTGAAAACTGGGTTGCATCTTGTCCCAACTGTCAGGTAGTCAGGCCTGCCCCACCTCTCGCCCCCACACAGGAATGGGAATGTCCTAGGGGCCCATGGTCCAGGATTCACATTGATTTTGCTGGCCCTACCAGAGGGCACACTTTCCTTATTATAGTTGATGCATATTCCAAATGGCTAGAGGTTATCCCTATGGCATCCACCACAACTGAAGCTGTCATCAAACAGCTTAAAAAGCTTTTGTAACTCACGGGTTACCTGATGTGCTTGTTTCTGACAATGGCCCTCAATTTACATCCAACCTTTTGAATCATATCTAGCACAACAGGGTATCAGACATGCCCTGACAGCCCCTGGGCATCCTTGCTAACGGCCGGGCTGAACGTATGGTACGATTTACCAAGGAAAAACTTCAGCAATTGGGTCCAGGGGATATCACTGAGAGAGTTGAAAAACTTCTCAGTGTTCAGCATATCACTCCCAACCCCTCAACTAATTTGTCCCCAGCTGAATTGTTGATGGGTAGGAAACTCAGGTCTCCCCTTGATCGCCTTCATCCCACTTACGCACCCAACGCACCACTAGATTCCACTAGCAAAATTCACACATTCACTGTGGGTGATTCTGTTTATGCTAAGAACCTTATGGGTGAACCATTATGGATTCCTGCTGAGATAACCCAAATCACAGGCCCCAGGTCTTACAGGGTACAAACGGAGGATGGTGTCCTCTGGAGCAGGCACATTGATCAGTTAAGATCCAGATTGCCTCAGGAGCATCGCTTTTGCTCCTCTCTGGTTCCCATACCTACTGCCTCTTCTAGGGGAAGGGGAGGATCATGAGTGTAATGAACAAGCAAGAATCAACCCCATGTGTAACGAGCTAACACGACAGGAACCATCCCAAAACCTGTCACAATACCAACAACCATTTTCACAAATGGAAGATTGCACATCATTACCTGATTTAGGTGCTGACATTGGGTTGGAGATGGATTGGGAGGAGAGACCAGGTTGTAGTAACCAAACAGGTTCTACCATTACTACAAGTCCTAGTAAGGAAATGTCAGCAGACACATTTCCTCCCTCACAAGGTGAGAACCTTAAAACATCTGAACCACGTAGGTCTCAATACACGTAAGAGCCCCACCTATTTAAAAGAATACATTAGATAGGCTGGGGTTTGAGTATGGACTGAACCTAGTGGGGAGGGGTGTTATGTATGCAGGTTTAAAGTCATTGGTTTAGTTTGAACTGTTCTTGTAAAATGTAAGAAATGATTGGTTTAAAAAGTGCGGGAAAACCCTGCACTCTGATTGGCTGGCAACTGCGGCTGCTGGCTATAAGTAGCAGCCGCAGCCCAGCCAAAGTGGGTTCGTTCTGAGCTGTAGTCACTAATAAACAAAGAGCTTGAAGCACTCCGCATCTGTCTCTTCATGCAAACTTAACACAATCAAATAATGAAAGCACACAAAGCAAAGTTCAAAATTACAAAATATTGTGAACTACATAAAAATCCTTGTATTCACCAAGCAAATTTATCAGCCACCCCAGAAACACACTGCTGTCACTGATATTTTGGAAAACCAAATAAACCGAGACCTTCTTTCCTTGCAGCACGCCTCCCTTTTATTTCTAGCATCTTTCTCTCAGCTTGCAAGCGGACTGGATTTTTCTTTCAAAAACAATATGATATATGTTGGTGATGCTATGCTTGGAAGCAGTTATTTTCAGACAGTCATGTCATTGGATGCCTCCTGAAATAAATATTCAGGGCATAAAACATTACCAAGCTTCTTCAAATCAGTTTGAAACTGATTTATCTGGCAATAAAAAATATTGTCAGAATTGAATAGCCTTCCAGTGGATGAGATTTTAGTGGCATATTCTAAAGCAGGGGTTGCCAACCTTTTGGACCTCAGGGACCACCAAACCCATAATTTTAAATCCCATGGACCACTAATATGAATTTTGACTGATGGTGGCTTGCTGACGTTTTCCCAGGGTCTCTGCAGAAAGCAGCAGAGACCCTGGGAAAATCTCCCCCAAAAGGCCCCACCCTGTTTTCCTACCGATCGGTCATTCTTTATTTGGGATCGCAGGATACCATCTCCAGCTCCATTCTCAGGGGGTGGGGGGAGAGAGAGACTTTTGGCTTCATGCAAGGAAAGCAGCAGAAGCAGCAGAAGTTTTTCTTTCTCTCCCCCAAACTCTGCCAGAAATGAGTCTTTGTGAGACTTGTCGTGCTGGCACAGCCTCTTGGAGCAGGAGGCCTTGCAGGGTCCCAAAGACTCATTTCTGGTGGGGTTTGGGGGAGAGAAAGAAAGACTTTTGCTGCTTTTCTTGCTTGCAGCCAAAAGCAGAAGAAGAAAGAAGTGGAAAGAAGCAGCCTGGTGGCCAGAGGCAAGTTTCCCCCCTCCGCCCTTTCCCCACTCCCCTCACTACCTCATATTGTTCGCAATGCAAGCGACGCAAGCCTTGTGTTCCTGCACAGCCTGGATTAATTGTGCTGAGGGGTGCTTTGGGATGACATTTCTCTACCACCAAAATTTTCTCACAGACCACCAGTGGTCCTCAGCCCAGTGATTGTCGATCACTGTTCTAAAGCAATATTTCTTAGGTTAAATATATGGACTTGAACTCCCAGAATTCTCCAATCATCTGTCATGGCCCCTTTGGAGCCTAAGTCTGTGGAGAAGGGTGATCCAGTGCTGGGACTGACAGAGGAATAGCTTCATTGGCTCCAAAGGAATGACTAGAGGAGCAGGATGAGGTAGCCCCAGGCCCCTCAGGCCTGGGAAGGATTGCCAGCAAGAAAGGGAGGGGGGAAGAGAGGGCAGGCAGTGGACTAGAGGAGCAATGAGTTCCTGTGATGAGCAAGAACTGCCCCCTCCTGATCCCCAAGCAGGGAGAGTGGAAAGGATGACTTAACCACTAGGCAAATCTGCTGTCTGCTTAATTAGTGTAAAACATTAGTTTCATTTCACTTAAGATCCTTGTAAGCTATTGAGTGTCTGCCTACACTTAGTGCTCTCAGAATAAGAGTATCATTTCCAGTAGTTTCTGGTTTCTTTTTCTGGGACCCTTTCATTTCTTTTCAGGATGCATTGCAGTGCAGGCAGGCCCAACGACTTGGGAGGGGAGCACCTCACCCCTCTTCACAAGGCTCATCTGGGGACTGAGTCTTAAAGAGATGCCATTGGGAGGGGCGTTTGTCGGGAACAAATGCTGAATTCTTGGAGCCTTGAATGCTGTTGCTGACATCGGGATTTTGCTGTGCTTTGCCTTGTGTGCATTGCCCAGTTTGCCTGCCTCACTGGACTTCTTGCCTTGTTTGCTGCCTTGTTAACTTGTTTGCTGGAGTACTGGCAGCCAGAGGCTGTCGGAGGTGCATGTGGAGTTTGTGCTCCGGGACTTTCAGGAAATGTGGGGAAATTTGGGGGAAAGTTTGAGCAAAAAAGGAGAGTTAGAACTGTTATCCATTTGTTTCTTCCATGCCTCACCCGGGGTCATCATACTATTTCCATACCCAGACTGGCTGGTGAATTCTGGGAGTTGAAGTTCAGACATATTAAAGTGCTGAGGTTCAGAACACTGCTCTGGGCAGCTGATACTCCTCTGAACTCTGTTCAACCATGTAATATATTTGGCCCTCATGGAGAAGCTTCAAACTTTAAGGGTAGGCAAACAATAGGATTTGAAACATTTTGAGGTCAAAATACTCTACTATGAATTTGTTGAAACTCCAAAAATGTTCAAGCCTCTGAAACAGAGGTGGTTTTCAGCAGGTTCTGACCAGTTCTAGAGAACCGGTAGCGGAAATTTTGAGCAGTTCAGAGAACCGGCAAATACCACCTCTGACTGGCCCTGCCCCCATCTATTCTCTGTCTCCTGAGTCCCAGCTGATTGGCTGGGTCTTCTTTTGTTGCCCTGCACAGGAGAACGGAGCTGGAAAGCAGGTTAGTGGGGTGGGGAGGAATGGAGATTTTGCAGTAACCTTTCCCTGCCATGCCCACCAAACCAAACCACACCCACCAAGCCATGCCATGCCTACCAAGCCACGCCCATAGAACCAGTAGTAAATTTTTTAAATAAAATTTTTATTTTTTAAGACAAACATATACAGACAAAAACATAAAAACATAAAACCATCTTCCAATTATATACATACAGTGTGTCAGTTGGCTACAAATCTTTTGTGCTATCCTTTCATAGTCCTTACTCACAAGTTGTAGAGATTCTCAGATTGTCAATCTAGTATATGCTTACATATTCATCAGTTATTAATCATTTATTTGACTAAACTATTATTCCATCATTTTACATGAGATATTCTAGATTTTATTATAAATTTATATTATACATTCATCCACTGGTTATATATTTTGTGTTATATTCTATATCAATCTATTGATCTTCTATTATGAAACTTCCTAGTCTATTTCATTGCCATGTCTTTTTATCTAATCATTGATAAAATAAGTCCCATATCATATAAAATGGTTTATCTTCTTGTTCTCTAATTTCAAATGTCAATTTACTCATTTCAGCACAGTCCATAATTTTCTTAATAACTTCCTCCTGCAGAGGTATATTTTCATTTTTCCAATTCTTAGCAAATACAATTCTAGCCACTGTTAAAACATTTACAATCAAATATTTCAATTCTTTATTGTATATTTCTGGTATAATTCCCAATAAAAATATCTCTGGTTTAAAGTCTATGTGTTGTTTTATCACTTTTTCCAGCCATGTGTGGATTTTAGTCCAATATCTTTTTGCATCCGAACATGTCCACCACATATGGTAATATGAACCAGGTATCTGATGACATTTCCAACATTTATCCGATTTGTTCTTAAACATTCTCACAATTCTCATTGGGGGTAGGTGCCACCTATAAAACATCTTATACAAATTTTCTTTATAAGCAGTTGACATTGTCATTTTATAATTTTGAGACCATAATTTTTGCCATTTCTCTAAATCAATCCCATATCCAAAATTTTTCCCCCAAGCAATCATCATTTCTTTAACTTGCTCCTCCTCTGATTTAAATTCTAATAAATGACCATAGAGGTTTTAAATTACCTTTTCATCTGTACCTATCAGAATTTTATCTAAATCAGTCAAGTTATCATAGAAACCTTCTGTTTTAAGATCTTTATCAAATCTAGATTGTATTTGTGCATATGAAAACCAATTCATTTTTATACCTTGTTCTTCCAACGCTTGCATAAATTTAAATTCACCCTTTTCATTCAATATCTCACCATATCTAACTGTTTGTTCCTTTTTATATGTTATTGGATAAGAAAAAGCTTCAATAATAGATATCCATAATGGAATTTTTAAATAATATGTTTTTTTATATTCTCTCAGTTTAAAAACAATGCCTCTCGAATATAATGTCTTCTAAAATACCCCTGTGTTTTATTTCCCTTATACCAGAGGAAAGCATGCCATCCTAACAGCAAGTCATGTTCTTCTAAGGTCAATAATCTACTGTTCCTTAATGTTATCCATTCCTTTACCCACATCAAGTTTGTCACCTGATAATATAATTCCCAATTGGGCAAAGCAAATCCTTCTCTTATTCTTGCATCTTGTAACAGTTTAAGTTTTATTCTCGCTTTCTTTCCCTGCCAAATGTATTTTAACACTATTTTATTTAGATCTTCAAAAAACTCTTCCCCTAATCTGATTGGAGTTGTCTGGAATAAATATAAAATTCTAGGCAATACATTCATCTTAATTGTGGATATTCTCCCAATCAATGATAACTGCAAGTTTTCCCATTTTATCAAATCTGTCACAATCTGTTATTTGAGTTTAAGATAGTTATCCTCCTTTGACCTGGATTTCCAAAACTTCCTCTAACTCTTTCTTTCGTCGTGCTAATATAATCTTTGTTAATATCTTTGTTTTATCTTTGTTTATTTTCAAACTGCTACTTTTCCATATTCTTCTATCCTTTCTATTAATTTAGGTGCTGTTTCCAGTGGATCTTCTAATATAAATACCAGGTCATCTGCAAAGGCTTGCAATTTGTACTCTTCCTTTTTAATTTTCATTCCTTTTATTTCTTTTTCTTCTCTAATGTTCCTATTCAGCACTTCCTATTCAGAACCAGTAGTAGATTTTTCGAAATCCTACCACTGCTCAGAAAGACTTAATATATTATTTTAGTTCTTTCATGCATTTTTCTGTACTTTTTATTTTTTTTTAACAACATATATCATGGTCTTTTTTTAAGCTTCCAAAACAAGAAGATGATTATAATGGTCTATGAGAATATCCTTGAGAGACAGAATGAGGAGGACAAGGAAAAGGGACTGAGCAAAAATCATACAGGAGGCATCTGAACCCACAGAAGGAATGGAGGCCTGGGAAATGTCTCAGAAAGAACCCTCCCTAGTTTCTTGGATTGTAAAGATAAAGGGGTGTGTGTGGAGATTTACTTTCATACTTGCTAGATTGATGTCACCCTAGAGGTAATATAGACAAGAAGCACTAACCTTCTACTAACACTACTTTTATTGTAAGGTTACAACAACAAAGCCTTACAAGCCTGAAAGTACATCTCTCCCCCACCTCACCTTTAGAGTCTAAGAAAATAAGGATGGTCCTTTCTGAGATGTTTGCTATGTTCCCATTGTGTTTGTGGCCTAAACTGCCTCTTATCTGACCATTTCCTAATCTGCTATTGCTCTTTCTTCCTTCTGTCTCTTAATGACACTCTTGGAAACTATTAAAGTAACCAGTTAACTAGTCTTGGATTGCCTGTTATTGACCCAGGCCTGAGGATCCCAACATGGTTCTTGTGGATTTAACTGCACCCCAAAACTTGCTTGGTGGCCTTCCAGTTCCATTTCTGGCTTGACCTTTTTATTGTGATTGATTATGTCACCATGAGTAAAACCATCACCATGGCAGCAGTAGCACCCACATGCACTCAACATTCCAAACTATGACATTGAACAAAAATATTGGGTATCCCCAACATATGCACAGTAAGAAGTTGTGTGCATCATTATGCATTTGGGGGGGAACTTGATAGAATGCTATGTCTTATTGCTGATAGCAATAGCAGTAACACTTAGAGTTATATACCACTCCATAGTGCTTTACAGCCCTCTCTAAGTGGCTTACAGAGTCAGCATATTGCCCGCAACAATCTGGGTCCTCATTTTGATGAATGTATATATTCCTTTATAAAAATTACACATTTAAAAAAACAGGTAGAAAACTTAAGGAAATAATTAGACAATGAATGTTTATATTCCTATCAAAAGAATATCAAGGGCACTAGTTACACCCTTTCCTGGACCAACAGTCCCTGCTCACAGTCACTCATGCCCTAGTCCCATGGTGGCGAACCTATGGCACGTGTGCCAGAGGTGGTATGCAGAGCCCTCTCTTTGGGCACGCGTGCCATCACCCCAGCCCATTGCATTTCTCTGTGGCGTTTCTCGCTGTCATTTGCAAGGAAACAAAAATTAGAGGGAGGGACTAAAAAAAATACATGAAAGAGCATTCTGTCTTTGTTGTGGTACATTTGCTGTTGCTGCCTCCATGGCTCACCCCCTACTCTCACAGCACCTTGTGCAGCACGGTGAAATTTAGCACAGAGTCACAGTGCAACCCTGTGTCATCTTGGCTTACTCTGGCCTCCCATATGTCAGTTGCTTTTCCTGAGAGCTGCCTGTGTTGGGATGCCCTGCCTCCCTGCCAGCCAGCTGAGCTTTGGCTTTCCACAGACTAGCAGTGAGCATGGAAATGCTAGTCCTGGGCTCGTCGGCCTCCAGACGTCAGATTCCCACCACCTAGCACCAGTTCAGGGGTTCCTTCCTCCCCCCCCCCGCAGGGAAGGGAGGGAAAGAGACACAGAAAGAGATAGTTACAATGGGGATATGTTGTGTGTGTATAGAGATAAATAGTAATAAATGTTGCGAGTAGGCTGAAATGAGGAGATGCTGCAGAATTGGATAGTGGAACTGCAGAAATATTAAAATAGGGATTTGTGGTTGGACTTTATCCTGGTGGAGCTGGAGGATTTTTCTTTAAACGGGAATTTCAATTGACTACTAGTTAGCTAAGGGATTAAAATAAATAAATTAACAAAATCAGTTGTGAGATAATTTTCATAGAACGGAACATTTTGAAAAATAAGAGATACCACTCAACAACTTACATCCTTTTTACAGAGCGCTACACAATTTTCTTATGCCCTTAATAGAAAAAAAAACAGCTTTGATGTTTCCTTCATATTTAACTTTAAAAGGTTTCTATATTTTATTTTCCTTCTCATAGTCAGAAAGAAACACAAAATAGGATTGATAACAGGAAAAATAATCTTTGGACATTAAGATGACAAATACAGTATCTATACGAGTCACTGTACATAATGTAGAACCTTGTGAATCTGAATGTGTATGGTCTTCTGCTAAAAAAATTGTTAGATATCTCTTAGAAAAAACTTGTAGATTTTTTAAAAGGTGGTTTTGGACAGACAACTATCAGGCTCTAAAAATCAAGAAAGACACATTGAAACTTCTAAGCAGTTTCTCTTATTGTTCCTCGCCTATAGAAAAGAATCTTGTATGGCAAACTACTTGTACCATGAAACATATACTCAGGGGAGGAATTGTCTTAACTCTGTCTGCCATACAAACTATCTAAATTGTGCTGTCTTTTGCTTCTCTGGAATGTTCTCCCTCCTCCTGGGAATCCAGACCAGAGATGGTATTCAGCAGGTTCTGACCAGTTCTGGAGAACCGACAGCGGAAATTTTGAGTAGTTCGGAGAACCGGCAAATACCACCTCTGACTGGAGATTGTACAGTATCCTTCCCCTGCCATGCCCACCAAGCCATACCCACAGAACCCACAGTAGTAAAAAAAATTTGAATCCCACCACTGATCCAGACTACATCCATCACAAGAACAGATTAAAAAAATCTTTCCTATTCTTCATTTTGTGATCAAACACCATCATCCTACATTATTCCTCACTACTGCTTGCCACTGTAGTATCAAGTTTTACAAGTTTTCAGACAAGCAATTTCCCCAGAAATATTAAATAAACCAGTAAAGGCAATGTAAAAAGCAATGCGTGTTCTTAAAAACATGTTTTTTGGCTATCCTGTTGATCCAGATGATGATTAAAGGGATTATTCAATGACATATAACCAGGGCTATTGCTGGAGGGAGAATTATATAGCATGGAAAGGCTAAAATACAATAAGATTGTGCGGGGTGTCAAACTCAAGGCCCGGGGCCTGCAGGTCCACCCTGGAAACAGCTAAGGACTGGCCTGTGGTGCTTCTGCCAGCCAAAATGGAGCTTGGGAGGGCTGCCCACGGTCCTCCCGAGCTCCATTTTTGTTGCTAGAGGGTTGCAGGAAGTCACTGCAGCCGAAAACAGTGCTCAGGAGCCCGTTTTTGTTGGCAGAGTGCTTGGGCCACCATCTGCACCCCCAACACAAATGACATTGAGCTGGCATGCCCACCCAGGCTACCCCCAACCCACCCCCCTGAGGTCAAACACAAACACAACCTTGATGCATCCCTCAATGAAATTGAGTTTTGACACCCCTGAGATAGTAGAATATGCACTGCATTGTTATCAACCAGTACTGTTCTTCTTTTTAAAAATAATTTGAAGTTTTCATAATATAAAATGCAATGAAAATAAAGTTAGTAGGGAAATGGAGAATGGAAAAAAGGGAAAAACAAAACTGTGGGGTAGAGAAAAGAAGAAAAAACATTAACTTCCCATTTTTTTTCAGTGCAGCAGAATAAAAACAGTAAGACACAGCCTCATTTTTTTATTTTGTATATACTTAGTATACTAGTCATTTCTATAAATAGAAATATAATCAGCAAATCCCAGAGTCAAAATTTCATTTTTTGTTTCATACACAAAGTTTAGCAGCAGTTTCCAAGTAGAAACTAAACTATAGTCTTTTCTTTGATTAAAGCCTTTAATATGGCCATCTGTTTTAATGTACTATTATTCAATTACCTTTGGATGCCTCTATATGTTGTAATTCTTTTAGATGGGGCTGTGGTGGCTCACATGGCTAGGATACTGAGTCAGAAGACCATTGAAAGAATGACACCTCAGCAGTTTGAAACCTGTGAGTGTGAGGCGCGTATCCCAGCTGTTGCTAACCCAGCAGTTCTACAGCAAGCAAATGCAAATAGATTAATCAGCACCACTTTATTTATTATTTGGTCTTATATGCTGCCCTCTCTCCCGAAGGACTCAGGGCGGCTCGCATAAAAAACAACCATACAAATACTAAAGTTAAAATGGAATTAAACCAAATTTGACCAAATAATCATTAAAACCCATTTACAAACATTTAAAAATATTAAAACACCCCCCCCTCAGTCCAGGCCGGCCTGTTCGAATAACCAAGTGTTTAGGCCGTGACGAAAGGAGCGAAGGTCGGGGGCCAGTCGCAGCTCCAGGGGAAGCTGGTTCCACAAAGTGGGCACCTGGGACCACCAGCTGAGTCTAGCGTACCCCAAGTACCCCGGCCCTAAGCCATGGAGAGCTTTGTAGGTAAGCACCAACACCTTGAATCTCACAAGGGAAATGAAAGAAGCCCTCTGGACAATGGGGATGTCACTAACTAATCTTTTCAACCTAGAAATACCTTGCTACCTGCTTCTGACTTGAACCAGTGGTAGCATTCTACTGGTTCGGCCCAGTTCTGGTGAGCCGGTAGCATTGATGAGCAGTGGAGACCGAACCATTTCTCTCCGCCACTCTGCTGTTGGGCTCACACGCCCGCCGGGGCTCCCATACTCACCTTTATCTGCTGAATTTGAAGCACAGCTGCTTTGCGCGGCATAGAATAGTGCTGCGCGGCAGCTGGTGAAGCAACCAGGATCATGCAGGCTTGCAGGAGGTGAGTTAGAACGCCTCTGCGCCTGCACAAATGCCTCTGCACCTGCGCAAAGTGTGCATTTGGCGCATGCATGCACGCGAAGTGTGTGCACCTGCGCAAAGAGCGTCCACCAAGCCACGCCCACCAAACCGGTGGCAAAAATATTTGAATCCCACCACTGACTTGAACATAGTACTATTAGTCGTATTCTTTTAGACTCTCTGGGATTCGTTTCATTAAAACAAGCAGCAGAAAACCTACTCACCTATTGCTTTCTTTGCTTACATTAGACTTATATCCAGCTTTTAATTCAGCAGCTCCAGGCAGCTTACTTGAGCTTGCATGATATTCCCTCCAACTATTTTTCTCCTCAACAACAATCCCAGGTTGAGTTACGGTCTACTGTTTGATCAGTGGGGAAAATAAGCAGTAGTAGTGATAAAGAGAAATCATTTTAAAAAGCTTTTCAAACCTCTCAAAACAACAAACAGAGGAAGAATAATGCTGAATTGGCTGCAGCAAATAAAGACAAAAAAAGAGTACAGCTTTCTTGGGGAAGATGAATGTGTTCAATACTGCAATAAATTACTAGACTTGAACACTTTTTTGAGGTGAATGAGATAGTTGTAGTTATATTGAGTGTTATGGGGCAAAGCAATACTGTGTTATGGGGAATCAAAGCTTCCCTACCATATAAAAGCCTGCACAATTCAATTATACAGTACAAACAGAAATAATGCAGGGATATTTGGCATCAAAATGTGTACTGATTGCAGAGTGTTTTGAGTCCCAGAAAGAGGGAATGTTCACTGTAGCATATGCAGCTGGAATTAAAAAAGATATCAGAACATTGAAAGGTTGGCATAGAAAGAAATGAGTGCTTGAAAGTTGAAGTAGTTTGTGGTATTCTAAAAGACAATGTTGAAAAGACACTTCTGACATAGACAGTTTTAACATTTAAGAAAACATTTGAATTTGAAACATTTCTATGGAAACTGCTGCTAGAGATAGTATAAATCTTGTATTAAGGGGCGACATTGACTCAATATTTCCTCTGCAGTGTTAAAAAAATTATAAAGGAGTGTGTGAAGATGTTGAAATTAATTGTAGGAAGTCCTTCTGTGGGAAAGTTTTGTGGATTGGAAAATAAACAGATGATAATATGGGACTTGAAGCTAACTAGAGAGAATGGGAGAGAACAATTACAATTAAAGGAAAAGAGATTTGATTATAGAAGAAATTAAGGCTGTTTGTAAACATTAGATACAAATTGTTTGATATGATAAAAGAGGATATAGATATACAATATATGTTATTGTATAAAAAAGAGACTGAGACTGATTTGAATGCAGATTTGGGGCAAAAAAAATGCTGAATTACAAAAGTGATGTGAAAATATTTTTAAGAATGTCAGAATATAAAACTGATATGGAAAAAGACGCCGACACAGATTTACAAATGAAACCGGCTAATGGTTAAAGAAGACATACAAACAGTACACCAGAAGAGTGAAGTAGGAAACCAAGGAAACTGTTTCTAAAATGAGACAGAGTCTACTGAAGCTATTTCTGAAAGGAGACAAATAGAAGATCAACTTATGGGACAATATTTGATGGAAATAAGATCACTTTTTAATTAAGGAGGTCTACAAAGTGTGTGTGTGTGTGTGTGTGTGTGTGTGTGTGTTAGAATGAACAGGTCTCTCGAGTGCCAAGCCACATCCGAGAAGCTAAAGCAACTCTTTGCTGTGGAAGCTGGTCCTAGAACACCTTGATCTAGATGAGGCTTTTGTGATACAGGAAGATGCTAATGATGTAGCTGTAGGTGCAGTCTTGCTTCAAAAGAAATGTCAAGAGGAAGCTGCAGCCCTGTGCCTATATGTCCCACAAACTTTCTGAAAATGAAAGGCGGTGAGCTGTTTGGGATAAACGATGGGGCGTCCTAATGTGGAGGCAGTTCTTAGAAGGCAGTAAGATTCCATTTGAGGTATGGACAGACCACAAGAACCAAGAAGCTTTGAGGACTCCCTGGAAACTGTCACCTAAGCAAGTCCAGTGGGCTCAATACTTCAGCCATTTCAACCTCATCCTCCGCTATCTACCGGGGAGGGGAGGATTTTCTGGTGGATGCTCTTTCCTAGATGCCACAGTACAACAGTCCAGAGAAGAGGTTGTTAACTCCATCATCCCATCCAGTTTGCAGGCAACAGAGGGCACCACTGTGGCAGCCAGCCAAAGATCTGATTACAGCCAGCCAAAGATCTGGTTTGAGTGGTTTCAACAGCATAGAGGCGACCTGTCAATGAAGGACAGACTGGCATGGATGGGGAGTAAGGTATACAACCCAGCTAGCCAGAGGACTCTAATCCTACAGTGGAGTCATGATGTTTGGGCAGTGGGGCATTTTGGATTTGGAAAGACTCTCCACCTAGTGAAGAAGCAGTTCTGTTGGCCAAAGATGAAGAAGGACATAGAGGCTTACGTAGCCATCTGCCATCTGTGCTTCAATGACACAGTTGTGTGGCAAGTCCCCAGGACTGTTGCAGCTAGTGGCCAATCCCACAAACCCCCGGGAGAAAATCTCTATGGAATTTATTGTGGAGCTGCCAGAAAGTCCTGTGATCTGGACCATTACTGACTTGTTTTCCAAACAAGCCCATTTTATGGCATGCCCAGGATTCCTTCATCCCAGCAAGTATTTATTTATTTATTTATTTATATTTGAACTTGTATGCCGCCCCATCTCCGAAGACTCGGGGCGGCTCACAGCTAAAAACATAGAACAATAAATATTTAAAAAAACATTAAACCAACAAGCCCAAATATGAAACACAACAATAAAATAGGTTAAAAGACATCCCTCCCCCCAAGGAAGTATATTGGCTGCATGGGGTCTTGAAGCATATCATCTTGTGCCAGGGAGTGCAATTCATGTCAAAATTTTGGCAGGAATTCCTGAGTTTGATAGGCTCCTCCCAAGGACTTAGCTCAGGCCATCATCATCAAATGCATGAACTCAGTTTAGTTCAGTTCTGGAGCAATACAGCAATGTTATGTGAATTATCAACAAACAATTGGACTGAGCTTCTGCCATTTGCTGAAGTGGTTTATAATAAGTCAGTGCATACCATGTTTCCCTGAAAATAAGACCCTGTCTTATATTTTTTTTGCCACCAAAAAAGGCACCAGGTCTTATTTTGGGGGGGATGCCATCCATTGACTAACCTCACTTGCATGCATCGCCCCCAGCCTCCTTTTCTCTATCAGAGGCCTTCAGGAACTTCTTCATCCAGAGCTTTGTTATCAGCTCCAGAGGCCTTCAGGAAAGCCTTGCCAGCTGCAGAAAAAATGGGCCGGCAAGGCTAGTGTCAGGGTGTGCAAGGCCTGGCTACAACTGTCCAAAGGTAAGTAGTAGGGCAGCCCCACCCCCCCATCCCCACCATAGCTTAATTTTTACTCATGCACCTTGAAGTGGGCAGGATCTTAATTAGGGCTTATTTTGGGAGTAGGGCTTATATTGGGCACACATGAAAAAATCAAGCTGGGACTTACTTTCAGGATAGGTCGTATTTTGGGGGAAACAGGTTAGTAGCACTGAATTTACCCCTTTCGAGGTGGCTACTGGGTTAGAGTTCATGCCTATGCAAAAACTCCCTCAGGAGAGACCCTGGTCAGCCTCATTGGACAAGTGGCTGGATACGTTGCAAACCACTTTTTTTTTTTTAATTCGTATTTATATCCCGCCCTTCTCCGGAGACTCAGGGCGGCTTACAGTTTTTGGGATACAACCCAATGCGCTCAGCAATAGCCTTCATTCCATTGTATATGCCTGCTTATTACTAAGCGGCATTTTTACAAAGTCAGCTTATTGCCCCCAACAATCTTGGGTCCTCAATTTACCTACCCCGAGAGGATGGAAGGCTGAGTCAACCTTGAGCCTGGTGGGATTCGAGCCTGCACTAATTGCAGGCAGCTGGAGCTAAGTGCTAGGCTATTAACAGCCTGCACCACCAAGGCCCACATGGGTCACAGTGCAAAAGATGCTAGTAAAAGTGAGGGAAACACAAAAGAAACAAGCAGACAGGAAGAGGGTGCCCCAGAGGCAGTTCAGAGTAGGAGACAGAGTGTACCTGTTCATGAAGTTTTTGAACCTGAGGCAACCCTGCTAAAAGCTGGGACCCAAGTACATAGGACCTTTCCCAATTGTCTGGATCATAAACAGTGGAATTAGAGCTGCCTCAGATACATCCATCCAATGTTTCATTGTAATCTGTTGAAACCTTTCTGTAGCTCAGTGTTAAGACCAGCTACAAAGCTACCTCCCCCTCACATCCTAGTGAAGGGAGATGAACATTTTGAGATCAAGGAAATCCTTGACTTCAGGTATTACAAAGGGAAGTTGCAGTATCTAGTATTATGGAAGAGATACCCTTTAGCAGATGCAGAGTGGGTGGTGGCAAATGATGTTAGGGCATCTGGATTTATTCACAAGCTCATCCCAGTCCTTGGCTAAGCTATGCCAAACATCCCACCTGGCCCTGGAAGATATCAGAATAGAAAATACTGTGTAATGTAACCTCGTGTATGTTTGCTTTTTTGTAGGACTAATCTTTCTTCTAGAGAGTTGGCATGCGAAGGCCAACTTACTCTGCTCTTTTGCTCATAGCCAGACAACAGAAATCAGGGAGGGGGAAGGAATGCTTGGAATATATGAATGGCTGGAATTGAGGAATTCATGTGCACCGTCTGTGGCCTGGGAGAATCTTGACAACTCAAGGTCAGACGATGAGAGCCTTCTGAGCCCAGCAGACTGTTTCCCAAAACAAAGAGATTAAACTGTATTGGTGGACACTGTGTCATGCCCCTGGTGGAGACTGACTCTGAGGAAGAGGAGGAACAGCCAACAGGGAGTGGAAGTATGGATCCAGAGCTGGTGAAGGAGGCTGGGGAAGGGCAAAGCCTGGCTGAGCAGTCAGAGGAGGACCCAGGCCCATCCCCTATCCATCCTAGGGCATGCAGGGAGGAGAGGATCAGGGTAAAACGTGGTCTACTCGGGAGGGCCATGATCCTCTTCATGGGTTGCAGGTGTGAGATTTGCATAAGAGTTTGGACCTGCATGCTAACAGATGCTGGAGACAAATTAGTGTTTTATTCCTAAAGAAGGTTTATCTTGCTTGGTGTTCTTCCAACGGACTGTACCTGGTTATCTTCCTGAATTTTTTTTTTTAAATTACATTTATATGCCGCCCTTCTCCGAAGACTCAGGGCAGCTTACAATTTTTGGGATACAACCCAGTGTGCTCAGCAATAGCCTTCATTCCATTGTATATGCCTGCTTATTACTAAGCGGCATTTTTACAAAGTCAGCTTATTGCCCCCAACAATCTTGGGTCCTCAATTTACCTACCCCGAGAGGATGGAAGGCTGAGTCAACCTTGAGCCTGGTGGGATTCGAGCCTACAGCAGTTGTAGGCAGCTGGAACTTAAGTGCAGGCAATTAACAGCCTGAGCCACCAAGGCTCAGTTGGCAATTATCTATCCTGGTCTGTCATGGAACTTTATTCAATGCAGTTTGTTTTTGGCTTTTGCTTCCTTATCGGCTCTTTGAATTTGAACTTTGTTTCTTTCCTTTGAAATGTTATTTTGAAAATAGTTTACTCCTCCACTGTGAACAATTAAACAGTGAAGCCAAGTTGAAGGCATTAAAGGACTTTTAGTTATGTTTTGGGTTTTGTTATATTTCTGAGATACTCTGGGTCATCACACACTGGACAGTGGGTGGCTAGTGGGGAAAAGGGGGATATACATGTGTTAGATGGGTCAGTATGTCCTGTAAATGGTGACTATAAGCAAGAAACATGTGCTTTGTATGATCAACTAATAAAATCCTGCCTCAGCTTTGAGTTCTTCTTGGAATTGATGAGATTAAACAAAAGAATACAATAGAACAGAACAGAACAGAACAGAATAGAACAGAACAGAACAGAGCTGGAAGATCAGCCCCCTGCTCAAAAAGGGCAACCTATATCATTTCAGACAAGTGACTGTCTAGTCTCTTCTTAAAAACCTCAGTGATGGAGCGCCCACGATTTCTGGTGGCAAACTGTTCCACTGGTTAATTATCCTCACTGTTAGGAAGTTTCTCCTTAATTCCAGATTGTTTCTCTCTTTGATTAGTTTCCAACCATTGTTTCTTGTCCTGCCCTCGGGTGCTTTGGAGAATAATTTGACCCCCTCTTCTTTGTGGCAGCTCCTCAAATACTGAAACACTGCTATCATGTCACTCCTAATTCTTCTTTTCTTTAGACTAGCCAGACCCAAATCCTGTAGCTGTTCTTCATATATTTTAGTCTCCAGGCCTTTGATCATCTTAATTGCTCTTCTTTGAACTGTTTCCAAAGTCATTATGATTTTAGAATTCTTCCAATTTTTGTGGAGGGGTGTTTGTGAGGGAATCTTTTTGGGCAGTATAGAGATTTTTCTCTTTGTTAAGCATGTAGCCAAGAACAAAATGGCCATTTAGGTGCCATTTAGGCAATAAATACTTTTTGCTGTTGAGTGTCTGAAGCATTTCTTCCCTAGCATGATAAAATAATGGATATTACTGAATGTCTTTGGATTCCCCTCCTCTTCTTTTATTTCTTCAGAAAGTGGATGAACGAAAGATTAGGAAATGTTTGTTAATACTATGTTTTAACAACCATTTACTAGATTGTGCATTAAAGCAATTACATTAAAAAGATTTAGATAACATGTGCTCTAATTCTTCAGTTTCTTTGCCAAGTCCTTCAGTGAATGGTACCTTTATCATATTCTTATTCCATAGCTTTGTTAACAATGCAATTATTTTTCCAATGTCAGTACAATGTTATCACGTGTTATCCAAGGTCAGGAATCTAAAACTGGGAGTTTTCTACATTTATTGTTTGCCAGGAACACAGTTACAAACTAATCAGAATCATAAAAAAGATAATTCATTCTATTAAAATACAACTCAGGCCTAGGAGATGTCTTATCTCCAAAATCCAGCCTTTGCTTATACAGGAGCTGTACTTTGTCAATAATATTTTAAAATAATATTGATGTCAGGTAGTGCTCCATTCAAAATCCAAGAAAGAAATACTTAGACTCCATGAATTAGAGAAAAGATATCTTTTACTGGAAATCAAGTGGTAGCAAGAAAAGAATTCTGAATCTGAGAGAATGAGCGCGAAAATCACATATACAAAGTGATGGTAACGTTCCCACCCACAATAGTTCAAGCAGGCTACCCAATTAAAAGTTGTGGATAACGTCATGTGGGCATCTCCAGGTGGTGATGAGGCCTCTGTCCGTTGACCTTGGCATATTTTGATAAAGAGCTGCGGCTACGCATAGCATAAGACAGAAACCAAAGCAAGAAATCCCCCCCCAACTGATATACTTCTTCTTAACAAAACCTCCAGCTCACTTCCCATAATCATGTCCCCCCTCCTCCCCCCGTTACTTATGACAGCCAAAAGAAGCAAAGCAAAAGAAGAAAATCTTGAAGGCTGACAATTGAATGAATTGTATATTTATGAATCTACTTTTGTTCTATTTATTTCTGATATGTTTAATAAAATGGTTTTCCCCCCACAACACTTCCAAACAGGGAAGACAATTAACCAGTGGAACAGCTTGGTTTCAGAAATTGTAGGTGTTTCATCACTGGAGGTTTTTAAGGAGAGACTGGACTGCCACCTGTCTGAAATAATATAGGGTATCCTGCTTCAGCAGGGGGTTCGACTAGAAGACCTTCAAGGTCCCTACCAGCTCTATTCTGATTGATTGAACTATTGTATTTTGAGAAATTGATGTGTGCTGTGGGTACTTAAGGCACAATCTACTGCAGCAAATGAGAATACGAGTGAATGAAACGTATAAAACAGTAGCAATTGCTGAATTAAGAAGGTATGGACTATTCACACACAACTTGTGGTGTTCTCAGCTTTTAACTTGGAAGGTGTTTGTATGTCTTCTGCAAAGGAGTTTTGTCTAGTTTCCATGTTGAGCTAGTATGCTCTGAACAATTATTTGTGCAGGTCTATGCATGTCCCTCAGCAGAATGCCCCATTGCATTCTATAGAATCTACTCTCAGATAAGTAAAATAGGTCAACCTTCTGCAACTATTCTTGGTTCAAAATTAGCCTTGTTATGTAAATAACATAGTTGGGTTGACAATATATAAACTACAAATATATATGACTGTAGCTTTAAGGGAAAATACTGTAATGTATTATACTATGTTCTGGTTGGTTGGTTATGCTGCAAGTTGCCATAAGAGGGAGCTATAGATCATGGTTTAATTCTCTTCCTCGCTGATGATCTCTCTTGATACTGATACTGACTGACTATGGACCGATACTGACTAACCCTGTTTTACTTTGATATTCTGTTGATATCGACGGTTATCTGTTGTATTATGGTTTGATATTTGTCTGCTGTAAAAGACGTGAAACCAGTAAGAAGACTTTATTTCTGGATATTTCTGGACTGTTAAAAATGTGTATGACATGGACTGTTTATTGGACTGTGCTATTTCTTCAAGTAAACATTAACACAACTTGTTTAACTCTGTGTGGCTGTATATTTATTCATAACTGTTCTCATAAACCATTTCCGTGTGCATATCCTTGTTATACAAGAGTTACTCTGCACTTATCCTAACAAGCCTAATCAATGGATGGAAACTAGTCAAGGAGAGAAGCAACTTAGAACTAAGGAGAAATTTCTTGACAGTTAGAACAATTAATCAGTGGAACAACTTACCTCCAGAAGTTGTGAATACTTCAACACTGGAAGTTTTTAAGAAGAGATTGGATAACCATTTGTCTGAAATGGTATAGGCCAGAGTTTCCTGCCTAAGCAGGGGGTTGGACTAGAAGACCTCCAAGGTCCCTTCCAACTCTGTTATTCTATTTGTGATTCTAATGACTTTTATAAGATGTTGTTACTGTATATTATTTTAGCTCAGGTGTACCTGGCCTAACTCAGTTCTTACATTTTGGATTGTGACTTCCAGAAGGCCCACTTGGCATGGTCAGTGATAAAGGCTTCAGGGACCTCCTGTCCCAAAAGGTTGTCAATCCCTTCTGCAGCAGGTAGGAGCAAATGAGATCAGGTAGGTTAAAATAGCAGCCCCCAACATTTGGGTGCCAGGGACTGGTTCCATGGTTTTTCACAGTCTGGAGGGTGCATGGTTTTGTGTGCTGCCTGCATCCCGCACATGCATGAATGGGGCTTCACTCATTTGTGTGGCCTGGTTTCTAGTGTGCTGTGGACCGGTGCTGGCCCACAGCCTGGTGGTTGAGGACCCCTGTGTTAAAAGATAACATTTATATTTATTCAGTGATGAAAATTGGATAGAAGAAAGGAATCTTGGAAAAATATGGGAAAACATTTTACCTGTGTACAATTTCACAACTGAACCTAAGGCAAACAATGTCCATGAACCAATGAAATATATTGTCTGTGCTGTGCATTGTGCAGCTAAATAGCTATAGTTTACCTATTGTTGGAAGATAAAATTGTTATTATTTGATAAATAGGACATGCAACAATTCAGAATGCATTATCCAGTTCCTGTTTAATAATGAACTATGGCGATCGTTGTTGTTGAGTCACTAAGTATGTCTGATTCAGTGTGACCCTATGGACTATCGCATGCCAGCCCATCCCCTATTGTTCACTGTCTCCTGAAATTTGCCCACATTCATCTTCATTTGCATTGATGACAGTATCTAGCCACGTCATCCTCTGCCATCCTCTTCTCATTTTACTATATAAAATTATTCAAAATTATAATTTTGAGTATTATAATTCTACTATATTAATTTTTATTAATTTATCATTACTATGGTGCTAATCTGATTTTAACTGAACATAAGGGCCAAGTGATTATTGGTCAAGAAGAAACAGCATCCATCAATCACAGGAATATGTTTATGGCTTACTCTGATTAGTAGAAGAGATATGATCCCAGCTTCTTTGTCAATTTAAATCAAAGATCTAGTATTTCCTTCACAGGATTTTTTGCTTGACCTTGTCTGTAATTGCAGAAAGGTAAATGTCATTAACTATTATAAATGATAGCTATTAAATTCACGTACATACCGCATTCTGAAGCACTTTTTCTAGGAAGTACCGTATTTTTCCATCTATAGGACGCCCCCATGTTTAGGAATGCCCCCCCCCATTTTTCTTATCCAAAATTCAGAAATCAGGCAAAAACTGTCTCAGGTGGCAGAGGCAGGCCTGCGCATAAGATGGCAGCCCAGGGCCAAAACACTGGCAAAACGCCAGAGGGTCGAGGGGGGTCCTGCCTGTAGCACCCATGCCGGCTGCCCCTTCCTGGCCAGAGCTGGAATGCCACTGCATTAAGTGCCAGTAGATGCCGGCCTTCCATCTGGTGGGCCTGAGCAACTGCTGGAGAGAGACGGGCCCATTTCAGCAGCTGGCGCCCAGATATCCTTGCTTTCTCCAAGCATTTCCTTGCCTACCTGATTTCCAGCTCTGTCACATTAATTAATTAATTTATTTACTTATTTATTAGATTTGTATGCCACCCTCTCTCCCTGAGGACTCAGGGCGGCTCACAATATAAAATCACCATACAATAAGTTAATTAAAAAATAATTAAATAATTAAGTCACAAGCCTAATAATCAAACTAATAAAATAAAATTAAAATTTCTTTAAAAAGCCCACCCCCCCTTATTTCAGTCCAGGTTGGACTGTTGGAACAGCCAGGTCTTCAGGTCATGGCGGAAGGAGCGGAGATCAGGGGCCAAACGAAGACCCAAGGGGAGCTGATTCCACAGGGTGGGTGCTCCCACAGAGAAGGCCCTACCCCTGGGCACCGCCAGCCGACAATGTCTGGCCGATGGCACCCCAAGGAGGCCCTGCCTGTGGGAGTATACAGGGCAATCGGAGTGTGATGCCGGCAGGAGACTTTCCCGCAAGTACCCCGGACCCAAGCCATGTAGGACTTTGTATGTCATCACTAGTACCTTGAATCTCCGTCGCATCTCTCCATCTTGTTTCTCGCCATCGTGTACAGGGAAACAAAAGTTTGTGGGACTAAAAAAAAAGTTCAATCTATCAATTCCAACTTTGTGAGATCTTTTCTTTTGGTGAGAAGTTGGAATTGATTGATTGAACGTTTTTTTTTTTACCCACAAACTTGTTTCCCTGCACATGACAGTGAGAAACATGATGGAGAAATGCGACGGAGCCGGAAATCAGGTAGCAAAGAAATGCTTGGGGGAAGCGAGGGCATCTGGGTGGTGATTGGTGGAGCAAGCTCCACAGCCCAGTGCTGCAATGGAGAAAGGGGAAATGGAGTGGCTGGTGCAAGGGAAGCAGGAGGCCACTTTCCCTCTTTCTTCTCCCTGCTCCTCCTCCCCTCATGCCGGCCACGCCATTTCCTGTTTCTCCATTGCAGTGAAATACCCAGGATCCACTTTGATAGTGGGGATTGTAATTTAACAACCGATTTGCCCAGAGTCAGGTTGGCCATTGGAGGAGGCTCATCCCGCATGTGCAGAGCTGGAAGATAGGGATGAGCCACGCCTCCAGAAATGGCCAACCTTGGAGCGAAGGTGAACCCTGACCCTGGGCAAACCTTGGTTTTCCTCTTGCACCCCCCCATGTCCATTTATAGGTAAACATTTTAAGAAAAATTATCATCTTATACACAGAAAAATATGGTAAGTGCTGCTGAACACAACAGATCTTGCTCTAAACAATCATCTACTTACTTGGTCCAGTCTGGTATCCTCCAGAAAAATTGGAAAGTTCCCCTTGAATTCATTTATAGATGACTGATATATTAGATTGCACTATTAATCTGCTGTTCATTATATTACATTAGTAGTCTACATCGGAATATATCTGAAATTGCACAGTCTTCAGGATTCATGATTATAGACATACTTCTAGTCAAAATTTTAGAAGCATTTGACTTCAGAGTGGCTCAACCTTTAATATGATGTTTTCAACCAGGATCTTTGGTTGAATCTACTTTTTTTTTTCTTTGCATGAGATGTTTAACAAACAAAAAAGACATTAAAACTGATGGGTAGGATAGAAAGAAGAATTAAGCTTTTCATAGGCATTCCCATGAGCTCCAAACTTGGGATCACTAAAATTTATTCAGTTATAAGATAAATAGAAAGTTAATAATAATAATAATAACAACAACAATAATAATTTATTCGACTTGTATGCCGCCCTTCTCCCTAAGGACTCAAGCAGCTGCGGTTGAAAAAGCAGGAAATAAAGGACAGGCAAGAGCCTGAGTGGGCGGGCGGGCAGATGGGCCACAACAGCAGTAGACACAGAACCAGTTCTGTGTCTGCTGCTCTTCAGAGCTACCGGTTCTGTAGAGCTGGACAGAACTGGTAGAATCCCACCCCTGCTTCTGAGGTCCTCTAAAGCATTGTGAGAATGAGACACACTATTTGTAGAATGATGTGGCCTGGTAGCTAGCAGCTCATTGCATAGAGCCAGACACACCTTGTCAACAATGAGGGAAGATGACTAAGGTAGCTGGGTATGGCAGGATGTGGGGCGCAAGATGTTTGAGGGCTTTACACCGTGGCATTGGGATGGCTGGCCATGGCATGAGAGCTGAGGTTGTACAGCTCAGCGGTGGCAGCAAGGAAATTGCTGAAGGCCCTGGGCTTCTATTTCAGCTTCAGTGCTGCCACTGAGGAGTGCTGTTGTGTAGGGCAGCCCAAAGGACAAAGATGGGGAGAGAAGAGGATGGGTGAGTTAGAGTCCCTTGGTGCACTGACAAGCACCCCAATTTCGATCGTGCAACTGTTGTGGTGCTGTGGTGATGCTGGAATGACCAAAACTTCCAGGACCAGCCATAATTAACATTCATTCAGTGTTGTAACTTTGAATGGTCATACCTTTCTTATACCCCACAGCTACATTAAAGTGTTTAAACCAGTAGAAAGGACCTAACATTTGCTTCCCCAATAATAACCAGAATTCAATTTGCCACTTGGCTGCTCTTTTCAGTGAGAATTTGTGGAGCCTGGGAGATAACAATAAAGCACTGATTAAGGTAGACCCTTAGTGGAATATGAAGATCTTGGTAACCTTCATATTTACTAATGTATAGACACAAAAGGAGACCTGGGTGATCCTTAATCCTGACCAAGCAGGAATCTCTGTTCTTACCATTGTATATTTTTCAAGAAAACACCTTTATTCCTTTCCTTTTAGCTGACAAGTTAAGGGGAATTTCAAGAACAGTTGTAAATTTTACTGAATTGCTATTGTTTTCCTTTGTTTAAAATTGTAATCCTATTGCTTATTCTATGTAATCGAATTCTGCAGTTTTTGTGTTGATGTATGTACACTATTTAACCAATCAATAAAAAATGGTCTGCTGATCTCTTTCTATCTCTCTCTCTCCATCATCTCTCTCTATAGTGGATTTTTATGCATTATCCAACTCTGCAGTTTTTGTATTGACATTTATACTGTGGTCTTTAACCATAAAATAAGATTGGCAGGCCTGCCTGCCTGTCTTGGAAGCCTACAGGCAAATTAATTAGCTGAATACTGGGAGGGGGAGGGGAAAAAGTAAAATGACACTTTCTATTTACATTGATTCTATTGCAAATTTGTCAACATCATTGGAACCTTGGAATTCAAGATTCAGAGACAAGCATGAGATAAAGCATCAGCTAGACTGAGAAGGAGCAAATGTAAAGAATATCACTACCCAGCTACTGCCAGAGGAGTGTTATTGTATATAGCACTCAAAAAGAGCCTTGGTGGTGCAGGCTGTTAAAAGCCTAGCTCTTAAGTTCCAGCTGCCTGTAATTATTGCAGGCTCGAATCCCACCAGGCTCAAGGTTGACTCAGCCTTCCATCCTCTCGGGGTAGGTAAATTGAGGACCCAAGATTGTTGGGAGCAATAAGATGACTTTGTAAAAATGCCGCTTAGTAATAAGCAGGCATATACAATGGAATGAAGGCTATTGCTGAGCGCATTGGGTTGCGCTCCAAAAATTGTAAGCCACCCTGAGTCTCCGGAAAAGGGTGGCATATAAATATGATTTTTTTAAAAAAAATACCATTAAGAACTCTCCTATTCTCCAAAAGTGCTTTATTGAAGATACATTTTCCAGTTTGGTTTATTAAATGGCTTACAATGACTGATACAGCCAGGCACAACACTGAAGTGATTTGGGTACATTTAAAATGTAGATGTGCTTAAAAAAAAGGATTCATGCTTCATGTAGCAGATGGGCGGTTTGCAGCATCTAATTGGCATTCAGTCTAGCAGGCACCATTAAACAAGAGTAGCCATCTTTCTATCCTCCAGATGTGTTAGAATACAGTTCCCATGATATCCAGCTGGCATACTAGCTAGAAATAGTGGGAATTGAAGTCCAAGCTGCTCGTAAGTGTCCACATGACCTAATCCTGCCATAAAATATGAAAGCAACACTTTCAACAGAATAGGGCATTTTTCATGAATCACAATTCTCTGGACTCTGTGAATATGTTTCAATGCTGTGGAATTGTCATAAACACATGCAAGCGGCCAATTTTCTGAATTTTGACCATGTGACCATGGAGATACTGCAGTGGTCGTACGAATGAAAAGTGGCCATAAGTCACTTTTTTCAATGCCATTGTGACTTCAAAAAGTCACTAAACAAATAGTTGTAAGTCAAGGGCTGTAGTAGAATAGTTAGTCCTCACACAGCTGGTGAGAGAGCAGAGCAGGGAGGAGGAGGAGAGCTGGCTGTGGAGAGGAGAGGTGAACCTACAGGCCATCCAGGCGATCCTGTTTGCTGGGAGAAACAGTGCACAAGCATGATGGACCAGCAAACGGGAGCCATGTGGCTGAGGAGCAAAAAGCATCCGCAGCGCAACAGAAAGGAGAGCCAGCAGCAAGAGGCAGCACAGTGTACTAGAATCTGAAAGCAACACAGAGAGCAGCATGGAAAATGACGGTAGAGCAACAGTGGAACCGGAGGCTGTCGGTGGTGGTGGAACATCGCAGCACAGCGGACCAGTGAACGGTGACTGCGAATGGTAACAGAACAGTGTGGCAGACCAACAGATGAGGGTGAGAAAATCAGGGAGAGCTGAATACCGGTAGTGGCAGGAGAAAAGCAAGTAAGAAGGAAGGATAAAAAGACAAGACAGGACACAAGGCAAAAAAAAAAATCAAAGGCAAGTAGACAATAGCAAGTACAGAACATATAAAGGCAGAGAAGAAAGAGACAAATAAAGCCCACAAGAAGGCAGGGAGGGAAAAGGTCAGGGGTGGGATTCTACCTGTTCGGACCAGTTCTATAGAACCGGTTGTTACAATTCTGCCCAGTTCGGAGAACCGGCAAATCTCACCACTAGCTGGCCCCTCCCCTCCCTCCCCACCCCATCCAGGAGGCTTCCCTGAGGCCCAATCAGGAGTGGTATTCAGGGGATTGGGGGAGGGAGAAGTAGCCTGAGAGCAGAGCTGAACCTTCCTTAGGATTGAAACTTCTATTTTTCAGTGCAGACTCAGGCAGCAGATTGCAGAAAGGTAGATCTGTGGGTGAATCTATGATTCTGCAAGAAACTCAATCTGCCTGCCTGCTTTGCCTGATTTTAGGTAAAAGTTGCTCTTTTTAAAAAAAATAAAAAATTCAATCTTTAAATATATATTTATAATATTTACACACAAGCCATGCCCAGCCAGTCACATGACCACCAACCACACCCAGAAATTAGGCCATGCCCACAGAACCAGTTGTTATGAAATTGAATCCCACCCCTGGAAAGGGTCATAAGAAAGAAGGGAGGAAAGGGATAATTGTAGAACATTCCATTACAGGCTAAGAACGAACCTTGCACTTAAGCCCACTCAACACTGAAAAATTTAAAATTAGACAATTTAAATGATCTGCTAGAACTTTAAAATTTTAAACTAGACAATTGTGAACACTAGAACTTTAAATCCTTAACTAGACATTTGTTAACTGCTAGAATTCTAAATTTTTAGCTAGACTTTCCTCCCTAAATTTGAAGTTCTAAATGATCTGCTAGAATATAAAAATTCTAAATTGGACACTTTCCCTTTTAAAAATCTGCTGTGAGACTTTTATTTTCAATTTTTTAAAACCCACTCATGGAAAAAGAAACTATTGTAATCTACAAAACATGTTCCATGTATACACTTATGCCCATAGAAAACCCAAACTATATATGTACCAAATGCAAACTAATCAAGTTAACAGAAGAAAAAAATAAAGGGTCTAGAGGAACCACTTTAAATCTCAACCTTCAAAATGAGAAACCCGAAACCTTGCAAGAAGAATATGCCCAAATTGAATATAATAATGATTGAACAACTTCTAAAAGAATTGACCCCTTAGAGTAAGAAGAAGACAGAGGGAAATATGTCACTTACAAAACCCCTGTCCAATCCAACCCACTCTGAGACAGCCCCACTGATGCTAAGCAATCGATTTCATGGACTCTGTGGAAGAAAACATGCAGACACAGAAAAAAAGCATCATCAAATGTCCCTTAAAAAGTAGCACCATCAAATGCTTCTGCAATAGATAGAAAAATACCCCAAACCTCCCTAGGAAGAAAAAGGTGAGTGTTGGTGATAGGATATTCAATTATCAAGGGAACAGAGCCAGCCATCTGTAGATCAGACAATCAATCCAGAGAGGTATGTTGTCACCTTGAAGCAAAAATCAAAGATGTGGCTGAGAACCTAACCAAAATAATAAAACCCACAGATTACTACCATTTTCTACTACTACATGTAGGGACAAATGACACAAAAAGGTCTTGAAAACAATATTGATTGATTACGAGCAGCTAGACAAGAAAGTTAAGGAATTAGGTGCACAAGTAGTTTTTTCATCTGTACTGCCAACAAAAGGTCAACAACTTGTAAGAAAACAAAGGATTCTAGAAGTCAACCACTGGCTAAAGGGTTGATGTCGCCAAAAAAACTTTGGATTCCTGGACCGTGGTCTGCACTACTTCCATAATGGGCTTTTGGTTAAGGGATGGGCTGCACCTCCCAAAGACTGGGAAGAAAGCTTTCAGAAAATGACTGGCTCAATGTATCAGGGGGGCTTTAAACTAAAATTGAGGGGGGAGGGTGACCCATCTTTAGGATCTTCAGGACCTAATTCCAAGCAAAACCCCCTAAAAAGCAAGTCAAACAACGAGGTAAGGAGGGATGGGAAGGAAGACAAATTCAAACACTCCCCCCAAAAAAGGAGACATAGGAAGCATATCCAGAGTCAGACATAAAGATCTCAAGTGCCTATATACAAATGCATAAAGCCTGGGGAACAAATAGGATGAAGTTGAACTATTAATACATGAACGTAAATATGATATAGTTGGAATAACAGAAACTTGATGGGATGAAACTCATGACTGGAACATACTAATAGAAGGATACAAACTGTTCAAAAAACCGAGACCCTATAAAAGAGAAGCTGGAGTTGCACTGTATGTAAAGAACCATTATATTGCTACAGAAATGCATGAAACCACAGACAAAAACCTCCTAGAATGCATATGGGTCAATATAAAAGAAAAAAAGAATGACATAACCATAGGTATATACTATAGGCCACCCAACCAAGCAGAAAAAAATAGGAACTAACAATTACATGTAGGAAGCACACTACAATAGTAATGGGGGACTTCAATTACCCTGACATCACTTGGAAGACTAATTCTGCACCAAGAGAGAAATTAAATAGGTTTCTGACCAACCTAGCTGACAACTTTGTTGTCCAAAAGGTAGAGGAGGGAACTAGAGGGGCAGCCATACTGGAATTAATTCTTACAAACAGAGAAGAAGTGATAGAGGGAGTTGAAACTGCAGGAACCGTGGGTGAGAGTGACCATGTCATATTAGAATTCAACATAATAGAAACACAAGCAATAGAACATAATGATATCAGAGTCTTGGGAAAGTTTCCTTGGGTGAAAATCCTAAAGGGAAAAACAACTCAAGAAGCTTGGGAAACTCTGAAAAATATGATTATAAAATCCCATTACAATACCACTGAAAAAGAAAAACAAGAAATCCAAGAAGAAACCAGCATGGCTGCACAAAGTTCTCTCTGACAAATTGAAAGTCAAAAAGGAGAAGTACAAAAAATGGAAGTATTAAGACAGAATATCAATAGATAGCCAGAATCTGCAAAGACGAAGTCAGAAAAGCAAAGGCTCAGAATGAATAAAGACTTACAATAAAAGTCAAAGTTAATTAAAAAAAGTTTCTTCCAACATATAAATAACAAGAAAAAAAATCAAGGAAACAGTCAGTCCACTAAAGAGAGAAGACAGCAAGGAAGTAGCAGACAGCAGAGAGAAAGCAGAGCTGCTTAACTCATTCTTTGCATTGATCTTCACGCAAAAAGAAACTATAGCTCAACCCACCAAAAACATAACTGTAAAAGACAGACTAGAAATAAAAGTTAACATAAGCAAAAAAAATGCAAAACAACACCTGTCTGATCTTGATGAATACAAATCACCGGGACCTGACGGATTACATCTCAGAGTTCTAAAGGAGCTGACAGATGTCATCTCAGAACCACTGTACCACATCTTTAAAAAAAACTTGAAGCACTGGGGAACTACCAGAGGACTGGAAAAGAGCTGATGTGGTTCCCATCTTCAAAAAAAGTGTGTGTGTGTGGGAAACAGACCAGGAAACTATAGATCAATCAGTACCATCAATACCCGGGAAGATACTGGAAAAGATAATTAAAAAACAGATCTGCCAACATCTAGAAACAAGTAAAGTAATAACTAGCAGTCAGCACGAGTTTGTTAAGAACAGATCATGCCAAACCAATCTTATTTCATTCTTCAACACAGTGACTAAATTAGCAGACCAGCGAAATATTGTGGACATAATATAATTAGAGTTCAGCAAGGCATTCCAACAAAGTAGACCACAATCTACTTCTTGGGAAGCTAGAAAAAGTGGGATAGATAGCATCACCACCAGATAGATTCATAAGTGGCTGATAAACCATACTCAGTGACTTAACGGGTCTACGTGTACATGAAAGGAAGTAAGCAGTGGGGTACCACAAGGCTCTTTCTTAGGCCCAGTACTCTTCAATATCTTCATAAATGACTTACATGAGGGAATAGACAGGGAACTTACCAAATTTGTGGATGATACTAAGCTGGCAGAAATAGCTAACATCCTAGATGATAGGCTCAAGATCCAGATGGATCTTGACAGATTTGAACACTGGGCCGTATCTAACAACATGAAATTCAAAGTAGAGAAAAGTAAAGTCTTACACTTAGGCAAGAAAAACCCAAAGTACACATATAGACTTAATAGCAGTAACTGTGAGAGGGATCTTGAAGTCTTAGTGGACAACCAGTTAAATATAAGAGCCTTGGTGGTGCAGGCTGTTAAACGGCTAGCACTTAGTTCCAGCTGCCTGCAATTAGTGCAGGCTCGAATCCCACCAGGCTCAAGGTTGACTCAGCCTTCCATCCTCTCAGGGTAGGTAAAGTCAGGACCCAAGATTGTTGGGGGCAATAAGCTGACTTTGTAAAAATGCCACTTGGGACGGCCAAAAAAGCCCTTTGCTGGCACAAGCACAAAGCCGAAGACACCGGCCTGAAGATGGTGAGTGGGATCTCGTCGAAACGTCGCAAGGTATTCTCAATCTTACATGGGACAAGACCCAAGTACACCAAGACCTACATACCTTTACCCGTGAAAATCTACGAATATATATATATACATACATACATATACATATATATATATACCACTCTATAAAGCCTTGGTAAGACCACACCTAGAATACTGCATCCAGTTTTGGTCACCACACTATAAAAAAAGATGTTGAGACTCTAGAAAAAGTGCAAAGAAGAGCAGCCAAGATTATTATGGGACTGGAGGCTAAAACATACGATGAACATTTGCATGTACTCAGTATGGCTAGTCTAGTGAAGAGAAGGACCAGGGGAGACATGATAGCAGTGGCCAGTATTTGAGGGGCTGCCACAGAGAGGATGGGGTCAAGCTATTTACCAAGGCACGCAAAGGCCAGACAAGGAATAATGGATGGAAGCTGATCAAGGAGAAATTAGAAGTAAGGAGAAATTTTCTGACAGTGAGAACAATCAACCAATGGAACAGCTTGCCTTCAGAATTTGTGGGAGCTTCATCACTGGAAGCTTTCAAGAAAAGATTGGACTGCCATTTGTCAGAAATGATGTAAAGTCTCTGGCTTGGGTGGGGGGTTGGACTAGATGACCTACAATATCCCTTCCAACTCTGTTAATCTGTCACGTCTAGGTTTCATTTCATGTCACTATGTGTGACAAAAAGTAAGGAGATGTCTGTTACATCCAATCAATGCCTGGAGTGTATATATAACATTTAATGGCCGACATCCAAAAAGTTATTTTAAAGGAAAAAAAATGTAACTATTTTACCACAAGGATGAATGGTGGAATTAAAAATGTACACTTTTAGCTATTCCCATTTTTCCCGGCAAATTATCGTACCTTATACATTTTCCCAGACTACTGAGTAAATTTGGGAGTGGCGCATTGTACTATAGAAAGATGGTTGCAATTAAAATTATACTCTATTCCATTTTGTTGATATAAGCTTTTCATCAGTAAAGGGATACTATTTGTATTATGTCCTAGTAAGAGATTAATTATTTTCATTTTAACTTAAAAAAACCACAATGCCATATCACAAATTTCTTATGAAATTCTTTTTGGTCTCAAGAAGAGTTATAATTCAGCATGGATTGTTACTGTGAAAGAGTCTTCATAGCTATGACTTCTTCTATCAGTCCTATTTTATGTAAATCTGTAAATTTCTATCCAATGAATTTAAATTATCTGATATTTTATTTATGGACAAATGAAGATTATCATTTATTTTTAAATCAAAATTTAAATCCAGTAATCGTGGATTACTTTTGAATTAGACTCTGAACCAAACATTGTGACCTGATTTAAAATCATCTGATGCTTTGGTGTAATCTTCTTATCCACAGTAAACAGTGATGGGATTCAAAAATTTTTACTACCGGCTCTGTGGGCATGGCTTGGTGGGCATGGCAGGGGAAGGTTACTGCAAAATCCCATTCCCTCCCCACCCCACTAACCTGCTTTCCAGCTCCATTCTCCTGTGCAGGGCAACAAAAGAAGACCCAGCTGATCAGCTGGGACTCAAGAGGCAGAGAATAGATGGGGGTGGGGCCAGTCAGAGGTGGCATTTGCTTAAGCTACTCAAAATTTCTGCTACTGGTTCTCCAGAATTGGTCAGAACCTGCTGAATACCACCTCTGACAGTAAAGCAGAGCTTACTCAAAGGATCATAAAATGAGTAGATGCTGATCTAAGATCCTTTATCTTGAACATAAAAAAGGCAGACATGTTTGTTCACAAATTGGTTAAGTCATCATTTGGTTGTCTACAATGCATCCATTATAACTTGATCTTCAAGGTTTATAGTTAAGTGTGATTTAGGAATTCAATTGTGTCTTATGAAAGAAATTTTAGTTAAAGAAATTGTAGTTTAGTGTACTGTAAATTTGGATTCTATATAATATTCCATTTGTGTATAAATCAGTATGATCTGCAGTTTACTATTAAGCTATGGAATTTCCCCCATAATTATTTTATAATATTTATACAATGGTTCTCAGATTTCTCTATTTTCAAGGAACACTTTCCAAAACTCTATCTGTCAAGGAACAGCTGAACATATGCGGTTATCCTATTGCAGAGGTTCTGAAATAGATGTTATGAATACACTTGAAAAGAGGTGAATTAAATCAATACATTGCTGGAATAAAATATTGGAAGATTTTGTTTAAGGTGAAAGAATTGACTATATGAAGAATGTAATAAAACAAATTTATAGTTTTAGATTTTTCTCTGCACCTTCTTCATTTACTTATTATCCTTTCAAAATGATCTAAAACTTGAAAATACAAGATCCATGACTCATGGTGATGTTATATAAGGAGGAATGAATGAAGAAGAAAAAAACACAATTTGAAGAGATGAGAACACATTGGTGAGGGCTGTTTGATGGAAACTCTTGTGCAGTCATGGATCTAAGAATAGCTATAATGAAATCTTCCTAGCTAATTAATTTGATAAGAACCAATATCCTACAATTTATTGTTAAATTGGTTGAATTAATTTGTGGTTTAATTTCATTGTAACATAATTTCCTGTAGAACATGTTTCATTTCATGTTTTGAAACTTGCAGTTTGACTTACACTATGGTGATTAGCTAAAATTCTAAGAAAGCATGGTTAGAAGGTGATTATCCCCAGGCAGTCCAATAAATACATTCTGTTCAATATTTCAAGGACATTCATAAGGATTCTTATTGAAGATTCAGAAAAGGACTTCAAAAGGCATGAAGGGCAGATGGGCAATCTGAAGCTAGTGTATAATTCAAATCTGTACAGTTAACTCGAACACATTTGGGCAGATTAATTTTTGCAGATATGATATAAGGAGCATTCTGCACTAGTGAGAGAGCTGAATTCATTTGTCATCACAGAGATCTATGCTGCAGATGTGGCAATTGTAGGTTCATTGCAATAATTTATTTAAGGCAGGAGACATATCCAGTGATGTGATTTATTCCAAGGGCTTGGGTAGACTGGCATTATATATTAACATTTATTTATTGATGTGAAGAAGAGATTATAACTGAAATAGCCGCTTACAATAAGGAAACCAGATCCAGGCTGCAAAAGTCTGTGTCAATTAGATAGCAGCAAAGAGTTACAATTTTGGAACTACTTTGCTGAAGCCCATATTTGCTAGCCTTATTTTACAATAAAATAAATGTTCTACAAATGAAAAAGCCAATAATGTGATTTCCTGTTCCAGAATCCTTAGCTTGCCGAAAGATAAAGAAATACATCATTAAAATGATAGCCAAGCAAACAATTTCTGCATGATGGCTGAAAATGAATTCTTTGTATTTCCTATGAAGTAGAACTTGTTCATTTTTTCACACCCTCATTTTTTTTCTGTCATGCTGTGACATCCACAACTGCAAGGTTGCAGCTGCAGGCAAGCAAACTGTTTATGTGACTACTACCTGTACAAAGAATGCATATGGGCAAAATAGCTCAGAACAGGCTCATACAACTTCAGAGACATTGAATGCATTCAAAAAGGTCTTTATTAAATCTTAATTGAAAATTTGATATTAGCAAAATATTTTAAAAATCAAAAGTAAACAAGAAAATTGGAATATACTGGAGAATTAGTTGATCATATAATTTCCAGTCAATAGCTTCAGGTTTTAAAGAATGCTTGTATCTTACATTCTTAATATAGTTTGAATTTGTCAACCCTCAAGCTTTGAAAAGTTGGTGCCCATACAGAGGCACTATTGAACAATACAATTCCATATAGTACAGGTATAATTTATTGTTTGAAAGTGAAATGTAATGCTGATATGTGATTAAAATTGTGTAAGTCTGTATAAGATATAAGAATGTTCAGGATTTCATTTTATGTAATTGTATCACTGGGAAGTTGATTTTTGAACATTGCCTTGAGCAGCAATAAAAGCTAGTTGAAGTTATTCTATCAGAAATACAGATGCGGAGGACTTCTGACCTCAGAAAAGTTGGAAACACCAAATCCTATTATAATATATGAATGAATTAAAATGTAAGGTTGTTAGAAGTGAAAGGAAAGAATATAATGTTTAACAGATTTAACAGATTAACAGAGTTGGAAGGGACTTGTAGGTCATCTAGTCCAAGCCCACACCAAAGCAGGAGACCCTAGACCATTTCTGACAGATGGGAGTCCAGTCTCTTCTTGAAAGCTTCCAGTGATGAAGCTCCCACAATTTTTGAAGGCAAACTGTTCCATTGGTTGATTACTCTCTCTGTAAGAAAATTTCTCCTTATTTCCAGGTTGAATCTCTCCTTGTTCATTCATCCATTATTCCTTGTCTGGCCTACAGGTGCTTTGGAAATTACAGTGTTAATAATAGTAATAGTGTATGTATTTATTAAATTTATATCCCGCCTCACTTCCCCCAACGGGGAACTCGAGGCGGCATACAAAAAGATAAAAACATTTCCTATACAATATAAAAACAAAAACTCATTCATACCAATTCAGACATACACGGGGGAAGAACAGGGTCTCAATTCCATGCCCTCCGACAAAGCCAGGTCTTAACGGCTTTGCGGAAGGCAAGTAGATTTGGGATGGTTCTAATCTCCGCGGGGAGCATATTCCAGAGGGACGGTGCCGCTACAGAGAAGGCCCTAGCCCGTGGACCCACCAGCCGACATTGCCTGGCCGACGGTATCCGGATCAAGCCCTCCCTGTGAGATCTAACCAGGCGCTGGGAGGCATAAGGTAGCAGTAGGCGGTCTCGCAGGTATCCCGCTCCTAAGTTAGTAATAGCATTGATTTGTTTGATCCAAATTAAAATATGATATGTTTTTATAAAGCTCTAGAAACTTTTTACAAACTTTTTGCTGATACCAGGACTGAAAAGTTGATGATTCATGGATTTATATATAGATAAAGGATGGATTGTAGGTAGAAAAATTGTTTAAAAATTGTTAAATTTTGCCAAATGTGAAGACTTATCACATTTGTTTTTATTTGTTGTGATGAAGATTAGAAGATGGTTCTTTATATATGTTCTTTCTTTTTCTTTGCATTTTTTCTTTCTTACTATTTCTTTTTGAGTTTAGTTAACATTTATTTTACCATGTAATTAAAATATTTAATAAAAATTATAAAAAATGTAGCACATGAAAAAGACAGATGTCATAAATAAAGATTAGAAAGCCTTTAGACCTTCAATGAAGAATGCTTGCAGGAACTGGGCATGGCTAGTCTAGTGAAGAGAAGGACCAGGGGAGACATGAGAGCAGCATTCCAATATTTGAGTTGAGAGAGGAAGGGATCAAACTATTTTCTGAAGCACCCGAAGGCCAGACAAGGAATAATGGATGGAAACTGAACAAGGAGAGATTTAACCTGGAACTTTCTGACAGTGAGAACAGCTTGGAACAGCTTGCCCTCGGAAGTCATGGGAACACCATCACTTGAGACTTTCAACAAGAAATTAGACTCCCTTCTGTCAGAAATAGTGTAGGATCTCTTGCTTGGGCAGGGGGTTGGACTAGATGACCTACAAAGTCCCTTCCAACTCTGATTATTTGTTATCTGTTATCTGTTGGTCATTGTCATCTGAAGTTATTTTGATGGAAACAGAATGCTTAAGGGTATAGTAAAATATGAAAATCTCCTTACATTTCAGTAGAAAAGATGCATTATGTAATGGTATCTGTCATTTCTCTTTAGATTTAAGCTTCCTTATGATTTCTCTATGATTAGGCTACTACCTGCTCAGATATATAATACATGCATAATTCTTCCTTTGTCCAAATACAGCAGATCTAATATTCTTATAAAATTGAAATAAAACTACCAGCTGAAGTTTGTTAAATTAATGCCCTAAACTCTTTAAAATCAAATATTTCTATTACTTTCCAAAGACTTCAGACTGAGTGGGTCAGAAATATAGCATCATTTTTCAACAAAATATGCAGAGGTGGTATCCAGCAGGTTCTGACCAGTTCTGGAGAACCAGCAGGGAAACTGTTATGTATGCAGAGTTCAAAATGACTGGTTGTGTTGTAAAGTGTTTGAATTCATTGGTTGTAAAAGTGCGGGAAAACCCTGCACTCTGATTGGCTGACAGCCGCGGCAGCCGGCTATAAAAGGCTGCCGCGCCTGAGCCAGTTGGGTCTGTTCTGAGCTGAAGTCACAATAAACTTTGAGCTGTAGCACTCCGCGTCCTGCCTCTCCGTGCAAACTTAACAGAAACTTTAAGTAGTTCAGAGAACCGGCAAATACCATCTCTGACTGGCCCTGCCCTCATCTATTCTCTGCCTCCTGAGTCCCAGCCAATCGGCTGGATCTTCTTTTGTTGCCCTGCACAGGAGAATGGAGCTGGAAAACAGATTAGTAGGGTGGGGAAGGAATGGGATTTTGCAATAACCTTCCCCTGGAATGGGCTGGGAATGGAGATTTTACAGTATCCTTCCCCTGCCATGCCCACCAAGCCATGCCCAACAAGCCATGCCCACCAAGCTACGCCCACAGAACTGGTAGTAAAATTTTTTGAATCCCATCACTGAAAATATGACATGTCAATGTCTTCTTCAGTTAGCAGGTGTGTATGTATGTGTGTGTACAGAAGTGGAAAATAGTAGTAGACAAATCAAAGGGGCACACAAATACAAAATACGAATAACAGAGACAGAGATAATTAAGTAAAGATGTTAATACTTAAAATAAAAATTCATCTGGAATTATTGATAGTCATCCTAGGACTGATAAATCAACTTACTTTTGAATATGTTATAATAGTCAACATTTCAATTCTTGTGCAAACAGTTAAAGCTAAGCTTACTGTGGACACATTATGGGAAGACCTAGCTCTCTGGAGAAGGTTGTAATGTTGGGAAAGGTGGACCATTCTCATCAGGAAAAACATGGGTAAGTGTTATAGTGAGTATAACAATGGTGGATCATTGGATGATCTGAAAGACCAGGTTAAAGATAGATTATCACAGAGAAAATCTGTATGTATGGTTGCTAAGAGTTTACAATGTCTTTGTTAGGGTTACATTCAGAGGTGGTATTCAGCAGGTTCTGATCTGTTCTGGAGAACCGGTAACGAAAATTTTGAGTAGTTCAGAGAACCGGCAAATACCATCTCTGACTGGAGATTTTACAGTATCCTTACCCTGCCACGCCCACCAAGCCACGCCCACAGAACGGGTAGTAAAATAATTTTGAATCCCACCATTGGTTACATTATCAACCAATCAATCAATCAAAAGTGAAAAGCTAGAAAAAACATTCAAGACTGAGAAAACAGCATAATAAACAAGAAGAATCCCCTTTTTCTGGTTTTTTTCTGCCAAACATTCATAATTTAGTCAAGACTGTGATTATTTTTTATATAAATTCACAGATGACTATAAATAAAGGCTTTGAGAGGAGAGGGAGAATAAAATATATCAAACAAATAAGTATAGGCTCAAATAATTAAAAAGGTGTTACGTTCAATGGTGCAACTCAGTCAACCAATCAATTATTACAATCATTGACTAGAATTCTACTGGGAAAAAAATGAATTACAAATGTAGGCTTACAAAATAAAAGAGGAAAAATAAGCATTAATAACTAAATAATCAATATTATTAGTTACAATAGGTTTTATAAACGATATAGTAAAATTTGGCACATTCCAAGAAACTGAATCATGCTGGCCAGCTAACAGCAGTAACATTTTCTGAATGACACAAAATTTTAATGCAATCCTTAATTATTAAGGATAGGAATTCTAGAATACACTCATTCTGAACTGCGATGATCAAGAGACCAACAGACTGTATGCTCCAGATATTATCTGGGATTGTCTCTAAAAAGGCTTAGCTGGTCTGGGACAAGTGCCAATGTGATTCGGTTGCCTAGAGGTCACACATAGAAACTTGGTAAACAAGAGAATAGTACTTCATTAATGTCACTGTAAAAATGAACAACAACACATTGTCTCCAAAGTACATAGAGCCAAATGGCCCATTTAAGGAGTGCAATTACCGTTAACAGTATTTACAGTGATGAAACATCGAAGACCCAGAGCAAGAGCTAATGGAACTCTTCTGGATCTTTGCACATTTGAGCCATAAATTAGTTCAACTCTATATATACCTGACCAAGTTTGGTATCTTCTTAACAAAATCCTGACAAAGTTTTTAAAAAAATTTCAAATGGTGTTGATGGGAGAGCAGCAGCCTTTCAGATTATTTTAAAACATAGTTATAAGAGCTGTAGGGTTTACACAGGAATACTGGAGAATTCCAGTTTGAGAGGCTGGGAAAAGTTTTTGTTCTGGTTTTTGCAACATATTAAATTAGGATTAGAACACGGACCAATGTGAAACAAATTCTGATGTTTCTAAGAATTGTGTAGAATTGAAATGGAGATAGATAGTTGTGGCGAATATTTTTGGCCCCTGTAGTTATTCAGAGAGAAAGCTTGAAGGTGGAATCTTGACTTAATTTGAAAGAATAGATTCAGAACCAGAACATTTTCATTGATTTAATATCACTGATTTGCTTTAGTCATGATATAACTTTTATAGATGGAACAGCAGCCTATTATTCATCATTTTTTCCACCATTTCATAGATATACAGCAATAACATGATCAGCTGATAAACTGATAGGTTTTAGATAATCCAGATTTATGAATTAAAATCATAATAGCATTTTCTTTATTTTGGCCAATCTACTAGTATCAAGATCAAATTATAGTTCAGATATCCTTATTTTGCAATTCCAAGGTAGGTTTTGTCCTACCTTGGGATGGTAAATGCCATCCCAACCAGGGCAGAAATTATTAAGCTGATCTAAATAGTTTTCTTAGATTTTGAAGAAGCAGGACAGAAGGAATGTTGATATTTTAAAACTTTAATATAGGAAAAGACTTCAAGAAAACAAATGGCTCATAGTTGCTAGGCTCAAATATTTTGGCACATTATGTGAAGACCAAGAACCTCCAGTCAGCCTACAATGCTGGGAAAGATGAAAGGAAAGAGAAAAACAGGATAAACATTAGTAAAATGAATGGACTCAATTGTAGTGGCAATGGGTGCACCACAACCTGAAGATCAGGTTAGGGATAGATTATTTAAAATCTATGTACCTGTTCACTAAAAGCTAACATCAACTTGATGGTACATAATCAATCAAAAACAGTTTTCCATTTCAAAATCCACATGTAAACATCCTCCATCCCTGAGCAGCATAATATAAACTTGAAAATAAGAATTACTATTGATCAATTTTGTTCAATTTGAAAATAAGAATTACTATTGATCAATTACTATTGCTAAACTCTCATGAAATCATCTGCCAGAGTCTCAGAATTACTTATAATAGTGGACCATATCTTCTTCTACCACTCTGGTTATATTGATATTCTGAAACTGAATTCCACTGAAATTCCTTATCCTTAATAAAGAGATAACCACAGACAGATTTCTATAAAATGTCTCCAACTGTTTATTTCAACCTTTCTAATAATTATCTAAACTACAGATTTACACTACCTATATTCCACGAGATAATAAGTGAAAGTATGCTTAATATTTCTAAATGTTGCAGTCTACTTCTAAACACCTTCAGTTTATTCAGTTTATCATGGGGCCAAACATCACATTTCCTTTTTAGGGTTCTCTGTGAAAATATCCTAACTGGATACAATAAAATAAACCCTGTTTTGCTTTTTTGACATTCTGCAGAGTTTTTCTGGTTATCAGTAACTGTGATAATACTATAAGAAATATACCTAGGTGAAGGGGTGACTTATCTTAGAGAACTTCCTAGCCATTATGAGGACATGATTTATCTAGAATTTCTAAATCTAAGATAAAATTTATAAATACTGTATATGAATCAACCAAATATTTATTTATTTATTTATTTATTGTTTGGACTTATATGCCGCCCTATCTCTTGAAGGACTCAGTGTGGCTCACATCATAAAAACACACAATACAAAATTTAAAAATTATTAAAATTATTATTAAACCACAGCCAAACAATTATCTAAAACCCATAAAAACTAGACATAAGAACGTATTAAAAAAACCCACCCCACTCAGTCCAGGCTGGCCTGTTGGAAAAGCCACGTCTTCAGAATGTTTGTGTCAACTATCCCACTCAGTGCATGCAGCAAATAAAGACTTCTGGGCCATTCTTTGTTTCCAAGAGTATAATTTACTGAGCAGATATGGATATGAAAGTAAGTGAAGACAATTCTAATGGTTTCACATGCAAGCAGGACTTTGGGCACCCATTCTCTGCAAAAGCAGATGGGTGCCTGAAGTTGTGTGAGACCATGGCCGCCAGAAGTTTCCAGTTTCTGTCTAGGCGAAAAATGTTTGAGTGCCGATGGGGAACTTGGAAATGGATCAAAATTGCTCCACTTCCAACTGCCCCATCGGCATGAAAATGAAGCTTCTGGTCTTTGTCCAGGTGAAAAGTTTGAATGGGGCACTTGGAAATGGAGTGAAATTGGGGATGTGCATGAGACAATAAGTTGTAGAATTTACCCCTCCATTCATTGAGGAGGAGGGAACTCTGATGGGCACTGTCCTGACTAAGATGGGTCCTGTCATGTGCGAGAGCAACAGTGAGGGAGAAGACAACCTGATGGTAAATGGCCCCATCATCCCCATGACTGCTAGGTTGAGGTCACTGTGGCTTCTTTGGGCAGTAAAGGGATCTTAATGGCCTATTGAACTTGGGGTGTACTAGGTGCCTAGTCAGCCTCCTAGTGGTGGAGAAGCTAGGCATGAGACTGAGGAAGTTGAAAAACCCCATAACCTTTTCTCAACCAGATGGGTCAATAGTGGGCAGGATCAAGAACTGTTCTAAATTTTTTCAGGTTTTGCTGTGCAATAATAACTTCCTAGTAGGGGTGGGATTCTACCAGTTCGCACCTATTCACTAGAACTGGTTGTTAACATTATAAGCAGTTTGGAGAACCGGTTGTTAGAAGAAATTACTGGGCTAATCCTGTAAGGAAGGCAGGAAGGAAACATTCTGGTGTTGCTTACAGAAATTGCCTCTCTTCTCTTAGGACCTCTCTTGGCTGGTACTTTGCTTGTGTGAAGTGACCATTCAAACTTACAATGGCACTGAAAAAGACTGACTTTTTCACACTTACGTCAGCATCATGAGAAGCGATGCATCCTCTGGAGTTGTTTTTGAATCCACCCCTGCCCCAGTAAATGACAGAAAATGGCTACTTTCTTAGAAAGGCAAACTATGCTCTTGATGCTATGTGTATATTCAAAATATCTCAGGCTCTCTTCATAGCCAGTTCATTTGGATAAATCTCCACAGCTCCAGCAAATTACAGCAGGAGGTTCCCTTTTTTGCAATGATCAAATATGTGTGGCCAAAGCATATCCAACTTTGATATGCTGTAGCTACATCCTGAAAGGCTTGACAATGAGTGCTGCTTATATACATGGTTTGAAGAAGGTCATGATTCATAACTGAAAATGCACGGAGGTGGAGTGAACTATTTCTCCTTTTTACTGAGAGAGCAGTAAACATTTAACTATAATAACCCTATCCTTCCCCAAATATAATTTTATACCAGTCTCAATGACATAGAACTCCCACAATTACCCATTTCTTTTCCTTCATTATACTTAACTAAATGTAACTAGCAGACAAGCTTCCATCTTCCCCAGAAAATGACATATTTCAGTGTCTTCTCTATACTTCTTTTGCTTGGATTCAAAACCAGATCTGATTCCTGCATTGATCAAGGCCAAATAATATTTCCCACACTTCCTTAATCTACTCTGTTGTTTTCAGATGGTTACATACCCAAATTTACCAAAGTCCCTAAGAGGGGCTGCCTTTTTTTCCATCTGTAGCCCTGTTCTCTCTTTTTCTCTCTCTGTTGTTTTGTTCCTTCTTTATCCAACTTTCTCTCCTCCAGCTCTGTCTTCTCCAGAGTATCACTTTTTTCTTTCCTTCAACCAAAACTGTTTTTCTTCTTTTGTCTCTCTCATCTAACTAGTCCAGCTCAAGCAATATAAAATCCAGTTTCTTTCATACTCTCAATGCTAGATTTTTGTCCTCCAGAAATAAATTTCTACTCTAGCCAAGCTCCCAATTCTTAGGTTCTCCTGTCAGATCATCCACCCAGCATCTGCCACTGTCTCATTCGGGTTTCCATACATCGAAGTAGTCATCAAGCTTCATTTGCTGTTGTTCAGTTTCTAAGTTCTGTCCAACTCTTCGCAGCCCCATGGTTCATTCCAGCTTCCCTCCAGCTGCCAAATCTCATCTTAAGATCATCACCCAGCAATCAAGAATCATTTACTTACACTAAGCTTAAATGACTCTAGTTAGGTTTTCACACCTTTGACACTACAGATATGGCTGTGTTTAACCAATGCTAGCCTATTCTTTTTGTACACTGTAGGGGTTTTTCCTCCTTGTTCTTAAATCATATGGAAGCTTCCTTGTGACTATATGATAAATTATGTTTTGGCAATTTACTGGATAGAGTTCATTTGCGCTGCTGGCTATAATTACCTCATGTTCTTAAGTGCTACATACAGCAAATACGTGTTCTCAAATCCAGAAATTAGTTCCTGGAGGGCAAGAGGTCATTTTCTACACATTAATCACTCTTCCCTCTTGAAATAAAAATTTCAGCTAAAACACACACAGCAGTTGAAGTCAATGAAGTATTGTTCACATTATCATTAATTGCATAATTAAATAAAAGGGGAGATGAACATGGAAGTCTCTACAAAGCAGCTATATAAATGTAATCCTTTAATCTGCTTCTTTATTAAGTAGACTATTTTGCAAGTAAAAACTCATGAATTTGTTGAAATTGCAGATTTCTATATAATTGCAACCAGTAGGGTCAGATTAGCTATTAACTATGTTTTACTCTTATGGAAACAAGAGTGCACAAATGGCTTCATTTCCCCCGGCAATTAGTAACATTTTGTCATCACAGCAAAACCTAATCCAGTTTTATTTGGAGCAATTTCAGCAGCAAGAAAGAGCAAAAGAAACCCTCTACAAATTTTAGTTGGACAAAATGTTAAATTGCTATTGTACTGGCAAAAAACAAAAACAAATTCTTCAAGGCTCTGAGTTCAAAGGCTCACCATGTATATTTTTCTATATATTATTACTAATTAACTGTAAGCTAGATACATCAGTGGTCTTCAACCTGTGTTCCTAGGGATCTGTTTGGGAATTTATATAATTGATAATAAACAACTCAATAAAGGAATTCATGATGATGTGTATGTTTCCATAGAAGACACAGATCACAGAGCAGTCCTAGGATGGTTGTTTTTGATGATTTCTAGAGATATGTTCAAGCAAAACTTGGGGTCTAAGAACTAAAGCTTCAGAGCTTCAATGCAATATTTAATGCTAAAACTCAATGTACACTTTGCTAGTAAACTAGTCATTACATTGTTTCAGCCCAGCATGATATTTCCTCAAAATAAGTAGTGCTCCCTTCCCCAATTTTATTATAGCAGCAACTCTATGGAATAGATTTGGCTGACAGAAGTGGCTAGTTGAAGTCATCTCATGAACTTCCATTGCTGAAGGTAGACTTGTTATACTGTACCTGGATCTTTATAGTCCTGATCTACTGCTTACCCAATATCACAATAATTCAGACATGTTAAGCTACAATTCTGTTTATTCTCATTCAACAAGGTTATTAGAAAGATGAGAATTACAACTTCAATCCAGAAACATCATGCTGGGGTCCTTGGTACTCCCTCAGCTTGTTTGCTTTCTGACAGACCCAGAAAACATCATGAGTCATGGTGGTGTAGTAGTTAGAATGCATATTGTAGGCTGATTCTGCCGACTGACAGCCATTCAAATCTCATTGGGTGAAGGCTGATTAGAGCCTTCCAAGGTCGGTAAAAAATGAGGATGCAGATTGTTGGAGGCAATATGCTGACTCTGTAAGCTGCTTAGAGAGGGCAGTAAAGCACTCTGAAGTGGTATATAAGTCTAACTGATATTGCTATTGCTATTAGTGCTGGAAGGAAGTAGGGTGATTATGTCAGCTGATGAAAACTCCTTAATTTCACAACTCATGGACAGATAGTTTCAGCTGGCCATCCTAGACCAAGCGAAGTCCAAGAATGCTAAAGAATTCCTGAAAGCCTGGCACTCAGACAAATCAGTCATCAACAGGCTCATAGAGATAAACAACATCTACATACCACTCTAAACAGACAATCCAGAAGCCCCAAAGGAAACAAAAACATATTTTTACCAGCAATAAACACCTCAATAAGCAGAGATTAAGATCAAGATTAATACTAGAACAACAATCAAGAAGTAAACAGTACCCCAGTCAAGGAACTACCAACTCAAATGAACCAACTGACAGTAAACAAGAGCTTAATCAAGGAACCACCAAGAACACTTCCACCAACACTGACAGGGCTATCCACTAGTATGTAAAAGAGAGCAAACCCCATTCTCTTTTAGCACTGGTGATATTACCTAGTTGGGTAATGAAATGTTTGCATGAAAACAACCAAGCTCAGAGAGAACCAAGGACCCCACAATTCAACCTTGAGCTACAAATATTCTCTTTTACTGGTGCATCATGATAGAGAAGGAAATCTCTTTTGCATCATGCATGTTTTATATTTAACAGAGGTGATCAATAACAGCAAGATACATGATTGAGTAGAAGCATTCAGAATGTTGAGAATAAATATTCTCCTTTTTTGGCTGTTATGAATGATGTCTTGAATGGTGCTATTTAAAATCATATCACCTCTTAAATGTGAATTGATTTCAGGAATTTTCTGCCAGGTTCTCTGATGAAATATTGTCTTCAATTGTATTGCTACGTAGGGACATAGGGACAACTATGGATTTCAGATACCAATGGAGCAGAACTAAATAGAAATTTCCTGTGAGTTCTTACCTTTAATCTTTTTTCAACTATTTGTCTATGGGGTTGCTAATAATATTTCCTTTCTATCTTTATTTTCTCAAGCCTACTTGCACCATTATTTTTTGTATTATAAAGAATCTTGACAAAATGCTAAAGACCTACCTTCAGTAGAGCATGTGGCTAAAAGCTGTACTGTATTTTAATTAATAAAATGTGGTTGCACATATATATCTATCATTCCAAGTGTGTCTTTTGAGTACTTTCAATTCCTATGCTTCCATCCACATTTAAACAAGACAAGGGATTTCATACTGTTTGGAGTTGCTGAATAAAGTGTCTGTAATATTTGACTGGCAAAGTCTGGGTAATAGCAGATGTACTCCTCCATTTGTCATGAACTAGAAAGCAGGCAGGGGTCAGGGTTTAATGAAACCACACGTGTTGAATGGAAAAGATCATCTCAGCCTCATCAGCAACGCCTGCACAAATAATTCATTCCAGGCAAGTCTCTGCTTTCCACAGAAGAATATGGGCCAAATGCCATTGGGAAAATTAAATTATATGTAAATAGTTCAGGCCCACCATAATATTATAAGCATATGACCAGAGGCAGGGTACAACCATAGTAACCAATTGTGTACTTATCCAGATTAATTTAAAGAACAATTGATTATGGTTGGTTCAGTGAAAACAGCTTGCTTGCCTACTTTAAGAAGTATATTTGGGGAGGGAAGAGGGGCCTTGAGTTGCCTTTCCTAGTGCCACCTGTCCCTGATGCTTCTCCTATCCAATCCTTATTTTGTTTAGAAATAGGATTTTTCTCTTCTTGTTTGTGTTTTGATTCAGATCTTATTTTTTTCTACCCTTTTCATTGTACCAAAATAATATTTAAACCATTTATTATCTTTCCTATGCTTTGTTTAAAGTAGTTATTTACTGCTTTTTATGGTGTGTTTGGAATTTAAAATCATTTAAGATGAAAAATAATATGAGAACTCATTACGTCTAGTGTTAAAATGATTTTCTAAAAGAAAATCTATATGCCCTATCATGGGCTCTTAAATCCCTTGGTGACTGATGTGTTTCCAATATGCCCCTAGAGCAGGGGTCGCCAACCTTTTGGACCTCAGGGACCACCAAACTCATACTTTTAAATCCCGAGGACCACTAATATGATTTTTTAAAAAGATAATGTATTTAATATAAAAATTTTAATTTTTATATTAAATATAAATTTAATATTAAAAATCATGCACACACATATATATCATAAAAATGCTTATTTAATAATAACAAAATCGTAAATGCTTAATCATAACAAAATAAAATGTTTAATTGTAACAAAATTATTAAAGTTAGTTGCAATTATTACAAAATATTGAAGCATTTAAATATTACGCATTTTTAGTGTGATATTTGTTCCTGCTTGTTTGAAATAAGTTTATGGATTTTTGGCTCCAATAACATTACTACAAGGCGGAGAGTGGTTTTTATTTCAAGATGAGACCGATACCGAGTTTTAATTGTGGTGACAGATGAAAATGTCTTTTTGCACAAATACGTTGTTGAAAACTGAATCAAAATTTTCATTGCTTTTTCACTCAGCAACGGGTATTCATTTTTTATGGAGAGCCAGAAATGAGGTCTTGAGATGGATGACTGGAATTTAGCTTTGAGACAGTTGTCAGATGGTAGATCGATGAGGCTCTCCTTTTCATGCATACTTAAATTGCTATCTGTTTCCTGCAAATGGATCTATTATCCACATATTGCCATGTCTGGGATCTTCTTTCTTTGGGTAATGACCAAAAGATTCTGTGAGTGACTCTAAGTGCTGTTGAACAATGGTTATCACCTGCCAGTTGACATCTTTCTCTCTCATATACTCCTAAAATTTGAAGATCTTCTTCAGCCAACCGCTTTTGCTACAGTAATATTTTCTTTTGAAAAGCATCCATTTTACCTTGTAGCTTGAACACGTCCTGAAATTGACCTTGCAAAGATAAGTTTAATTCATTTAACAACGAAAAAATATCTGCCAGGTATGCAAGCTTGGCTACTCACTCATCGTTGGACAAGAGTTCTTGAAATTTTGGATTATTTTGCTGGCAGAAAAATACTTTCACTTCTTCACACAGGGCGAACAGTCAGGTTAGTATTTTGCCCCTTGACAGCCATCTCACCTCGGCGTGAAGAAGAAGATAAGTATACTTGGAACCCATTTCTTCACAAAGTGCCTCAAACATTCAAGAATTGAGTGCTTTGTGTCGAAGTTCATTTACAATTTTCATAACATCTGATAACACTTTGTGTAGTTCAGGGGACTTCTTTTTCGCCGCAAGTTGCTCATGGTGTATAATGCAGTGTGTTGACAAAGTGTCTGGTTGACCAATTTTTTTCACATCTGCAACAGTTCCTGAAAGATGTCCAGTCATGTTTGTGGCACCCTCTGTACATATCCCAATACATTTTTTCCATTCAATTCTGTGTTCGAGGAAATAACTCTTCAGTGCTTCAAAAATCTCAGAGCTAGTTGTTCTACCCGGCAAGTTGAGTGAGCAAAGTAGTTCTTCCTGTAACTCTCCTTCACACTCAATCCTCACAAAACAAAGGAGAAGTGCCTAGTTACATATGTCTGTTGATTCTTCAAGTTGAATGGTGCGTTTTTCACCAGTTTTACAACTTGATTTTCAATATCTTCAGCCATGTCTTCAATTCTGCACTTGACAGCGTTAGCAGACATAGGAATTGCTTTCAGTTTCTGGACAGCCTGCTTTCCCAAAATCTCTTCACAGGCTTGTAACATGCAAGGCTTAATTAAATCTTCTCCAATTGTATATGGCTTTTTATTTTTTGCGATCTAAGTGCTATCAGAAAAGAAGCCTTTAATAAGGACTTTTCTTCAACAGTCATTTTTGTTAAAGCAGTTACTTGCTTTTGCATATTTTCACACATTCTTTGAAAATATTCAAGTGGTTTGCTGGCTAAATCTGGGTGTTTTGTTTGCAAGTGTCTTCTGAGTTTCAAAGGTTTCATGCCTTCATTGGATAAACTCTCAGAACACACAACCCAAAGCAGCTGTGGATCCAGCTCACTACCAGGTCCTTGAATAAATCCAAATTTCAAGTAGTCCGAATCATATTTTCTTGATACTTTGAGGTTTTTTTCCTTTCTGCCTCCAGTTTGAATGTTCTTCCTAATGGTTCCTGATGAGGACTGTGGACACTCTGAATCATTGATCAGCTCATGGTTAAGTGAAGTATACATATTGTTGTTGTTACTATTATCATTAGTAACATTATCTTTTGTATTGCTAAAGAAATGCAAAATATTCCTTTGCTTTTTTTCACTCATCATGGAAACCATTCGAATCTAAAACCAAACGAGAAATGATAGTTGTCAAAATCAAATTATTTGATGCCATTAAATATTACAGTCAAAGAAAATAAAGTTAAGGTCAAACTTACCTAAAAAGAGCATCAACCTAGCTTGACCCTGGGGCGTTGTGTGTCCAGACACTTTCTCTTGGCCTCTGGGCAGGAGGCCCAAGAGAAAGCACCTGCTCCAGGCACACAGCCTTCCAGGAACCACTTTTGTGTTCCTTCTCTCAAGAAGCTTGGTCAGTCTGAGTGAAGGGAAATGAAGACGGGCAGACTAATGGTGGTGGGAAAGTCAGTCACATATTTCAGGGTTGTAGTAGCCACAGGACTGGCCCTTTGGGGCAGCTGCTCCTGGATGACCAAAGGGTCAATCCTGTGATGACTACAGCTCTGGAAAATGGGATCGGTCCATCTGGGGAGGGAAAGCAGTGCTGAATGGGGGGGCAGGGGGCAAGTGGGGGCTGTCCTGGGGGGCAAAGTTGGGAACTGTGGGGCAGAGCAAAGGGAAAGGAGGGGCCTCTCTCCTCCTTTGGGGGGAAAGAGGGAGGATTTAATACTGCTGGAATTCACGTGGTGCCTGGAGGTTGGGAAAGTCTGGACGGGGAGGAACTGGCTCCCCCTCAAATGGAAGAAAAGCAGAGCCGCCCCCCAAATCTGGTCTTCCTGTCATTTCATATCACCCCCAAGTCAGAGGAAACCTCTCCCTCCTTTGCCAGGTTTGGCTGCCTGAAGTTGGCAGAGGGAAGGAGGGCCGGACTGGAAGCCTCCCTCCATGTGCACCTTCCAAAGTGACAGAAGAATGGGCGGTGTGTGTGTGTGTGTGTGTGTGTGTGTCTGAGCTGAGGGGCCTCAGAGCAATTGCTTCTGGGAGAAGCAAAGACAGAAAGGGGGCTTTGCTCTCCTTGAGGGACAGTGCCTTTCAGCCACCCCTCCAGGGGCTTCTGAGCAGGCAGCTGCCTGCAGAAGGACTGCCGCCCTCAGTGATTAATTGGGGGAGGGGAGGGGGAGAAAGTGGGGGCTCCTTTCATATCCTGGGTGGAGGATTGAGAGAGCTCAGATATGTAGCTGAGGAAAAGCTGCAGGGGCTTTCCAGCCTCACCTGGAAGGCAGGCAATGAAAGGTGTTGCTTTAGTGCTGCTGTCAAACCTAGCCACAGCCAGTGATATTTGGGGGTGCAGGGGAAGAGAGAGAGAGACAGCATCTCTCGCATTACTAGGGGAGGAAAGGAGGTGAAACAAAGCTCACTCTTTCACTGAAAACGCCAACCTACCACGTTCTAGGAATTCTTCAAAACCACCAAACGCTCCCACTCACAGTTCTCACACCTCCCAGCTCTTCAAGGGATCCTGGAGTCAGGTCCCTGAGATTGGGGTGGGATTCAAATTTTTTAACAACCGGTTCTGTGGGCGTGGCTTAGTTGGTGGGTGTGGCTTGGTGGTCATGTGACTGGATACGTGTGGCCAACTCAATGTCACTCAGGGCGCTTCTCGGTGGGTGTCTCATGACAGTGGTGGTCATGCTGACTGGATACCTAAGTGGCCAACTCAATGTCACTGTCAGTCCACGCTCCTCGCCTGGCCTCTCATGACAGTGGGGATGCTGCAACGGTCCTAAGTGTGAAAAACGGTCATACGTCACTTGTTTCACTGTCATTGTAACTTTGAATGGTCACTAAATGAGCTGTTGTAAGTCAAGGATTACCTGTACAAAAATACAAAAAGCTTCTTTGCTTGCAAAAGCTGCCGTAAATTCCAAACATTAGATTAAAAATACCTGCAAGCTGGAGTTACAAATCAGGCAGGGTGCCAGAGCACCTTGAGGAGTTAAAATAGTTAAAATGCAATGATAACTATCAGCAGCCAACTCTTGCTCATAAAGTGAAACCCTTTAGCAGAGAGGTCATTAAAGCTCTCCACAAAGAGCACACCTAGGAAAAGCAATCCCCATATGCACCACTTAAAGATACTAGCTGGTCTCACACATCTCAGAAGAGGAAATAATCCAGATTTAAGGAAAGGTGGCAAAAATATTTGAATGCCACCACTGACTGATACCCCTGTGTATCAGTGTAGCCACTTGGTTAGTTCACAATCGCCTTTCTTTCCCACCATCAGCAAGCCACCCGGGGCGGAGTTCCCTCCCCTGCTGTTGGTCTTACCTTCCAGTTCCAGCTTGCGTGGCTCTCTACTGCTCAGTCTCAGTCAAGGTAAGTTTTGTGCTCGGCTGAAAGGTGGGGGTTAGTGGGTGGATGGGCCATGTGGGCAGAGCAGCCTTGTTTTCCCACGCGGCTCAGATTAATTGTTTTCAGGTGACATTTCTTCTGTGGCCCACCAAAATGTTTCCCCAGCCCACCAGTTGGTGACCACCGCTCTATAGGGTAATAAAGTTGCTTGGATGAGCAGGGGGCAGAGAAGAGTCAAACTTATGGATTACAGAAGACAGAATTTTGATACACTGGCATGTCAGGTCAGAGCCAATGACTTAAAATCCCGAAGGATGAAAATGCCCAAGAAGTATGGAAAATATGGTAGAATTGCAGAAAATTTCTGCAGGATAGGTAAGAAAGAAACAAGGGTGGGTGTACACAGAACTTTCTAAAATGATGAAAAGACAAAGGGATATGGTACAGTTTAGATTAGGCAAGGAAAGATTTTTTTAAAATCACTTATTGTACTATCAATAAATACAAGTAAATAAATATATTGCACAATACAATAAATACTTTCTGACAGATTATTGATATAATAGATTAGGGGAATGCCATGGACAATGGGAATGCATGCAACAAATTTCTATTATTATCATCATTAATAAAAGTACCAAATATGGGCTAGATGATAAAACTATTGACATAATTGGCTGAATGACTATTCCAAGAGGACACTCAGGTATGGTTCCACATTTGCTTGAAGAATAGTATCCAGATCCTCTGGTGTTCAATTTTCATATTAATTACCTAAGTAAAAGGGTTGGAAGTATGATTTGATACTTTAGAAGAGGGCTACCCTTGCGGATTACTCGGAGGTTGCAGCTGGTGCAGAATGTGGCCATGCGGGCTGTGATGGGGGTATCCTGATACTCCCATGTTACACCCCTCCTGCGCGACTTGCATTGGTTGTTGGTTGCCTTCTGGGTTTCCTTCAAGGTGTTAGTAATAACTTATAAAGCCCTAAATGGCTTGGGTCCAGGATGCTTGCAGGAACGCCTCCTGCCAGCATCACACTCCGATCGCCTCGTCGCTCCCACAGGAGGGCCTCCTGGGAATACCGTTGGTTAGGCATTGTCGGCTGGCGGTCCCCAGGGCTAGGGCCTTTTCTGTGGGAGTGCCCACCCTATGGAATCAGCTCCCCGTGGATTTTTGTTTGGCCCCTGATCTCCGCCCCTTTCGTTGAGACCTGAAGACTTGGCTGTTTCAGCAGGCCGGCCTGGATTGACCCGGGTGGGTAGTTTTAATTGCATTGTTAATTATTGTAATTTTAATTGTTTTTAATTCATTTTTAGTAATTTATAGACTTGTATTTGTTTAATTTTTTTTATTGTAAATGTATTCTTTTATGTTCAGCCCCTGAGTCCTTAGGGAGAAGGGCGGCATACAAGTCTAAATAATAAATAATAAATAAGAATAAATAAGAACATTCAAAAAGATCTAGTAGGCCAAAATGAATAGTATGCAATTTAATGTGAAGAAATGTAAAGTGCTGCACTTGTGAAGTAAAATGAAAGTTATTATTATAGGATGGGGAATACATGGCTTGGCAATAGCAGATATGAAAAGGATCTAGGTGTTCTAGTACATCACAAGTTGTGCAACATCAGACAGGAAATGCAGCTACTGAATAGGTAAATGCTACTTTGGGATGTATTATAAGGAACATAGAGCCCAGCTGACAGGAAGTAGTTATCCCTATATACTTTTTTCCCCTTGTACTTGGTCAAACCCAGGGGTGGGATTCTACCGATTCTATCCGGTTCTATAGAACCCCTTGTTTTCTAAGCAGTTTGGAGAACCGCAGTTAGAAGTAATTTCCTTTTGTTTTTTTCCACCCTTATTACATTCTTGGCAGACAGCCTAGACTTCCTGTCTCCAGAGCTTCTGAGGCTTTCTTAAAGGGGAAGGGTTGTTTTAAGATCTTTACACTGCTGTTGGGAGGAAATACTTCTCTGGACAATCAGCACTTTGAAGAAATAATTGAATAATGAAGCAAAGCTTTTAGTGACAGGGAACCAAGATGAGTGACACGCAGCAAGGCTTCTTGGCTAGCTAGAAAGATTAACATTCAAACGTAAGTTTACATACTCTTTCTGAGTTTTGGTCTAAAACTGGTTTTTGGTAAAGGTTAATTCTGTGCTTGGTGATGTTTAATCCTGTGTTTATTGATGGGATAATTTTCCCTATTCAGCTTCAACAAGCAACTACTGTTGTGATTTAATTATTATTATTATTATTTTTTAATTACATTTATATTAGCTCTCTGAGACTCAGGTGGCTTACAATTTTGTGTGCTCAGCAATATTTGCATTGTGAATTTTTTTGCCTCATGGTTTCTTTTTCTATCTGGGGAGGGGGTCTTCCTCACTGCTTTAATACTATCTAGCACTGTCCTTTTGGGGTAGACCAAGAGGCAGGATGCAAGCTTGGCACTGATTTTTTTATTGCCTTTCTGGGGGGCATGTGACCTTTCTTTAAATCTGGGTGATTTCCTTAGGATATCTTGTGAGGTGAGTGAGACCAGCTGGTATTTTTAAGTGATGCAAATGGATTTAAGGATTGCTTTTCCTGGGTGTGCTTTTTCTGGAGAGCTTAAATGACCTCTCTGCTAAAGAGTTTCACTTTATGAGCAAGAGATGGCTGCTTGATACTTAACTATTTTCATTCCTCAAGGTGCTCTGGCCCCCTGCCTGATTTGTAACTCCGGCTTGCAGGTATTTTTAATCTAATGATTGGTATTTAGGGCAGCTTTTGCAAGCAAAGAAGCTTTTGTATTTTTGACAGGTAATCCTTGACTTACAACAGTTCATTTAGTGACCATTCAAAGTTACAATAGCACTGAAACAAGTGACTTATGACCACTTATTTTTCACACTTATGACCGTTGCAGCATCCCCACTGTCATGAGAGAGGCAGGAGCGCCCCTTGACTTGAGTGATGTCGAAGTTGGCCCCTACCCAGTCACATGACCACTAAGCCACACTCAAACTAAGCCACGAGAACCGTTGTTAAAAACTGAATCACCTGGTCAAACCCCTTTGAAATAAATGTCCATTCTGGGTAATCCAGTTTAAAAAGAACATTGCCATTCATGATATGGTTACCTAGATGGTGAGGGCAAATCCTATGAGGAATAGTTAAAGGAACGGATATGATTATAGTGAGTAACAAAGGAACTGTAGTTCAGCATCATTAAGAATATGATGTCTAATATGTCTTTACCAGACAATGAATGTTGAATCTTGGAACCATTAGAACATTTCTGATGAAGATGTATATATTTGTATTCATCCATACTGCCTTGGGATGATTTGAACAGCAATTATATACTTTCCTTTCCTTTCTGTGAAGTATCAGTGCCCCACTTCATGGAGCAATAGGATACCTCTGATAATGGAAACTGAATGCAGATTGCAGTGATTGGATACTTTTCACAAGATAAAGCAGGATCATTAAATATGACTTTTTCAGCTGGCCAGACTGTTAAGGCTGTTGATTAATAAACATTTCTGTGAATAAACCTTTGTTCTGGCTAGATTAAATTATGCTGAATATGAAGAATCTAGTCTGATTTCCTAGATTCCTACATTGAGCTCTCCTTGAATTATAATATAAAAAAGAGAGAAGTACTACTGTAGAGGACAGCCAGTTTGATGTTGTTGTTAAAGCACTATGCTAGAAACTGGAAGACTGAGAACTCTAGACCCACGTTAGGCATGAAGTTTTGGACCAGTCAGTCTCTCTCTCAGCCTTAAGAATATGGCAACAGCAAACCATTTCTGAAGATCTTGTCAAGGCAGTCATCAGGAGTCAACACTAAACTGAAGATACCTCCACTCCTTTACTTTAGCACTGGTTCTGCTATGGGTGATTGAAGCCTGTTACAGTCATGAGGTTGACAATGAGATTGTGCCATGGCATACAGATGAACTTAAGGTATGATTGTGCTACAGTTAGATATAGCTGAGGAAACAAGGATGATTAGGGGACTGTAGACTAAAACTTATGAAGAACAGTTACAGGAACTGGGCATGGCTAGTCTAGTGAAGACCTGGGGAAACATGATAGCAGTCTTCCAATATTTGAGGGGCTGCCACAGAGAGGAAGGGGACAAGCTATTTTCTAAAGCACCTGTAGGCCAGACAAGGAATAATGGATGGAAACTGAACAAGGAGAGATTTAACCTGGAAATAAGGAGAAACTTTCTGACAGTGTGAACAATCAACCAATGGAACACCTTGCCCTTGGAAGTTGTGGGAACGTCATCACTTGAGACTTTCAAGAAGAGATTGGACTCCCATCTGTCAGAAATGGTGTAGGGTCTCCCACTTGGGTGGGGGCTTGGACTAGATGACCTATAAGGTCCCTTCCAACTCTGATTATCTGTTATCTGTTATCTTGTAGTGTGTACATCTGCATAAAAGCATAATTCTATCAGTGGTTGCATAGAAGAAGGCCAGGTCAGAATATAAGTAGCTATGATGATTAGAATAATTAGTAAACAATATATCAAACAAGAGGATTGTAAATGGTGAAGTAAAATTTATATATGTATAACAATTGTAATGCCAGAATGGATGAACCATGTTGTATTCTTATAATTAAAAAAGCAAAAAAAGTGATATAGAGAAAGACATATATAATGAAAGATATTAGGAAGATTTGTTAGTAGATCTCCAGCATCTCATTTTACACAATCTTGAAAAGAACTGGGGTTTTTTTTTGGACAGTACTGTATTCAATATGATTTCAAAGGAACTTGACCTGCCCTTGGTTCATTTCAGTAATAAATGTGAAAGAAAAATTCTTGATAGACAAAAACTGGGAAGGAAATCAGCAAAGCAATAAAGTTTTGTTCATCTTCAGGGACACTTTCTTATTATTTCTCAATCATTTAGCAGTATTTAAAATCCATGCAATTTTTCTTTTATTTATCCAGTTACTACTATTTTATCTTGCTTCTAATATGCTCCATTGCAAAGGCTCAATCCAGATGACAATCGCTTCAGAATTGAATTAGGTTTCTTTAGGAATATCTGTTTGAAGCTTTAATATTTTAGGCTTCAAGTTAAATCTGTTTTATTATCTTAAGTCTGAAGTGATTGTTGTTGTTTTTTTGCTATTCTATCACAGCTTTACTTTTAGCATGCCTTTTACAGCTTGGTCGTGGCAATGTGTTTTCATTGTTAATTTGATGTTATTATTGGAGCTCTTATGTGTTGACAATTGAATGTGCAACCTTTGGGGGAATTCAGGACACCCTGTGAGTTTTCTGGAAGCGAAAGGGGAGATTTGGCAGCCCAAAGGAGATATAGGCAAAGCAGAAAGTGACTGTGCCCATTTTTTCCTACTTTTATGATTTTTCGTCATAATCCACTCTCTCCCATCACATCCAGTCTCTAGTTTGCTACGTTCATTGCAGCCAACCAAAAGTTAGCAGTTATGGGGATGCAGTAGAGTTGTACAATCCAAAGTTAGCAATAACACAAGGAGAAGAGTTGTCTCAGTGGTGGGATTCAATTTTGTTTACTACCGGTTCTGTGGGTGTGGCTTGGTGGGTGTGGCAGGGGAAGGATACTATAAAATCTCCAGTCAGAGGTGGTATTTGCCGGTTCTCTGAACTACTCAAAATTTCTGCTGCCGGTTCTCCAGAACTGGTCAGAACCTGCTGAATACCACCTCTGCTATGTCTGCTACTTATTGCATTAATAAATAACATGAGAGCTAAGTAGGAATTTAATGTAACTTAATATTGATAAAAGTCAAGCTCAGTGTTGATGTCTTCATGATCCATGATTACTGAAGCAGTTTTTACTGCTTTCTTCCATGAATCTGTGAGGTTCTGATATTGTTTTCAGTTCCCAACATTCCTTTAGGAAGCACGATTTATTGTGAGATGTGCTATATGTTGTGGTTCCATAACATCTGGAGGACCAGTTTGCTTACACGGTGTGCTTATAATTTGATTTGAAAAAATACCAAGCAACCCTTCTCTAGCATTTAGGTATTGCTTTGTTATAGCTTTTGTAAGAGCAAGTTTGGTCTAGTGGATAAGACATTGTGCTGTCCAGCCAGTATATAGTTAATGGGAATTCATTGAGATTCATCTCAATGTCCAACTCTTTGCATAGCTGACTTTCTGGTGTAAAAGGATGGTAATCTTTCATCCCCAAAATGAAGGAGCAAGGGGTTGGGGCAGCAGAATGTTGTTGGGTTCCAGGCAACCCACCAAGGATCAATTCAATGACCAATCAGGATTACAGATGTGGCCAGATGACATGGACTACATTTGCCAAGATACCTTAACTACATTTACCATGATGCATTCCTTTAAGGGGACAGCTCCCAATTCCTAACTAACTATACCAATTCCCATTAACTATATACTGGCTGGACAGCACAGACATCAAGCTAGAAAGCAGAAGACCATGAGTTCATGCCCCTCTTAGCCATGAAAGCCAACTGGGTGACTCTAGGGTACTCACCCTCTCTCAGTATAACCCAGCTCACAGTGTTGTTGTTTTGGAAAAAATCGGAGGAGGAAGTACTAGGTATTTTCACCATCTTGAGTTTAAAAATAATAAAGGCAGGATAAAAGTAATAAAATAAAATAAAAGCCAAATATTAATTGTTTTAATGTTTTAGTAATCCACCTAATCAGAAACTAGAATGTAGAGAGACAGCATTCGAAAAAGTAGGGATGATGCTAGGACGAAAGCTAAATTTTATTTTATTTTATTTTTTATTCACATTTATATGCCGCCCTTCTCCAGAGACTCAGGGCAGCTTATAATCTTTGGAGCACAACCCAATGCACTCAGTAATAGCCTTCATTCCATGGTATATGCCTGCTTATTAGTAAGCAGCATTTTTACAAAGTCAGCTTATTGCCCCCAACAATCTTGGTTCTTCAATTTACCTACCCTGAGAGGATGGGAGGCTGAGTCAACCTTGAGCCTGGTGGGATTCAAGCCTGCACTAATTGCAGGCAGCTGGAGCTAAGTGCTAGGTGTTTAATAGCCTGCACCACCAAGGCTCTTTTAATTTTATTTATATTTAAATTAATTTTAATTTACATTTAGTATAATTGTTCTGCCATCCCATATTTATGAATTTTCTTTTTCTGTTACATTCAAAATTAAAACATGGTAGCTATTTTTGGAAGTCTTGTCAGTGCTTTTCCCATGGCTGCTCTGCCCCGGGAATCAAGAGAACAAGACAAACTTTAAGCTAGCTATTCTCCATCATGTCTCATACTTTTTTTATTAGAATACATGCCAGATGTTAAAATGTTTTCACCATTGCAAAATCTGGAATTTTATTTGCTTTGAGCCTATTAATATCAAAACATTTTAACTGTATTACTTATATCATCTGGAAGTACAATGCTGCAGAAGAAGAAAAAATGAGATTTTAGCAGTGATCACTTTTTACTATAGTCTATTTTTGAAAATGTAAGGAAGATGTGGAGATTCCTTTTTACATTTGTTCACCATAACAAAACATATATGGAGCACTATATGACTTATATTGACAACATTGATGCATGGGCTAAAGACATTTTTATAAAAACTTTATGGCATTTGGAGAAATCAGTGCTTTACTCCCCCCACACTCCACCCCATATATGGTAAAATGCATACACTTGTAAACATAATGAAGCTTACATTTATTGAAATGGCACCACTTTTCACATTCAAATTATATACAATAAACTTTTGCATTCAGAAGGGGCAAAGGTAGTGAGACACACCCTAGTAAACTCAATTCTCTTTACATCTTTTTAAGAACACCATGAATTAATACTGCCTGAAAAATCACTGGGAACACCAAGTTGATAAAGTTCTTGAAAATGAACAGGTCAAGATCCTGTGGAACTTTTGGATCTAAACAGACAGACATCTAGCCCATAACATGCCTGACATCATTATTGTGGAAAAGAAAAAAAATCTGGTTCATTGATATTGCAACACCAAATGACGCACAAATTGTAGAGAAACAACTAGAAAAAATGAAATATTGTGATTTGCAAATTGAAGTTGAGTTATTGTGGAGGTAGAAATCAATGGTTGTACCAATAATAATAGGAGTCCTTGGACCAATACCCATGGGACTGCCTAGATACATGGAAATTTTGAACTTATTAGATCTGATTATATTGACTTTGAAAAAAAACCATCCTACTCAGAACTGCCTATAATCAGTGGTCACCAACTGGTGGGCTGTGGCCCACTGGTGGGCCAGGAGAAAATTTTGGTTGGCCGCAGAGAAATCTAACCCCCAGAGCACCCCCCCCGAAGCAATTAATCCAGGCCATGCAGAAACACAAGGCTGCGCTGCCCACATGGCCCGTGGGAACCCTCCCCGCCCATTCACCCCTTACCCGGTAAACTTGCCTGCTAAATTGCTATTTCTCCTTTTTTTCCCCCGACCATCAGCTGTTCTTCTGTGCTGGGAGATTTAGATTAGCTAGAAAGCAGGAAATGGTTGGATTTCTTGCTTTCTAGCTAGTCTTTAGATCTTCGGCTCTGCTTTTAAGCACAGCCGAACCTCCCTTAGGACTGAAGGTTCTATTATTCACTGTAGACTCACGGCAAGCAAATTTTATGTGATAGACTCAGGTAGCCAATGACAGATAGATAGATCACTAAATGATTCTGTGAGCAACTAAATCTGCCTGCCTGCTTTGCCTGATTTTGGGTAAAAGTTACTTTTTTATATAAAAAATTCAATATTTACATACATGGTGTGTTGTGACTTAATTTTGTGAGTTTGCTTGCTAGCAAATTTTATGAGTTTGCTTGCAAGCAAATTTTATGTGACAGACTGAGCTAGCCAAAGGCAGATAGATAGATCTCTGAATGAATCTGTGATTCTGTGAGCTACTCAATCTGCCTGCCTGCTTTGCCTGATTTTGGGTAAAAGTTGCTTTTTATAAAAAATTCAATATTTATATAAATATTCATAATATTTACATACAAGCCATGCCCAGGCAGTCACATGACCACCAAGCCACACCCACAAATTAGGCCACACCCACAGAACTTGTTAGTGGTCCCTGGGATTTAAAATTATGAGTTTGGTGGTCCCTGAGGTCCAAAAGGTTGGCGACCCCTGGCCTATATAATCGGACATTACCTTAACAGCTCTTAGGTCCTTGGTTAGGACTTGATCTGTTTTATCAGTCCCAGACATTGAATCAAATTGAACACTGTAACAGTAATAATAATGCTCTTCCACTTAGTTATGTGACTCTAAACATGTTTCTTTTGAAGAAATGGTGCTTTTCCTTCAGCAAACTGGCTTACTTTTCTTTAATACAGAAAGTAAAGAACCACGAATGTATGTTCTTAGGCTTGAATGTGGACAAATGGAGATTCTATTATTTTATCAATAGAAACTGAGAGACTCTGTAAACATCTAAGATATCAGCCCAAGGGAAAAGAACTCATGCTTTATTTCGTTTATCTGTTACCTGAATGCAAGTGCATGGCATCGTTCCACCTTGGCCTTTAGAGTTCTTCAGTTTGTCCTGAAGCTGCACCTGACCTTCCACTTTAAAAAGAGAACTTAAATACCAATAGTGTACTAGAAGTGGGGAAGATAAAAAGAAAAGTTCAGAAGGGAATAAAAAGCTGGGTTTGCACTGAACCCTGTGCTTATTTTTGTACATCACCCAGTAAGGGATAGGCTCATTCCAGCAATAAATAAAAGTCCAAAGCTTCGTATATCAAAAATAGCTTCTCTAAAATTATTTTCGTTCATTAGGCCTCCTGCCTTTGTTTGGCTTAGATCAGTGTTTCCCAACCTTGGCCCCTTGAAGTTGTATGGATTCCAGCCTCCAGAATTCCCAGCCAGTCATGCTGGCTAGGGAATTCTGGGAGTTGAAGTCCACACATCTTCAAGAGGGCCAAAGTTGGAAACACTATGCTAGGCTCTTTATCTAACATGTGTCCTCCAAATATTTTTGATTCCAAATCTCAGAATTCCTGGTTTGTGTGGGAGTGCAGATGTTGCAGTCACTTCACATCTACAAAGCATCAGTCTAGACAATGTGATCCCCACCATGCGAATAAAAATGGACCAGCATGTTATAATATGAAATCATAAAAACAAAGTGCAGGCATGGACAGCCCTTAAAGTCTGCATGATTTTTTTCTTGCACATTGCTTAATTCACGGTCTGGTCACAGATCCATTTCTGTATGTACATACCGGTATGTACATTTGTTGCTGAATACATACAAATAAGCAGCAATGGTTAGTTAGCTCTTGCAGTGACTATTAACTTCATGCATACTGTGCATTTTCTTCATGGCAGTTGTGGTTGCCATTAATAAAGCTGAAGGTGATCATGGACTGCTGGTTGGTGCTCTTGAAAGATGTCATCCGGGTGGTACTTCTGGCTGTACTCTGGGATCGAATGAGAAGACGGGTTTTATAACAAGATAACTGGTGATTAAACTGTTTCCGAAAACTTTGCTGAGCAAGTACAAGGCAAAAGGGTTTATGCAAGAGTTAATAAATGCCAATATTCGAGCACAAAGAGAAGTGATGAAGTGCAGGACAGATGTATCCACTTCTGAATAATGGTATGACCGATATAAGTAGATGATATGGTTAGGAGCCAACAGAAAGCAAAGATGCAGACAAAACTAGCACTGTCTTGGCAAGGCGTTTCCGAGACTCCATCTGAAAAGAAAGAAGAGATATTACATCAACCATACCAAACATAAGATGGAACTCTATGTTGAGTTTTAGTTATCTAGACCAGTGGTTCTTAACCTTTTTGAAAGAATCGCCCCTTGAGCCATTGAGGAAGTTGTCATCGCCCCCCTCCCCCAACATAACCAGCCCCTGCCATCTCTTAGCATTCCCAAGGAGGCCAGCCAGTGCTACCAGGTCCTGTCCGTCCATCCATCCATCCTATCTGTTTGCTGCCTGCCTTCCTGCCTATCTACCTACCTGTTGTCTACCTACCTACCTATCTATCCCAATATAGATCTTCTCTCTCTCTCCCAATATATCTCCCTCCATTGCCCCCATATCACCCCCTTCCATTCTTCGCCCCATCGCCCTTTTCTTCCATCGCCCCTGAAAAACAAACTCGCCCCTTGGGGGGTGATATCGCCCAGGTTAAGAACCACTGATCTAGACAATAATACATGGATACTCACACTGACTTCCAGTCCTTTTGGGTCATTCATTTATTTATTTTCTTAAAGAATGGCTTTTGGGCATTCTAAATATTACTCATGCTCTGAATCTCTGATTACAGCCATTTGAAGTCCCATCCATCCAAGTACTGATGTTTTATAGGAATATGGCTTTTATCTCCATTGTATTTAAGACCACACTGTAATGTAATTATGTCAGCAGAGGCCTACATAATCTGACCCCGGCCACTTTTTGAAATTAGTGCTCCATGTTTATGCTTGCTAGTTGATACTCAGCATGAGAAGCAGCCATGTTTTCTGCATTAAATCTCATATGCTACAAGACTAGATATTGACCCTCATATCAGTCACTTATTGGCTGCTACTATATAGTATACAAGCTTTACTGCAAGGGGCAGGGTAGGTATAGTTCAGGGGTGGGATTCAAATTTCTTAACAACCGGTTCTGTGGGCATGGCCTAATTTGTGGGTGTGGCTTGGTGGTCATGTGATTGAGGTGTGAGTGGCTTGCTGACTGGGCGTGGCTATGTGGTCATGTGACTGGGGTGGGCATGGCTACGTGGTCATGTGACTGGGGTGGGCGTGGCCAGGTGACTGCAACCCAAATTTAAGTGGTCTTCGCTTAATGACTGGGTCCTCGCTTAGTGGCCAGTTGCTTAACAAGTGTTTTTTGCCAGTTTTCAAGGCCTGGGGAGCCCTAGAGAGGGCAGGGCGAGGCCTGGGTAGCTACGGGGAGCTACAAGGAGGGCAAGGCGAGGCCCGGGCAGCTACAGGGAGCTACAAGGAGGGCTGGGTGAGGCCCGGGCAGCTACGAGGAGGGCTGGGCAAGGCTTGGTGGTCACATGACTGGCTGGGCATGGTGATCATGTGACTAGCTGGGCGTGGTCAACTCGACATCACTCACATTGAGGGGCACTTCTCCTCGCCTGGCCTCTCATGACAGTGGGGATGCTGCAATGGTCATAAGTGTAAAAAATGGTCATAAGTCACTTTTTTTCAGTGCCATTGTAACTTTGAATGGTCACTGAATGAACTGTTGTAAGTCAAGGATTATCTGTACAAAAATACAAAAAGCTTCTTTGCTTGCAAAAAGCTTCCCTAATTACCAATCATTACATTAAAAAAATACCTGCAAGCTGGAGTTACAAATCAGGCAGGGTGCCAGAGCACCTTGAGGAATGAAAAATACTTAAAATGCAGTGATAACTATCAAGCAGCCATCTCTTGCTCATAAAGTGAAACCCTTTAGCAAAGGTCATTTAAGCTCTCCAGAAAGAGCACACCCAGGAAAAGCAATCCTTAGATCCATTTGCACCGCTTAAAGATACCAGCTGGTCTCACTCACCTCACAAGATACCCTAAGGAAATCAATCAGATTTAAGGAAAGATCACGTGCCGCCCAGAAAGGCAGTAGAAAAATCACTGCCAAGCTTGCATCCTGCCTCTTGGAAGTACACCCCAAAAGACAGTGCCAGATATGCCCTCGCCCTTCTTGTCCTCTTCCTCCTTTTCTTTGTATTGGGTTGCCCCTCTAGCATAATTGTCCAGCTATTAAACTGGTATCATCAGTATATTTAAGGTTCTTGATGATTCTCTCCATTTTTCATTCCAGTTTTTACTTCTTGGCTCCAGCATTTTTTGTCATATATTTGGTATATAAGTTAAATATGGTATAGGATCTAATGGTATCTAATTTTCTGTTCTGTTCCTTCAATAAGCAGCTGTGGTGATGTGGTAAACCCTATTTTTAAAGGATATCTAGAATTTATTGTAGTCAACACTGTTAAAAGCCTTAATAAAAAAGAGCCTTGGTGGTGCAGGCTGTTAAATGCCTAGCACTTAATTCCAGCTGCCTGCAATTACTGCAGGCTCAAATCCCACCAGGCTCAAGGTTGACTCAGCCTTCCATCCTCTTGGGGTAGGTAAATTGAGGACCCAAGATTGTTGGGGGCAATTAGCTGACCTTGTAAAAATGCCGCTTAGTAATAAGCAGGCATATACAATGGAATGAAGGCTATTGCTGAGCGCATTGGGGTTGTATCCCAAAAATTGTAAGCCGCCCTGAGTCTTCAGAGAAGGGCGGCATATAAATGTAATTAAAAAAAAATATATCAATAAAGCAAAAATAGAAGGGTTTTTTTTCGGAACTTTTTTTTCTCATTATCTGCCCTCTTCTGAATCTTGCACTGTTACCTTTTCATAACAGATCATTGTATAATGAAGATGAATGACAGAAGTGATGAAACTCTGTTTACTTTACAGGAAGGGCCTGTTGATTAGGAGAGCATTTTGGAGACTCATCATCTTCCTAAAGGCACACTTGATATCTAGCATGGTTTTGGCACAAAACTCCTTCATTCAAGTTTGCAAAAGATTGCTTAAGCTAGTCTGCATTCTATTTTGCTGCTTTTATTGTTCCACCTTTTAACATTTTAAATGGTTTAATACTAATTCATTATTATCTATGCTATCTATGTAAACATAGAACAGTGGGGTATAAATATTCAATACCACAAAACTTATTTCCAAACAGTGAACGTTATAAAACAATATTGATGATGTGCTACTGTAAATTATCACACACTCTGATTGGCTTCTCTAATATGATTTACCACTTCTACATAAAAATAGTACTTTTTAAAATTTGCTTTGGCATTTTATGACTTCATTTTTTGATCATTACTTTCTGTTAATGCCTCTGGTAATTTCCAAAACACAACTTACATTCCTTAAATAATAAGAAATAAATAGCCATTTTCTGAATATATCTGAAGTGTTACCTCTCTTCCTTTTCTTTTTTTAAATAGTTGAAAAATGCTAATAAGATCTAAGTGACTTTGTCAGAGAAAAACACAAACATAATATCACCATGAATTATCAATGCCTCAATATTGGATTATTAGTTCCTAGGATAACAAATCATCCCTCCACCTAGACTAATTCTGCTAGATGCAGTCCCATTGATTCAATTGTGGCTGATGCAATAATCAAAGACTACAAACAAGTAAATAAAGCAGGAGGAGAATAAAAAGCTTGCAATTTTATGATGCTGAACTAATATAGCAAACATATTTCCTAAGTTTGGATTTAGACAATTTTTTTTAATGACCAAAATAGTTATCTTTGATTTCTACAGTACGGTGCTGGTTATTTTAGAAAAACCTCTTTGGTGCATTTATGTCCATAGGAGGACTGAAAAGCAACTGTAGGTCATAGTTACTTGTTTCATACCTTGTATTTCATTGAAGAACTCCAGGGACACAGGGGATGATTTATCCTGCTATTGTTGCCTATGGATTTCGCAAAAAGAATGGCCAGATATCTACCATTTAGGCTCTCCCCAGGAAGACAAGCATGGAGGCAGTGCATCCCGGAACTGTGGCAGGGGTGGGGAGTTGGTGGTGGCGGCGGGGGCAGCAAAACTCAAAAGGGGACCGGGGGACAGCAATGGGAGAGAAAGGCAAGCGAAAGGGGGATAAAAAGAGGGCAGCAAAGCCGGGCTGCCACGTCTATGGTTCTGATCGTGACAATCTCCCTCTTCTAATGCTGGATTTATGAGCTTTGGTGGCTCAGGCTGTTAAATGCCTGCTCTTAAGATCCAGCTGTCTACAATTACTGTAGGCTCGAATCCCACCAGGCTCAAGGTTGACTCAGCCTTCCATCCTCTCAGGGTAGGTAAAGTGAGGACCCAAGATTGTTGGGGGCAATTAGCTGACCTTGTAAAAATGCCGCTTAGTAATAAGCAGGCATATACAATGGAATGAAGGCTATTGCTGAGCGCATTGGGTTGTGCTCCAAAATTGTAAGCCCCAGAGCTGAGTCGGAGAAGGGCGGCATATAAATGTAATTAAAAATAAATAAATAAAAAAAAATCTGGGGATTCCCTTGCCATCTCCAGGCTCGCGGTACCGCCCCAGAATCGCCAAGTCCTCCCCTTTCGAATGCCTACCCCTCCGGGATTCAACGCGCTCCAGGGAGCCTCCAGCCGATAGAAATCAGGAGCCTTCAGAGCGGTGACCCGCTCCTAGCTCTGTGTCGACACGGCGCCCAACCGGAAAGGAACAGGGGGGAATGGAAAACGAGTGGGGAACAGCTCCTGGGCAGCACAGAAGAAGCCCAGTTGAATCCTGCTTCTCTCTGCTGCTCAGGAGTCGTTTCTGAAGCAAGGGAACTTGGAGCAGCAGGTAAGAGAAGCAGCCGCTGATCTGGCCAGAGCCAACAGAAGCCTCTCCATGTGTTCCCTGGTGGAAGGCAAGCGGTGGTGGTGGGGAAAAAGGTGATCGGGGCTTGCACTTACCCAGGGAGATCATCAGATCAGGCAGGGCCGCAGTGAAAGGCAGGCAGCAATGGCTGGCCTGGGGGGGAGGAGACTTCAGGCATGTCACACATGCACACAATGTTGCGCATGTGCGATAGGGACTAGGGTACTTGCAGGAACACCTCCTGCCAGTATCAGCACATGCCGATCGTCCTGTTCGCTCCCACAGGAGGGGCCTCCTGGTGATTCCGTCGGTCAGACATTGTCGGCTGGCGGTTCCCAGGGCTAGGGCCTTCTCCATGGGCACCCCCGCCCTCTGGAAGCATCTCCCCGTGGATCTCCATTTGGCCCCTGACCTCCACTCCTTCCGCCGGGGCCTAAAGACTTGGTTATTTCAACAGGCCAGCCTGGAATGACCCGGGTGGGATTTTTTACTGTTTTAATTATTTTAATTAATTGTTTTAATGTTTTATTGTTATTTATTCAGACTTGTTATATTTAATGCTCGTTTTATGTAAATTTGGTCTTGTTTTATTGTTAGCCGCCCTGAGTCCTTAGGGAAAAGGGCGGCATACAAGTCGAATAAATTATTATTATTATTAACTGGGCAGGGAGTGGAGAAGTGGGCGGAGAGGGGTGGGGCCAGCCAGAGGCCCAATTTACCGGTTCTCCGAACTACCGGGAGCCCTAATATCCGGTTCTATAGAACCAGACAGAACCGGTAGAATCCCACCCCTGGTATAGTTCAGCATGTTTAGTGATGGCAGTCTTGGTCTTAACCTGATACAAACTAGGCATTACATCAAATCATAATACGATTTAGGTTTTTTTCCACCTATGTTTGGAGGTTCTTGTGCGGTGGCAGCTTACCTGGTCAGTATGCTCCCAAGTGTGCTTCCATAATGAAAAGAATCACAGAATTTGTGAAAAAACCATCATAGTCATTTACAATTTATAAGTCCTTGCTAGTTGTTTCCCATATACAGTATGCTTTCCTGAAGTCAAGCATTCGAAATGATTTTTACATATGGTTTTTATGATATTTATAGGTATCATGAGCAATTACTGCCACAAGTGGTTGTATCCTTGCCATCTATCTATCTATCTATCTATCTATCTATCTATCTATCTATCTATCTATCTCTATCTCTCTCTCTATCATTTCACCACACTATAAAAAATGTTGAGACTCTAGAACAGGGGTGTCATACTCATGTCACAGCAGCATCATGTGACATATCAGGACTTTCCCCCCCTTTGCTAAATGGGTGTGGGCGTTGCCAGCACATGACACATCTGGGCTAGGGGCCACGAGTTTGACAGCCCTGAATAGAAAGAGTGCAGAGAAGAGCAACCAGGATGATTAGGGGACTGGAGACTAAAACATATGAAGAACAGTTACAGGAACTGGGCATGGCTAGTCTAGTGAAGAGAAGGACCCAGGGGACATGATAACAGTCTTCCAATATTTGAGGGGCTGCCATAGAGAGGAGGGTGTTAAGCTATTTTCTAAAGCACCCGAAGGCCAGACAAGGAATAACGGATGGAAACTGAACAAGGAGAGATTTAACCTGGAAATAAGGAGAAATAGTGAGAACAATCAACCAATGGAACAGCTTGCCCTCAGAAGTTGTGGGAGCATCATCACTGGAAGCTTTTAAGAAGAGATTGGACTGCCATTTGTCAGAAATGGTGTAAGGTCTCGTTTGGGTGGGGGATTGGACTAGATGACCTATAAGATCCCTTACAACTGTGTTAATCTGTGAAGATTTCCATCTGTATATCTAATCCTGCATTTGTCTATGCCTATCTCTGTGTGTCTCTGCCTCTAACTCTCTATCATATATCTCTCTCCCTCTCCCTGCCCCTCCCTCTCATCTATCTGTCTGTCTATCATCCATCTATCTATCTATCCATCTATCTATCTATCTGTCTATCTATCTATCTATCTATCATCTACATTAGTGTGCATAAGAGGAAAACATTAATGGAGTCTGAATAAGTAAAAACACAGTACCTTAAATAAATACAAATAAAGTACTATTATAAGATGTTCCAATCCCAGCATATCATACAAATGGTAGCACAGAACTGGGTGATTTGTAAGGTTATTTTCTGAGTTTTTGTCTGAGACTAATAGCATTAATCTCAGACAAAAACTCAAAAAAGAGAAGGGATGCGGTGGCTCAGTGGCTAAGTCACTGAGCTTGTCCATCAGAAAGGTCAGCAGTTCAGCAGTTCAAATCCCTAGCACCACATAATGGACTGAGCTCCTGTTTCTTGCCCCAGCTTCTGCCAACCTAGCAGTTTGAAAGCATGTAAAAATGCAAGTAGAGAAATAGGGATCTCTTTGGTGGGAAGATAACAGCGCTATGTGTGTCTTCGCCATTTAGTCATGCCGGCCACATGACCACGGAGAAGTCTTCAGACAGCGCTGGCTCTTTGGCTTTGTAATGGACATGAGCACTGCCCCCTAGAGCTGGAAATGACTAGCATGTGTGAGGGGAACTTTTACCTTTACCTTAATAGCATAAATAGAATTTGCATTCCCTACCTGGAAATTTCTTCAGGACAAGATACATCTTCTATTCTGCTATCTTTAGGTAATGCAATGTCCACTATTCAGACATTTTTGTGTATCTTGTCAACAATTGTTAAGCCTGGGCTTTGTGTGGCAGGTGCTTAACTGCTTGAATTCTGAAGTCCCAGAGTTCTTTAGCTTCTTCTTGTTTTTCTCAATGATTTTAGTTGCAGCTTTGAAGAATGCACTGCTAAGTACAAGTGACAAATCAGAACTGTTTTCAGAAATGGAGGGAGAATCAGATAATGTGGTGGGGAGGAAGAGGATCAATGAGTAACGTATCCATATTTTCATTCATTTTCCATATTAGTATCCTTGGGGGGAAGGGAGAATATAGCACTATGAAAAATACATGGCCACTGGGCATGTAATGCAGACCTAACTTAAAGCATCCCCAATGGGTGAGAATCAAGCATAATGTGGTAAAACTCTATATCCATTCTTTGTTCCAGACTTGTGCCCTGCAGATAGGACATAACCTTCGCCAAAACAATGTCACCCCAATGTGTTTGATGGTTGTCTATGCTGTCTTGAATAGTTTAGCCCCAGTAGAGCTGAATAAACTATTCTGAATATCTGGATACAGCATACATTTTTATGGTAAACTATTTTCAGTTTGGAGTTATGTAGTTTTGATGGTGTGCATGTATGTTTACCACTGTTTCCTTGCAAATCAAAAATGACATACCTGCTTTCTAACCTGAATAGTTCCTTCCACTGGTAGATTGTAAGCACTCTGAATCAGATTTTTTGCGATGAAATAATAATATACTGAAATAACAGACAGGGGGATTATGTAAAAGATGAGAAAGGAAGCCATGGACTGAATTTTCGGATGCAGTTCATTGGTAAGTGGATAAGGTGTGCAACTAATAAATGTTTTATTAGTGCCCTTGTCATAGAAACGACGCAAGTCTGAAAACACAGCCTCTGGAATGGCAAGCAGCATGGAGAAAATCCAGATTGTAGCAGCTTTCAAGCAAATCTTCAGCAGGGCATGTGAAGCTTGGATGTCCATTGGTCTCACTATGGCTTTATACCTAAAGACAAGAGAGAGTTCTGTTATTGACCAAATCAGAGGATTGTTACTGGGACAGAACCATATTGAGCAGTGCTTTTTTTGTAAAATGTGTATACAACTTTGGGGGCCGGGAGAGATGGTTCCTTAACTATTAAAGCAGGATTGCACCTTCTGCTGCATTTCTTCACCCTAGGCACTGAATCTACAGTATATTGAATTTTAGGATGTCTTTTTAGTTGAACATGAATGAACGGTTGTTCATTTACAAAGACACTAAATCTCCTATGGAAACTTTGCAGCAGTCAAACTAGAGACATCCAAAAAGTAATTAATCTGCAGATTTTTCAACAGTTAAATAAAATATTGCAGGAAACTCTTGAGCTGCAAGTGTAAACAGGGAGACTTAATTCTTTCATTTGCCATAATTAATCTCCACTGAAAGGAAAGCATCCACTCTTGTCAGTGGTACATTTTTTCCATCTGCATATAATAGATTAGATGGTGTCTATTTCCAAACCACAGAAATAAATGTTTATTCTTGTCTTTGATTTCCCATAGCTGATATTGCATATTGCTAAGTGTGCATATTTATTCTGTGTATGGTTAATTTTGGAGCTGCGTTTAACATCAACATATGCCAGCTAATGCTTACCTTGTTGTTTCTTACCCACTTTTTTCCATGTTTCTTTGAATTACAGTACCACAGGCTGCATTGTAATTGTGGTTTCCTCAATGATGTAAAATTACTTAACTTTGCTAACTACATAAGTAAAAGGGAAGCTTTGTTAGGGAATTGGTTCCAATTATGAAGTTTTGTGAAAAAGGTAAGCCATTGGTGCAGTGGTGGGATTCAAATATTTTTATTACCGGTTCTGTGGGCGTGGCTTGGTGGGCGTGGCAGGGGAAGGATACTGTAAAATGTCCAGTCAGAGGTGGTATTTTCTGGTTCTCTGAACTATTCAGAATTTCCACTACCGGTTCTCCAGAACTGGTCAAAACCTGCTGAATACCACCTCTGCATTGGTGACAAATGAAGCAATTTGTTTTTTTTCCAATAAAATTCTCCAATATTTATCTGTCAATTCAGATTGATGCAAAAAGATTTGCTTCGGGAAATACAGGGAGTTTCAGGTAAATTGTCATGGTTGAATAGCATTTAACAGATTAACAGAATTGGAAGGGACCTTATAGCTCATCTGATCCAACTCCCCACCCAAGCAGGAGACCCTACGCCAGGGGTATCAAACTCAAGGCGTCATGTTGTCACCATGTGAGGTATTTCAACTTTTTCCCCCTTCGCTAAAATGGGGGTGGGGTGGCCAGCGTGTGACACATCCAGCCCGTGGGCTGCAAGTTTGACACACCTGCCCTACACCATTTCTGACAGATGGCAGTCCAGTCTCTTCTTGAAAGCTTCCAGTGAAGAAACTCCCACAACTTCTGAAGGCAAGCAGTTCCGTTGGTTGATTGCTTTCACTGTCAGAAAATTACTCCTTATTTCCAGGTTGAATCTCTCCTTGTTCAGTTTCCATCCATTATTCCTTGTCTGGTCTTCAGGTTTTTGGAAAATAGCTTGAACCCCCCTTCTCTCTGTAGCAGCCCTTCAAATATTGGAACACTGCTATTTATGTCATGATGACATAGCCAAAGGTTGGATGTAATATTCTCCAGCAAACTGTGGCTTCATGGTCTTCCACACTTCAATTAAATTCCAGTGGAAGACCTGGAGCTTTTTAATATATCAACACTACAGTTATTGCCAGAGGGGAGATCCATTATCCAAGTTTTCCACTCACAGATTTGGTACAGAATATTGAAAATATATTTTTTGTGTTCAGAATTAATTTAGAACTACACGTGATGGCCTGAGACCAGACAGAAAGAAGTTTATATGTCAATTTTTCTCTTAATGCTACTGTCATACTTTTGGTAGATCTGTGTATTGAATGGTTATGATAAATATTTTCATCGTTTGAGGCTGGGATTTATTTTTTTTCTTCACAAACTGATAAATTGGCTATCATGCTCACAACTGTTAATCAATGACATTGATGTTTTGAGACCAAAAGAAAAAACTCCCATTTCTCTATTTTGCTCTTAATGTTATTGTCATAATTTTGGTAAATCCATGTATTGAATGGTTATGATAACTACTTTCATCATTTGAGGCTGGAATCTTTCTTGATAAAACACTACATGGCTATTGTGCTCACAGTTGTTAATCAATGACATACAATGCTTCAAAATCTAGTTTTCAACAATGTGACCACTAACACCTGGTACTGTTAAATCAGTTCAATGTCAAACACTATGTCATAATGAAATTTGCCATGCACTATATAAAAATGCATTGCTACAGGATTCAAGGTAGCTAATGTATGTCAAAATGAATCTATGTTGTTGGAACAAGTCTGTTTCAAGCACATCTTGGTCAATGTCAAACCACAGACTGATTTATGTTTGTTCTAGATGGCCATTCTTTGATAAGAAAAAGCAATATTCTAAAAGCAGTATTTTTAAAATGAATGTCAGTAGAAAGTTAATCTATCTTACTGGAACCAACAGCATATGAAAGGCTTATCTGAGTCCCTAGGGAGAGAGGGCGGCATATAAGTCCAATAAACTTAACTTATCTGTGACTTGATATTTCTCACTCTGATTATTACAGAATTTTAGTAAAGAAAATCATGAAGCAATTCAGCTACATATATTTTTAGAAGATATACAATGAAAATAACTTAGTTAAAATACTTATTTAACAGACTTGCGACCACAACTGAGCCCAACATTTCTGTTGCTCAGTAAGACATTTGTTAAATGAGTTTTGCCTCATTTTATGATCTTTCTTGCCACAATTGTTAAGTGAATCACTGCAGTTTTTAAGTTAATAACATGATGGTTGACTTTTCTTGTCAGAAGATTGCAAAAGGGAATCAATCACAAGACTGTGATGACCCGGAGTGTACCACAAAGGTAACAAAAACCAAAACATAAATAAATGTTCTTTAATGCCTTCAGCTTGGCTTCACTGTTAATTGTTCACAGTTGGAGATTAAACTCTTTCCAAAATAACATTCCAAACGAACAAAATACAGTCCAAACTCAAATAGCAGATAACAAAGCAAGAAAAAACCAAAAATAAACCACACTGAAGAAAGTTCCACAACAGACCAGGATAATTAATTACAAACTTCAAGAAGATAACCAGGTACAGTCCGTTGGAAGAACGCCAACCAAGATAAACCTCATCCAGGAATAAAACACTCTTTGTTTCCAGCGTTTGCTAGCACGCAGGTCCAAACTCTTATGCAGTTCTCACACCTGCATCCCATGAAGAGGATCAAGGCCCTCTCCTCCTGAGTAGACCACATCTCTCCCTTATCCTCTCCTCCCTGCATGCCCTAGGATGGATAAGGGATGGGCCTGAGTCCTCCTCTGCCTGCTCGGCTGGCCTCTGCCCTTCCACAGCCTCCTCCACCACCTCTGGAGCCACACTCCCACTCCCTGTTGGCTGTTCCTCCTCTCCCTCAGAGTCAGTCTCCACCAGGGGCATGACACATGACTGTGGGACTATCTGTTGCCAAGCGTCCGAATTTTGATCATGTGAACTACAGGGATGCTGCAATGGTCATAACAGTGAAAAACGCTCTTAAGTCCCTTTTTTCAGTGCTGTTGTAACTATGAACGGTCATTAATCGAACTGTTGTAAGTCGAGGATGCCTGTAAGGTCCTTCTTATTAGAAAAAGAATGTCCTTCTGTTCCATCGTTAAAGTAAAAAGAGAACATGACTACTTGAAAATAAAAATAATTTTTTCCCAGGGAAAAGAAGGCCTAGAGGGGACATGATAGCAGTATTCCAGTATTTGAGAGACTGCCATGAAATGGAGGGGGTCAATTTATTCTCCAAAGCACCAGAGAGCAAGACAGGAAACGATGGATGGAAACTAATCAAGGAGAGGAACAACCTGGAATTAAGGAGAAACTTCCTAACAGGGAGGACAATTAAGCAATGGAACAGCTGGCCTTCAGAAATTGTGGGTGCTCCATCACTGGAGGTTTTTAAGAAGAAACTGGACTGCCACTTGTCTGAAATGATATAGGGTCTCCTGCTTCAGCAAGGGGGTGGACCGGAAGACCTTGGAGGTCCCTTCCAGCTCCATTCTGATTGATTGAAAAACAATGACTATTATGTATATGTATATATCAAATAGCAATCTCTGGAGTAAGAGTAATCTTAGGATTGGGGGAACATGGGTGCAAACCAAAAGTTATGAGATGTATATGCAGGTATCTATTAATGCAGTTCTTTAAAATTAATTAAAAATTAAGATGCCAATTTTCCTGGAAAGCAGGAATCCTAAATTAGAGATCTCTTCGTCTACCCCCATCAGAGGCTGAATCCAGTGACCTTCAGCTAGTTTTTTTTCTTTGTATCAGCTCATGGCTTCTTCTTCTTTTCCGCCAGGAGCAGCCATATTCTTGCCTCTGGTTTTAAAATGTGAAGAAGAAACAGAGGCAAGGATAATGTAGCAACTGGATGATCTACCACTGAATGAAAATATTAAGTTTTTATATCAGTAACAATGACATAGTGTATTAGTTTCAAGGTGCTAGTAACAACCTATAAAGCCCTAAATGGCTTGGGTCCAAGGTACTTGTGGGAACGCCTCCTGCCAGCATCACATTCCGATCGCCCTGTTTGCTCCCATAGGAGGGGCCTCCTTGGGGTGCCGTCGGTCTGGCATTGTCGGCTGGCGGTCCCCAGGGCGAGGGCCTTCTCCATGGGAGCGCCCAACCTTTGGAATCAGCTCCCCGTGGACCTCCGTTTGGCCCCTGATCTCCGCTCCTTCTGCCGGGACCTGAAGACCTGGCTATTTCAACAGGCCGGCCTGGAATGACTCGGGGAATGGGATTTTAACTGTTTTAATTTTTAATTGATGTTTCGGCTTGTTTTGTGTTTAATTTGTTTTTATTGTATATTTGTGATATTTTAATGTTTCACTGCCCTGAGTCCTTAGGGAGAAGGGCAGCATACAAGTTGAATAAATTAAATTAATTAATTATTTACAGCAGCATATCTTTATCTGCATACCTCAGGATTTATTATAACCTGCTTTCTAATGAATCTTGGATCTATGTCTGAGTGATGTCAATGGGTAGATTGAAAATGGTGAAAGAAAAGCAGCTAATGGAACCCCTCAGAACTCTCACCTAACAAGATAAGCTATGTTAGTATTTATTCAGGGGTGGAACTACAGGAATGCCCGGGTTATGAGCCTTCCCATAGCGAACCTTCAAATTTACATGATAAATGCCCTCTAGCAATTGTGAACAAGGCCTAAAACTATGAATCTTTAGGTAAAAAAATCATACCTGCATTGCTTTCCGTAAAATTACTTAGAAAGTCCAAAGGATGCTTGGGGCAGAGAGTCTTGGATGTGACCAACAACTTCCTGTTTTGCACTGCTTACCTCCCTTCAACTACATTATTTAACCAACTGAATTAAACTCATTAATAAATTAACTCATTAATAAAACAGAGGAGTAGACACACTTAAATCTGTAGGATTAATTTACTTGATGCTAATTTAAATTCTATGGATTCTATCATTCTATATACAGTATATAGATAAGCTTCAATGTAGCTTTTAATCCAAGAAGAATTTTTAAAAATATTTCTATTTATTTCTTCAATCAGGTCTGTATTTTAGTTAATATAGAAATATAGCATATTTTGATGGTCACTTTTTAGGTGACTATCAGCATTTTTTTTTCAGATTCCTAGAAATACCTACATTTTCCTCTAATATTTCTGGAAAAAATATTTTGAAAAATAGAACATTGGGGACAGACAGAAATCTCAGCAAGGAATTATTGTTTGTCTTGAAATAAATCTTAGGTGGATTCACATGGCTGCAAATTAGCCTGAATGGATTTGCTTCTTGCAGTAAAATGATTATTGCAATTGCTTTAAAGTGAAATCCTTAAGAATTGCTTAAATCATTTTGTGCTGATTTTATAAGTGAGTTCTGAATTGCCTGAACCAAGATATGAAGTTGCTGCAGCAACCATCAGTCCAGAAAACAACATAATTGTATATATTAATGTTTTTTTTAAATTACATTTATATGCCGCCCTTCTCTGAAGACTCAGGGTGGCTTACAATTTTTGGGATACAACCCAGTGTGCTCAGCAATAGCCTTCATTCCATTGTATATGCCTGCTTATTACTAAGCGGCATTTTTACAAAGTCAGCTTATTTCCCCCAACAATCTTGGGTCCTCAGTTTACCTACCCCGAGAGGATGGAAGGCTGAGTCAACCTTGAGCCTGGTGGGATTCGAGCCTACAGTAATTGTAGGCAGCTGGACTTAAGTGCTAGGCATTTAACAGCCTGAGCCACCAAGCAATTAACAGCACTGAATATCAAGTTTAGCAGTGATAGACAAGATTTGTTTTTAAATTCTCTTCCTAAACTAACAAACTGTCAGAAATAAGTAACTGTTTTAACTTTTGAAATTCATCTTACATTTTTCCAATTATTTCATATTGTATTGAACAATTAATATAATTATATTTCTGTAACTTTCTTCACTTCTGTTATTGTTCTTTAATCAACTTAATTAAATGTTTTTTCTCTATGTAAGTGATATTGCAGACATTGCAGAAATAATGGTTTTTAAAAAATCAAAAGAATGATAAACAATATTGGTACTACCTATTATAGAACTATTCACATAGTCTAAAAAATTGAATACAAGTTATTTCCAAGATATGCCTCGTCTTGCAAACTTTTTGAAGATCATCTAATGGTGATACATATTTGTTAAGGATAGAGGGGAGTCCAATAGCACTCAGTCTTTAGTGCCTCCCAATCCAGTAATGATTGAATAATTAATGTCTCATGATCACAAGTATCAATGGGTTGTAAATGCACAGTTAAGTATCTGTATTCTTTGTCATTCATTTCCCCAACTTTATCTATGAGATTGCTGATCCCAGGTTATTTACTTCCATCTTCCCTCTAGACATGCATATGTCTTGACTCTTCTTTTGGTAGGATGGACTCAGGCTTTGTCTGAAATATATTTCTTATAAATAAACAAACCTATCCGTTATAAAGCTTGATTTATTAAACAGTGCTGAGATCAGATTTCTGCTTTCAGGGTGCTCATGTGCACAAACAGAATGCTTCAACCTTTTTTTCTTTTTCTTTTTCTCTTTTTCCCCCTTGATACAATATGTAGACATTGTCAACACTACATGGATTTTATTTATTTGAAAGCAAGAACATTTATTTTATGAATCTCACAAGATGCATAAATTTTACAATACCTCTAAGAATAACGAGATGTGAGTCAACCAAATAAATAATGAAATATGAGACACAACCCTATATTTTTCCCACGGAACAACAACTGATGGAGCAGAAATGGTAACAAGCATTATGCAGATTCAACTAAAAGGACATCATACTCTCTAGGTCCCTACTGACTTATGAACTTACAAAAAATATGTTTATCCCTGTACCTGTAGAGATCTATCCACACAGTACTTTTTGTTTTAAAAGAAGAAAACAAATTGACTCCATATTTTCTTTAGGGTAAAATTACAAGCATAATTGCATATATTTTTCTCAGTAATCATCATCATCATCACCATCATTGTATATTTTAAGAAGATACTTGGTTGATACCTAGGATACCTACCCCTATCAACTGTCAGTGCCAGTCATTGATATTTGTGATACATTTTTAAATGTTCAGTTGACTGAGTTTCATGTTTAATGAATAAAAGAGATTAATAATGATGATGATGATGATGAAGATGAAGCAACACATGTTTAGGAAATCTAAATACAAAACAAGCATATACTTTAGAAAGCCAGATGAAAGAAAATTCAGTACCAATTGCTTTTATCTGACAGAGTTGTAGAGAAAATGCCTAATAAATTTGTAGGCTGAGAAACAGACTTCATAGCTTGCTAAAAATGTGAAAAATGTGGTAGACTTACATAATAATTGGACATGTATGACAAAGAACAGATTTAGATGCTGCTAGGTCAGAGTAATCAACCTGCTTCAAAAAACTAATTTGACAAGACCTCTGATCTTTACATTTAATGACTAATCCAATCATTGTTCAAGCCTCATTAGCACTTTTCTCCAGCAAATCGTTCTAAAAAGTCTCCCTAAACTAAAATTCTTAGCAAATGAATGTTCTCTTGTTCTGCACAATATTGCAATTTGCATCACTTGGAACTCACAGGACATTATCTCAATTAAAAAAACAAATTTCTAAAAGAAATCAAACTGTTACCACAGCTATAAAATTTAAATTTTTTTGAAAGCAAGATTTCATTTAGGTAGTGGGAGCAAACAACAAATATCTTGTTGGTCAGAAGGATAGCTAGAATATAAATGAATACCTTACCGAAATTGCTATTTCTATTCCAGGTAATCCAATAAAACTAGGAAAAAGGTTTTTTGAGGACTTAACTAAATTGATTTCAAAGTTCATCTGGCAAGGAAAAAAAAAACCAAGAATCAAATCACTAAAAGACATAAAAACAAGGAAGGGTTTGGGTTACCAGACTGGGAGCTGTATTATCAGGCTTCAGTGCTCACATGGATGAAGGAGTGGATAAATTTGAAGAACAAAAGAATATTGACATTAGAAGGGCATGATTTACAATTGGGGTGGCATGCATTTGTATGATACGGGCAAAGTAAACTACATAGATACTTTCAAAGGCATATATCAGGAATGTTCTGTTGTCAGTATGGGAAAAAATTAAACAAAATCACTATATGAAATACCGATCTGTCTATCCACAATGGAAGCATTAATATATCCCAATGCCTTAGAACTGGATAAAATTGGAAGGTACAAAGATATTCTAAATGAACAAGGGGACCTAAAATCAAAACAGGAACTAAAAAATCAGGGAATTGACCTGGCCTGGTGGCTACATATTCAAATACAAATGAGACATAAGAAAGATGCAGAAATATATGGATTTTATAAAGAATTGGATCAGATATTGTTAGGGACAGATGACAAATTAATGAAGAAAATTTATAATTACTTATTGAATATTAAAATGGAAGAAAAATACATAAAAGAAACCATGATAGTATGGGTCAAAAATTTCGGAAATAGCATAGAACTAGACAATTGGCAAAAACTATGGGAAAGAAATTACAAATTAACAATGTCAACAGCATATAAAGAAAACATGTACAAAATGTTCTATAGATGGCATCAGCCACCAGCAAGAATGGCAAAAATGTTCCAAAACATATCGCCAGAGAGCTGGAAATGCAAACAGATACCGGGACCCTACTACCATATGTCATGGACCTGTCCAATGGCAAAAAAATATTGGTTAAAAATAAAAAGGTGGTTAGAAGAAATGATAGCACAACAAATATATCTAAAACCAGAACTGTTCTTATTAGGTACTTTACCGGGGAAATACAATAAAAGAATTACATACAATGTTACAACAGCTAGAATCACATATGCCACAAAACTGGAAAAATGAAGTTTACCCACAGATGCAAAGATATTTTTTAAAAAATTAGAATGTGCCACAATGGACAGGTTAATGATAAAGAGGAAATAGAGTATTATTTAACATGGGATCTACTGTACAAATGATTAGAAAACAGATGCAGAGATTAGTAACTCTATGGTGGAAAAATATTAACAAAACAGAAGTAAATGTGTGTGTGTGTGTATGTATGTATGTATGTATGTATGTATGTATGGTGTTCAGCTTTGTTCGGGTATTTTCCCACATCATTATAGTTGTGCTTTTAAAGTTGTACGATGTTTCAGCAGAATCTTATCTGCCATCATCAGGCTTGTGTATATAATGACGTGGGAAAATATTCGAACAAAGCTGAATACCATACATATAAATATCCACAAAAACTTAAGAAAACACACACACACACATATATGTTATATATATTACTTATATGCTGTAAGTAATATTACTAATGGATTGTATTTGGCTACAGATTATAGTTTACAGAGTGACTTCAGGTGAAGACTACATGGTATAGCTATGAGAATAATGATTATAATTATGATGTAAAATAATATGTGTATTCAAAAGAAATTACATTGTATAATTATGAGAAAAATTGTTATAATCAGTGTGTATAAAACTATGTATACTTAAATGAGATTTGATACAACAGTACACTGGTGTTGCAGAAACAGAAACGTGATGTATAATAAATGAAAAAGTACAATAAAAAACATTAAAAGAAAGAAAGAAATACCTTTGATAAGTTGGAGTTTTTATTCATGAGATGCGAGTTGGGAGGGGGGGAATTTTAATTAAAGAAATCCCACTGCTACCCTAAATTAAGGAATTACAAGGTTGTAAATAAGGGAAATTACAGATTCCAACAAAAGTAACTATGATATTCTGCCATTGGAAGTTTCATCGTGTCTGTAAGGCCCAGACTCTCTCCCTTCAAACGATAAGAATCTGGTTACTTCAATATTGTGAAAAGGAAGTTATCCGGGTACTAGTCAAAGCAGGGTCTAATATGCCTCCAGGCATACAGCATAGATAAAGGGAGTTAGAACCCCTCCCCTTATTCTGATGTGGATGTAGTCAATATAAAGAAGCAACATGTTAATTCTCCCCCTCCCTTTTTTTTTCTGGGAAGGTAGCTTAGAAAAGTTTCCCAGGAAGCTTCTTTCAGAGCTGGAATTTTTATGGCCTCTTCTCCTCTTGCTCTCTCTCCAAGAGGTGACAAGTTTCCAGGCGCCTGGGCTCCAGTCCCCAGTTGTATATCATGTGCAAGTTATACAAGATTCAATACAAGACTTAAGATATTCAGGTTACATCAAAAAGGATTACTTGTACCAACTCCTTCCCCTTTCTTCTTCCATTGAAGAATGGCAGATACACAGATCTGACAGTGCCAGATGTTCTTTTCCACATTAGAAGTAGTTAAAAGGGCCCAGGTATACTGATATAAATATGTCATTTCATATATTTCCAAGAACCGGAGGTTCCACTAAATATTTGCATTACTTGAGACAAATGCCTTTTTGACAGATGCTTCTGTATCCGCTGCACATAAGCACTGTTTGTCACTGGGAAAGAGTCCTTATTTATGATTGTTACAGAGCACTTTCCACCCTCTGCTTAGGAGAAGTGATGACCTTAAGAAGATAGAGAGTAGCGTCTGAGCAGATGAACCAAGTCAATCATTGCACTGGGTATAATGTGTTAACAAAGTTCAAAAGGAAGAGTGACTCTCCCTAGGAGTTTTACAGTTTCAAAATCTATATAAAGAGAACAACAGGGGAAGAAGAGGGAAGAAGAAACAGATGAACAAAGCATCATCTACACTCAAGCAAAAATCTACACTATAAAAATATAAGGTTGATAGGAAAATGTGAATTTTGTAACAAGGAAGACAAAAGGGACTACACAGGAATTCTAAAAGATCGTCTACTAAAGAGGACGTGCAAATAAGTATTGTAAGTTCCAAGCAATAGATCTCCCAATTGGAAATATCAGGCTCTGATGACTGGCAGGCAGAGCACAGTAATGAAGGGTGGGTGGAGTAAGGAAAGGGAAGGGTCATTTTGCTGCTTCATTTGAATCATCAAAAGGGGCTCAGGAGAGATGGAAGGGTGTGACTACCAGCAAATGCCAGGAAAGCTGCCAAGGAGATTCTATTTCTACTTCTTCGTTTGGCTTCTTCTTGCTCCCCTTCAAGGCAATCTACAGCAACAGAACAAATGGTGATGGCAGTCTTGGCTCCTTCCTCTATTCCACATTCCTCTACTCCTGTATCTTCTATTGCCCAGGGTCTACTTCTGCTGAAGGAACAACCACCTCCCATCCCTATAGTTCCCTGAGTGGCTACCTCTCTGCCTTGATTCTTTAAGCACAGCTGAAGACAAAAGAGAGCATTTGTCATATGTTTGTGAAAAACTGAGTCTGTTCACTTTGCTGCTCAATGTCTTCCCCTTTTTCTTCAACCTTTCCCAATAGAAAGGTTCCCTTCAACCTTTTTCAAAGAGTTAGATCTATGTGTCCAAAGTAAGATAATTTGAGACTGGTCATTTGTGTCTCAAATGAGAACTCTGAGTTTATTTGTTTGATGATCCATCAACTTGTTTACTTAGTTGTCTACAAATGATTTCAAGAGTCTTCACCAGCATCAAATTTCAAAGGCATCAATACTGTTCCTATCCTGCTTCTTCAAAGTCCAAATTTAATTTCCAGGAAATAGAATGCCTTGCATGATTCTGATCTTTGTATAATAGACGTATCATTTGAATATCTTTTCCAAGGCTTCCATGGCTATTCTACCAAGTGCTACTCTATGGTGTACTTCTTGACTGGTAATTTCTTTACTGTTGTAAGTTGATCCTATAAGGCAGCAGCTATCTACCATTTTGATATCTTCGTTGTCAGTTTTAAGGCTTGTTGATCTACCTATTGTCATTAGTTTGGTTTTCTTTATATTTAATTTTAGTCTGATTTTTAAAATTGTGCTCTTTGATTTTATTGGTAGGGTTTGTAACTCCTTTTCATTTTCAGCTATCAGAGTATTGTCTACAGCATAGCACAGATCATTGATGTTTCTTCCTCCAGTTTTAAAACTGCTCTCAACTTCTTCCAATGCTACTTCTAAGAGGAGAATATGAAGTTTGTGGCACTCCTTTGCCAGCTTGGAGCCAACTGTGGTTTCATGACCTATGAATAAGTTTCTCATGAAAACATTGAGTTACTCCAGGTTTCCCATTTTTCTGAGTATTTTTCATTTCTGGACAGCAGAAGGCCTTTGAAAAACTGATGATGATGGAGTTGGAAAAGCCGAGGAGCAGCAGGGATGTAGCAGGATAGAAAACAGAAAAGTAAGATGACACATTCTCGTACGTAGTAGATGATAAAGCATCTCTGACTAATTCTGTTATTCTATGATATTTGAAGAGAAGTCAGATACTTTATGCTGTAAAAGCATACACAGACATAAGGTATCACTGATCAGAGGAAGAGACAGAGATTGTTGAAGAGCTGTAAAAGGGGGTACATTTAAAAATTAAAAAATATAAAAGGGGGAAAAATGTCATGGCCTTAGGTGCATTCTATAGCCACCCAACCAAATAGATGAAATAGATGAACTTTTTACTAGTCAGTTGACTAAGGTATGTAGGAAGCACATCACAATAGTAATGGGGGACTTTAACTACCCTGACATCAACTCTGCACCAAGTGGAAGATCAAACAGATTCCTGACAAACCTAGCAGGCAACTTTGTTTCCCAAAAGGTAGAGAAGGGAACTAGGGGATCAGCCACTGGACTTAATTCTCACTAACAGAGATGAAATGATAGGTGTTGAAGCTACAGGAACTTGGGGGGGAGTGATCATGCAATATTGAAAGTCAACATTATGCAAACACAAGCAATAGAACAAAGTCAAACTAGAGTCTTGGACTTTAAGAGAGCTAAATTCAATAAACTTAGAGAGAGCTTGGGAAGGATTCTATGAATGAGACTCCTCAAGGGGAAAACAACTCAAGAAGCCTGGGAAATTTTGAAACATGAGATTATAAAAGCAGGTTGCAGCTGTGGCTCCAACCACACCTGCTCACTGGCCTTGAGTGTGCTCCGAAACCACCAGCAATGTCTTTTGCGGCAGCAGAGGCTGGAGCTGAAGCACCACTTCCAGCTTCTCTGGGATGCTGAGCTGCCCTGAAGGGTAGGGGGAAAAAAAAGACATCCCCCAAAATAAGTCCTGACATTTATTTTGGACGTCAAAAGAAAATAAACCTGGGTCTTTTTTTTAAGGGAAGCACAGCATCAGCAAATAGCCCAAGCCTGCAAAGATGAAGTGAGGAAAGCTAAGGCTTAAAATGAACTGAAATGATTTCAGAACCACTGAACTATATATTTAAAAGATTCTCGAACACCGGGGAACTGCCAGAGAGCTGGAAAAGAGCTGATGTAGTTCCCATCTTCAAAAAAGGGGAAAAATAGATCCAGGAAACTACAGACCTATCAGCCTGATCTCAGTAACAGGGAAAATTCTGGAAAAGATAATCAAGCAATGAATCAGTGAATACCTAGTAATAACCAAAAGCCAACATGGGTTTGTCAAAAACAGATCATGCCAGACTAATCCTATTGCTTTCTTTGACTAAGTGACAAAATTAGTGGACCAGAGGGATATAATTTACTTGGACTTCAGCAAGGCATTTGATAAAGTAGACCATAACCTATTACTTGATAAGATAGAAAAATGTGGGCTAGACAGCATCACCACCAGATGGATTCATAACTGGCTGACCAACTGCCCTCAATGTGTAGCCCTCAATGGAACTGCATCTACATGGAGGGAAGTACGCAGTGGGGTACCCCAAGGCTCTGTTTTAGGCCCAGTACTCTTCAACACCTTCATCAATGATTTTGACAAGGGGTTAGATGGGGAACTCATCAAATTTGCAGACAACACCAAGCTGGAATAGGCAACACTCCAGAAGATAGGCTTAAGATACACAAGGAACTTGACAGATTTTGAACATTCGGCGCTATCTAACAAAAGTAAATTCAGTGGTGAAAAAAGTGAGGCTCTACATTTAGGCAAGAAAAACAAAATGTACAGGTACAGTATATGTGTTACCTTGCTCAATAATAGTAACTATGAGAGAGATCTTGGTGTCCAAGTGGACAATCATTTAAATAATTTTAAATAAAGTTTGACACGTAGTATAGGGTTTCCTGCCTAAATACTATTTAAGTAGGGGGGTGGACTAGAAGACCTCCAAGGTCCCTTCCAACTCTGTTATTCTATTCTATTCTATTCTATTCTGTTCTGTTCTGTTCTGTTCTGTTCTGTTCTGTTCTGTTCCATTCTATTCTATTCTTATGAGCTATGAGAAAATTTCAACACTTCTGAATGCAACATTAAAGGGGCTTCAGCTCCTTGCCTGGTAATTAGCCGACATTGCTATATAATTACACAGAAAATAAAGGCTGAAATAAGATAAGAAAACATAGCATAAACTAGTTCACACAACTTCTCCACTTGTGCCCGTGCTCTTAACTGCACTACAACTAGATACTCTTCATACATTTCTTTTTATTTTTTTAGCTTTACAGTCTCTCTCCTTTTCATAAGCTTAGCAAATCTGTACAGCTACAATTACCTCATTCTTTCCCTTCCACCTGACCCGACCTTTCCATTCTTCCTTTATATATTTCTTCTGCAGTTGAAGTCTTATTCATTCTTTTTCAAAGATCAAATCTACTCCATGTACATTTTATATTGGCTACCATTCAGCTTTCAGATAAGATAGAGAGCATAGAACAAAAAAATAATAATGACAAAATATAAAATTCTGCCCAGTTCACCATTCAATGAGGGAAAAGTGTCTTCATATATATATTCAATGCTACTGCAATGCTCTCTACATGGGGCTGCCCTTGCGGACTACTCGGAGGCTTTAACTGGTGCAGAATGCAGCCAGCGGGTTGTGATGGGAGTATCCTGATACTCCCATGTTACACCCCTCCTGCATGAGCTGCATTGGTTGCCGGCTGCCCTCCAGGTGAGATTCAAGGTGCTGGTAATCACCTATAAAGCCCTATATGGCTTAGGGCCAGGGTACTTGTGGGAGCATCTACTGCCAGCAACAACTTCCCAGCGCCCCATGCACTCACACAGACAGGGCCTCCTCAGGGTGCCATCGGTCCGAGAGTGTCAGCTGGCAACCCCCAGGGGGAGAGCCTTCTCTGTGGGAGTGCCCGCCCTCTGGAACCAGTTACCCTTGGAGCTGTGGATGGCCCCTAACCTTCGATCCTTCCATCGTGACCTGAAGACTTGGCTCTTTCAACAGGCCAACCTGGACTGAGGCGGGGTTTTTATTGGCTTATATTAGCTGGTGTTGGTTTTAATTGAATTATTGGGATTTCTACTTGATATTTTTAAATTTTAAATTTTGTATTGTATGTTTTTATTGTTGTGAGCTGCCCTGAGTCCTTCAGGAGAGAGGGTAGCATATAAATCCCAATATAAAAATAAATAAATAAATAAATGTGTGTGTGTGTGTGTGTATAAATATATATATATAAATAAAAGTATTTATATCTACTTTTATATGCTAAAAAGCCATTCAAAGCATTTACAACATAATAGAATATGTCTTGTATTCAGGCTTAAAATCTAAAAGGAACCTGACAGAAAATGAAAAGGAGATGGAAAAAGAAAACATGAACTTTGAAGCAGTAATTTTGAAAGTTTGGATGCTCTGATGTCTAGCTAGGATTAAAAAGAGGCTGTTTGGAATAACCTAGTTATGGGAAAAACACATCATAAAATATCTGTTTTTGTTGTAGCTATTTGATTGATTCTAATTTTTATCGTCACTGACTGATCATTACCATTGCCAGAGGTAGTATTCAGCAGGTTCTGACTAGTTCTGGAGAACTGGTAGCGCAAATTTTGAGTAGTTCAGAGACCCGGCAAATACCACCTCTGACTGGCCCTTCTATTCTCTGCCTCCCGAGTCCCAGCCAATCGGCTGGGTCTTCTTTTGTTGCCTTGCACAGGAGAACGGAGCTGGAAAGCAGGTTAGTGGGGTGGGGAGGGAAGGGGATTTTGCAGTATCCTTCCCTTGTCATGCCCACCAAGCCATGCCATGCCCACCAAGCCTCGCCCACAGAACTGGTAGTAAAATTTTTTGAATCCCACCGACCATAGCACATATACTCATTAACTAGTAAGACCATACACTGCTTCATATTCAAAGGCCAAGGAAACAGACATAGGCGTTTATATACAGATTAACTTGTTAAACAGCACAGATGCTTTAAAATGCAGCTTTAAGGAGCTGCAGACACTCATTGAGTTCATTTTCCTGTTGAATCTGAAGATTTTTTTCCTTACCGCATGCTCCTATTCATTATCTGCACTGTCTAGAACAATCTGCACAATGTACTGTAGATAGTTTACAATATAAACTGAGAACAAATGAGAAAATTTATAAAAGCCAAATAAATGGCATGAAAGAAAGATCATAAAAATGCAAAGAAAAGAAAAATGAGCGGAAAAACCCCATTGAGATTTAAAAATAATTTGTCATCTGTAGGAAAGCATCATATAAACCTGAGCCAGATAAGGTACAGGAAGAAATAAATTACTAACATTCAAACGAATGTTTACAGTGAAAGCATTTCACCAAGACTCTGACCTTGTGAAGAATCTGTCATACCTGAAAGAAGATCTGCCCTACTTTGCATGGGAAATCCTCCCTCCCTCCTTTATATGGAATTAATTAACTACACATTTTCCTGATATTACCAATATTACTATTGTCATTCAAAGACATAAACTGTACTATTCTGAATGGAGTCAACCCTTTAATGCTTATAAGTGCTTGTATAACTATTTGGTTTATTCTAATTTCTGTAATCTCAATTATTTATTTATTTATTAATTTGACTTATATGCCGCCCCCTCTCCGAAAGGACTCGGGGTGGCTCACAGCTAAAATACAATAATAACAATAAATTACCTAAAAATATATTAAACAGTTGTAAGCCGAATTAGAATTAAAACCCGAAAATAAACAAACCCCAAAGAGTCAGCACAGCCCAGATTGTAAAAACAGCCAGGTTTTTAACTCGTGGCGGAAGGTGCGAAGATTGGGAGCCAGCCGGAGCTCCGGCAGAAGAAGATTCCATAAAGTGGGGGCCACCACAGAGTAGGCCCTCCCCCAGGTCACTGCCAGGCAACATTGAGTCACGGACGGCACCCCGAGGAGACCCCGTCTGTGCGCCTGTACAGGGTGGTTGGTATTTGATGCTGGGAGGAGTCATTCTCGTAGATATCCTGGACCCATGCCATGTAGGACTTTGAATGTTAACACCAAGACCTTGAATCTCAAGACCTTGTATCATTATGCTGATACAACTCTACAAAGGAATTATTGAGTCTGTCATTTGCACCTTATAACTGTTGGTTTGGCACAGCAATCAAACAAGACAGACACAGACTTCAATGGACTGCAGGACTGCAGAAAAAATAATTGCAACCCCCTGCCTTCCATTGAGAACCTGTACAATGCATGAGCCAGAAAGAGGGCTGTGAAAATATCTACAGACCTCTCACATCCTGCACATAAATTGTTTCAAATTCTTCCCTCAAGATGACACTATAGAGAATTGCACAATGAGACACAAAGACAGTCCCCCCACATGCTATCACTCTGTTAAACAACTAATTCCCACAATGCTGTCTATTCCCTGGTATGTCAAACCATCTAAAGGGCTGTATTACTTATTATCCTTCTCATCTGTCCTTACCTTTATAACCAAGCACTTTACAACCAAGAACTTATATAGTGACTAAATTAGTAGACCAGCGAAATGCTGTGAACATAGTATACTTAGACTTCAGCAAGGCATTTGACAAAGGAGACCACAACCTACTTCTTGGGAAGCTAGAAAAAGATGGGATAGATAGCATTACCACCAGATAAATTCGTAAGTGGCTGATAAACCATACTCGGTGACTTAATGGGTCTGTATCTACACGAAGGGAAGTAAGCAGTGGGGCACCACAAGGTTCCATCTTAGGCCCACTTCAAAATCTTCATAAACGATTTAGATGAGGGAATAGAAGGGGAATTTACCAAATTTCTAAGCTGGCAGAAATAGCCAACAACCTAGATCAGGAGTGTCACATTTGATTTCATTGAGGGCCAAATCAGGGTTGTGTTTGACTCTGGAGGGCCAGGGTGTGTGTGTAGCATGGGTGGGCATGGCCGGGGTGGGCATGGCATGGGACTCATGTCAGGGAGCACCTGTGGTGTCCAAGTGCTAAGGCAGGACTTTCCTGAGACCCTCCCTGAGACCCTCACTCACTCTCATTATACAGGTAATCCTTGAGTTACAAATGTAATGCTGAATGCCAATTACAATTGTAACCCAAGGATTCATTTGACTGAATCACGTTAAATAAATGTGATCATGCCCTGCTTTCCCAAGTGCATTTGTTAATTGAATATGCAGGTCATTAAATGCACATGAGGTATCTCAGAGCAGGGAACAGCCTGTGGGGTCTTTTTTTTTTAAATTCACATTTATATGCTGCCTTTCTCCGGAGACTCAGGGCGGCTTACAATCCTTGGAGCACAACCCAATGCGCTCAGCAATAGCCTTCATTCCATTGTATATGCCTGTTTATTACTAAGCGGCATTTTTCAAAGTCAGCTTATTGCCCCCAACAATCTTAGGTCCTCAATTTACCTACCCCGAGAGGATGGAAGGCTGAGTCAACCTTGAGCCTGGTGGGATTCGAGCCTGCGCTAATTGCAGGTAGCTGGAGCTAAGTGCTAGGTGCTTAACAGCCTGCACCACCAAGGCTCTAGTGTTGGAGCAGACCATCCAAGGCCTCCCCCAATCCACTGACATACCTCATGCTCCCCTGGGGTTCCCACAATTGCTTCCCCCCCATCCAGTCCCGCCAGGTCTCCACAGACTGGGCCTGCTTTGCTAGTGTCCAGGATTGCACTACTCCTCGCCCTATTTCCCATGGATTACTTACTTTGTGAAGATCTCCAGAGCTCCAGAAGAGGCTGATCAACTGGCAGAGAAGCCGAAGTGTTTTATTCAGATAATGGCAAAGCTGCAAAAATGTGAAATCTAAGGAAAACATTTTCGCCAGCTTCTGAGTAAAAGACTTTGGCTTGGGGCCATGTGGCCAGCAGGCTTCTGGTAGTAGAAAAGGCCTCCTGCTTCAGGACAGCTTCAAGGATTGAGGTGGCAGCAGCAGCAAGGAATCAACTGAACTGCAAGCTCCTCATTGATTGGCTGCCATGCCCCAATCCCTGAAGCTGCTCGTTCGAACTAGCCAGTCAGCAACAAGCAGGAGGCTTGTTTGGGCCAGACTGGGCCCAAACTAAGCCTGCAGGCCCTCATTGGGGAAAGCTGTTTTCCTTACATCTCACTTCTTACAGCTTTTGAATGAAAGACTTTGGCTTCTCTGCCACGTGGGCCAGCCTCTTCTGTAGCTCTTCAGAAAGTAAGTATAGTAAAGCCACGGGAAATGTAAGGAGTAAGTGGAATCTGGGACACTAGCTAAGCAGGCACAGTCTGTGGAGAGGGCCGATTGAAGCCCATGGAGACTCCATTTCAGCCTGTAACAAGCTGTGGGAGGCCCACGGAGGACCGAACAAAGCCTTGGAGGGCCAGATGCAGCCCACAGCGGCTCCATTTCAGGCTGTAACAGGCTAGAAGAGGCCTGGCAGAGTGCTGCAAGGCACCACGGGCTGGTTCTTTGCTATTTCCAGGCTGATCCCATGGGCAGAACTAAGCCCCCTGTGACCCAGATCCAGCCCATGGGCCTTGAGTTTGACAGCCCTTCCCTAGATGCTAGGCTCAAGATCCAGATGCATCTTGACAGACTTGAATGCTGGGCCCTATCTAACAAAATGAAATTCAATGTAGAGAAAAGTGAAGTCTTACACTTAGGTAAGAAAAACCAGAAGTACACATATAGACTGGGTGAAACCAGGCTTAATAGCAGTAACTGTGAGAGGGATCTTGGAATCTTAGTGGACAACCAACTAAATATGAGCCAATAGTGTGCGGCAGCAGCTGAAAAAGCCAATGCATTAACAGAGATCAAGATCAAGGGAGGTACTAACACCACTCTATAAAGCCTTAGTAAGACCATGCCTAGAATGCTGCATCCAGTTTTGGTCACCACAATATAAAAAAGATGTTGAGATGGTAGAAAAAGTGCAAAAACGTGCAACCAAGATGATTAGGGGCAGGGGTGGGATTCAACCAGTGTTACTACTGGTTCAGTGATTACTCTCTGGGCAGCTCTGAAAGTAAAAAGAAAAGCATTGTGAATTAAATAGATAAAAAGGGTCCATTGTGATGTATGAGGCACACATCACAAACTAATCACACAGTACCATCCAGGTGGTCACACACCCCAAACTATGCTAGGGCCTGAGGGAAAAGCCATATCCTCAAGGTCCATTTAAAGAATAGCAGGGTAGAAGCAGATTGATCCTCAGGGGGATGCTGTTCTAGAGAAGGGTCGCCAACCTTTTGGACCACAGGGACCACCAAACTCATAATTTTAAATCCCAGGGACCACTAACCAGTTCTGTGGGCATGGCCTAATTTGCGGGTGTGGCTTGGTGGTCATGTGATTGGCTGGGCATGGCTTGTATGTAAATATTACAAATATTTATATAAATATTGAATTTTTATAAAAAAGAGCAACTTTTACCCAACAATTGCCAAACCCCAATCTTCCGGGACATGGCAGGTGAAGACGATATAAATGAACAGCAGCACCACTCCAAATTGTTCTTTAATAATTCAGCAGAAATGAAGTCAGCTCCTGGGGCCTTCCCAGTCCTGAGTTGGCCAATGAGTGATTTAATTTCGGACTCTGAAACTGGGGGCCATTCAGGTAAATCCTTCATTGGAAACAGGACTTGGCCTTTTAATTCCATTCCATATTTATTTTGTTCTGGCAGTGAAGATTTGGTTCGTTCTTGGGATTGGTAGGCATTTTGAATAATCACTCAATCCGTCCATTCTTGTTTTGTCAACATAAATATTTATTCCTTCACGCACAGTGCACACAGTGAAGCTTTGGCCCACACTCGCAAATGTTGTGCACTTTGCAGAAGGATAACTGTGTGATTCAAAATAGCTCTGGGATTTGTAGCACCTCTGCTTTAAATTCAAAGCACTCTGATGTCTGTGGTGTGACTCTTAGTCAGAAAGATGAAACAGCGCCAATCCAAACACCTCATCCACTAGTGAGTGGAAGGGGTTGTTCCAGGGGTGGGATTCAAATTTTTTAACAACTGGTTCTGTGGGTGTGGCTTAGTTGGTGGGCATGGCTTGGTGGGCATGTTATTGACTGGGTGTGGCCAACTCAATATCACTCACATCGAGGCACGCATCTCCTCGCCTGGCCTCTCATGACTGTGGGGATGCTGCAACAGTCGTAAGTGTGAAAAATGGTCATAAGTCACTTTTTTCAGTGCCATTGTAACTTTGAATGGTCACTCCATACAAGCAAAGTACCAGCAAAGGAGGGGGGGAAAACTCCAGAGACGTTCCTGAGACAGGAAGTCTAGTCCTGCCAAGAATGTAATAAGGGTTAACGGAGAGGAAGTTTCTGTAAGCAACCCCAGAATGTTTCCTTCCTGCCTTCCCTACAGGATTAGGCCAGTAATTTCTTCTAACAACCGGTTCTCCGAACTGCTTAGAATGTTAACAACCGGTTCTAGAGAATAGTGCAAACTGGTAGAATCCCAACCCTGGGTTGTTGGTGCTCTCTGAGCTGGCTTGTTTTCTTGCAGACATTTCATTACCCTAACTAGGTAACATCACCAATGCTAGTAGGGAGAGCTATTTGCTGTCAGTTTATATTCTGGTGTCTTGCCTGTCTGTGTGGGTAGGGCAGTCTTAGAGATTCTTTGGTTGGCCTATTTGCTGTTGGCTTCTTTGGCAGTTTCTTGATCAGTATCTGAATGCTGATTACTGCGGGAGAAGTGCTGGAGTCTTTTTCTCTTTTGGGCTGGTTGATTATCTCTTTTGCATAGTCTGTGGATGTTGTTAATGTCTATGTGTCTATTGATGGCTGATTTGTCAGAGTGCCAGACTTCTAGAAATTCCCTGGCATTTTTAGACTTGGCCTGGTCTGGGATTGCCACATTTTCCCAACTGAAACTATGGCTAAATCTGTCTTTAATTGTGAAATTAAAGAATTTTCATCATGTCTACTGACTTCCAGTTAGTGTTCATTCTCCTTTATTGGTACTGGTGAGTGTGCAAGCAATGCAGGATGTCAGTTTCTGGAAGTTAATAGAGTCTAGCTCAGCCTTGGGCAAACTACGGCCCGGGGGCTGGATCCGGCCCATTCGGCTGTTCTATCCAGCCCACGGAGCCGAAAGAGTGGAGGGTTCTCTTGCTTTCCCAGAAGGCTACGTGAAGTAATCTAACTTTGAATTTATATTAGTTCACACAAACACTCCATCCATGCTTTTGTTCTGGCCCTCTGGTCCAGTTTAAGAACCCATTGTGGCCCTCGAGTCAAAAAGTTTGCCCACCCCTGGTCTAGCTGAACTAAACATGGAATGCAATAAATACTATTAAGCAACAATAACTGGGAAGCATTTTTTAGGAACTTATTATAAAAGTCTTTACTGTTGGAGGAAGTCTGTTTTTATTCAGACCTTTAAGGAAATTGTTTCTTGGTGCCAGTCACAAATTTATGTGGATTCAGGATTTGTTTTCAAAGGCAAAATAAAAATGTATTACATTTATATTCAAAAGAACTTAGTAAGATAGGATAAGCAGAATTAAAGCCTAGCCCATGGATCACTCAATAAACTTAACGGATGAATGAGGATTTCAATTTGTAATGGCCAACGTCTAAGCTCTGATTGCTTATAGAGAAGCACAGAGAAGATATTGGAGGAACTATGCTGAGATAGTTTCAACATATACAAAAATATGCTTTAAGCTTGGGAAACAAAGAAACCCCCAGGAAGAACAATAATAAAGGCAGGGAAAGAAGGAAGGAAGGAAGGAAGGAAGGAAGGAAGGAAGGAAGGAAGGAAGGAAGGAAGGAGGAGGGAGGGAGGGAGGGAGGGAGGGAGGGACTCCATTTGGCTCCATGCTAAATCTGTTAATGTAGTGTGTATTAATAAAGCACAATTCCAGACAAAATTGTGGAGTCAGATCTGGTCTGTCCTATCTGACATTACTACACCAGACTGGCTGTAAACATTGAAATGTAATATAGGTAATCCTCAGCTTGCAACCACAACTGAGCTCAAAATTTCTGATCACAAGCAAGATAGCTGTTAAGTAAATTTTGCCCCATTGTATGATTTTTTTTTTGCCACAGTTGTTAAGTGAATCACTACAGTTGATAAGTTAGTAACATGGTTGTAAAGTGATTCTGGCTTCTGACTTTGCTTGTCAGAAGGTTGCAGAAGGTGATCACATAACGCCAGAACATTGCAACTGTCATAAATACAGACCTGTTGCCAAGGGTCTGAATTTTGATTATGTGAACACAAGGATGCCGCAACAGTCATAAATGTGAAAAATGATCATGTCATTTTTTTCAGTGCTATTGTAACTTCAAATGGTCACTAAATGAATGGTTCAGGACTACCTGTAGAAAGATTAGTCCTGCTGTTCTCCGGTCAAAGTAATTTTTAAAGGATTTTAGCTCTATACATGAAAGTTATTCGGAATGCAACAAACCAAATTGAAATTTCCTGGACTCAACTACAGATTGGAAAAAAATTATGTTAGTAATTTCATTTATCTTGAATTTTGTAATCCAGCTGCTGAATCCCAAATTGCACAGAAATGAGTATGCTAGGAAAACATATGCTCAGAGAGATCTCAGTGCAAATCTAAATGAATGTTTTTGTGCATTTTGAAAAATCGAATATTAAACACCTGTGCAACTTGAATCAGAATCCGAACAGAACATCACTTAAAGACTTTCAAGAAGAGTTTGGACTGCCATTTGTGCTTTGGAAAATAAGTTGACCACCTCCTCATTGTAGCAGCCTCTCAATACTGGAATACTGCTATCATATCCCCCCGCCCCAAGTCCTTCTTTTCCCTAAACTGGCAAAACCCCAATCCTGCAACCGTTCTTTTCCAGGTCTTGAATCCTCTTAGTTGCTCTTCTTTGCACTTTTTCCAAAGTCTCAACATCTTTTTTTGTAATTGGTGACCAAAACTGGATGCAGTGTTCCAAGTGTGGTCTTACTAAGCCTTTATAAAGCGGTACTAATACTTCATGTGATTTTGATTCTGTGCCTCTGTTTATACAACCAAGGATTGTATTTTGGTAGCTTTTTTGGTGGTGGCTGCACACTGATGACTCATGTTTAAGTGATTATGCACTAGAACTCCAATGTCCTTCTCTCAGTTACTGTTTTTGAGCCAGGTTTTGCCTAATCTGCACTTGTACCTTTGTTTTTTTCCTGCCCAGGTGTAAAACCTTGCTTTTTTCCACATTTCATTTTGTTGGCTAGGGCCCATTGTTCAAATCTATCAAAGATCTTTTCGGATCCTGAGCTTGTCTTCTGGGGTGTTGGCTAGTCCTGCCAACTTGGTGCCATCTCCAAATTTGATGGGTTCCCCTTTATTTCCTTATCTAAGTCGTTGTTGAGTACAGTTTGAAAGCCAGTTAAAAATTCATCTGGTGGCGGTGTTGCCTATCCCACATTTTTCTAGCTTACCAAGAAGTTTTGGTCTACTTTGTCAAATGCCTTCCTGAAGTCTAAATATACTATGTCCACAGCATTTCACTGGTCAACTAATTTAGTCACTTTGTCAAAGAATGGAATAAGATTGGTTTGGCATGATTTCTTTTTTAAAAAACCCATGCTGGCTACTATTTACAACTGTATTTGTTTCTAAATGTTTGCAGATCTGTTTTTTAAAATTATCTTTACCAGTATCTTCACAGGTATTGTTAGGCTGATTGGTCTGTAGTTTCCTGGGTCTGTTTTTTTACCCTTTTTTGAAGATGGGAACCACATCAACTCTTTTCCAATCCTCTGGTAGTGCTCCAAATTTTTTTTAAAAGATATGATACAATGGTTCTGAGATAACATCTGCCAGCTCCTTCTGGGATGTAATCCATCAGGTCCCAATGATTTATATTCATCATGGTCAGACAAGTGTCCTCTTACCATTTTCTTGTTTATTTTAATTTTTATTTCTAGTCTGTCTTTTACAGTTACGTTTTTGTTAGGTTGGGCTATAGTTTCTTTTTTTGTGAAGACCGAGGCAAAGAATGAGTTCACAGCTCTGCTTTCTCTCTGTTGCCTGTTACTTCCTTGCTGTCTTCTCTCTTTAGTGGACCAACTTTTTCCTTGACTTTTTTCTTGTTATTTTTATGCTGACAGAATTTTTTTGGGCTTAGAGATTGGGGTGGGGGAACCGTTTTGCGTTGGTTCTCTCCTTCCTCTCGGGCAGCTTCCGCCAGTCAGTGTTGGCAGGGGCAGAGGTGGGGCCGAGACCCCTCACTTGTGGGGTGCCTCAGGGTCTGTCCTCTCCTGCCTCTCCTGTTATCTACATGAAACCGCTGGGTGAGATCATCCAAGGTTTTGGGGTGAGTATCATCAGTATGCTGATGATACCCAGCTTTATCTCCACCCCAGACAAGATCAAGTGATGCTCTCGTGATGTCCCGGTGCCTGGAGGCAGTGCGGGTCTGGATGGGTAGTAACAGGCTCCAGCTCAACCCCACCAAGACGGGTGGCTGTTCTGCCTACCCATCTCGGTCTTTATTGAATGTACCATCTTTGGTCTTGGGGGAAGGTGTTGCCCCGTGGATAGAGGCGAAAAACCTGGGTGTCCTCCTGGACTCACAGCTTCGGTTTGGAGGAGCATGTGGGAGCTGTGGCCAGGGGGCTTTTGCCCAGGTCCGGCTGGTTAGCCAGCCACCCTTATTTGGCCGAGATGCCCTTGAGGCGGTTACTCATGTGCTCATCACCTTTAGGAATCGACTACTGCAATGCTCTCTACATGGGGCTTCCCTTGCGGACTGTCCGGAGGCTTCAGCTGGTGCAGAATGCCAGCTTCTTGTGGGAGGGCTGTGATAAGGTATCGATACTCCCATGTTACACCCCTCCTCGTGGCTTGCATTGGTTGCCGCTTGCCTCCCGGAGTCGCCTTCAAGGTATTGAATTACAACTTTAGCCCTTAATGGCTTGGGTCCAGGGTACTTGCAGGAGCGCCTCTGCCAGCATCACTTCTGATCGCCTGTTGGCTCTCATGGAGGGGCCTCCTTGGGGTGCCGTCAGTCAGACATTGCCGTGCTGGCAGGTCCCCAGGGCTAGGCCTTCTCTGTGGGAGCACCTGCCCTTTGGAATCAGCTCCCCGTGGATCTCCGCTTGGCACTGACCTCACTCCTTCTCCTTTGGGACCTGAAGACTTGGTTGCTTCAACAGGGGCGGCCTGGAATGTTTGAGGGGGGGTTGGGTTTTATTTTAACTCCATTCGGCTTTAGTTGTTTAATTCTGTTTTATTGTAAATTTTTCTCTGTTTTAATGTTCAGCGCCCTGAGTCCTTAGTGGCTCTCTGTTTTAATAAAGGCAGCCCTGAGTCCTTAGTGGCTCAGGCTGTTAAATGCCTGCTCTTAAGATCCAGCTGTCTACAATTACTGTAGGCTTGAATCCCACCAGGCTCAAGGTTGACTCAGCCTTCCATCCTCTCGGGGTAGGTAAATTGAGGACCCAAGATTGTTGGGGGCAATTAGCTGACCTGGTAAAAATGCCGCTTAGTAATAAGCAGGCATATACAATGGAATGAAGGCTATTGCTGACATTGGGTTGCTCCAAATTGTAAGCAGCCCTGAGTCTTCGGAGAAGGGCATATAAATGTAATTTAAAAAAAAAAAAAGTCAGAGGAAACCTCTCCCTCCTTGGGGGAGATATGAAATGACAGGAGATCAGGTGTGTGTGTGGGGCTCTGCTTTTTCTTCCATTTGAGGGGGAGTCGGTTCCTCCCCATCCAGACCTTCCCAGCCTCCAGGCACCATGTGGCTTCTTTCTGAATTTTATATATATATAAAACGGCTGCCAAGCCTGACACACATGATTAAAAAGAACCCAAAACACAAGCCTGAGGATGGCAGATGAGATTCTGCCAAAATGTTGCTATAACTTTAAAAGCACAACTATTAAGATGTGGGAAAATACCCAAAGAAACCTAAATACCATACATATAAATACCCGCGAAAATATAAGAAAACACACACACACACACACATATATAAATTTATATTTAATATAAAAATAAAATTTTTATATTAAATATATTATCTTTTAAAAAAAAATCGTATTAGTGGTCCTCGGGATTTAAAAGTATGAATTTGGTGGTCCCTAAGGTCCAAAAGGCTGGCGACCGCTGTCCTAATACATTTGTTAATTTATTAGCAAAGAGTTCATCTATTTCCTCTGCTTGGTTGAGTGGCCTGTAGTATACACTTAAAGCAATGTCCTTTTTAAAAACCTTTTATATTGACCTATATGAATTCTAGGAAGTTTTCATCTTTGGTTTTGTATTTCTGTAGAGTTTGTATTGCTCTTTTATATATAATGCAATTCCACCTTCTCTTTTGTTAGGTCTATTTTTTTCTGAATAGTTTGTATTCTTCTATCTGTACATTCCATTCATGAGTTTCATCCCACCAAGTTTTAGTAATGGCAACTATATCATACCTGTCTTCATGTACTAATATTTCAAGTTCACCCTGTTTGATCCCTAAACTTTGAATGTTAGTATATAGCAGGGGTGTCAAACTCAAGGCCCAGGGGCCGGATCTGGCCCACAGGGTGCTTAGATCTGGCCTGCAGAGATGCCCTGAAATCAGTGAAGGACCAGCCCGGGGTGCCTCTGCCAGCAAAAATTGGAGGTTGGGAGGGCCACGTGCGGCCTTCCTAAGCTCCATTTTTGCTAGCAGGGGATTGCAGGAGGCCGTCACAGCTAAAAATGGAGCTCAGGAGCCCATTTTTTCTGGCAGAGTGCTCAGGCCACCACAGGCGCCTCAACATGAGTGACATCAAGCTGGCCACACCCACCCTGGCGACACCCACTCTGGCCCATCAAGGTCAAACACAACCCTGATGCGGCCCTCAATGATTGTGCATAAGCGCACAATCGTGCCTCCCGTCCCTGTCCTATTGTCCCCATTTATTCGTACCTATTTCCTGTATTCTTACTCATGTTTATACTTATACCTATTATCTTCTAAGTGATTGACAAATCAAATAAAGGAAAATAAAAATAAAATATATTGAGTTTGACACCCCTGATGTATAGGAATTTGAGTCCTTTATGTGTTTCTTATATCTCCTACTTTGTAACTGGGATTTCCATCCTTTCCATCTCTCTCTCTCTCTCTCTCTCTCTCTCTCTCTCTCTCTCTCTCTCTCTCTCTCTCTCTCTCTCTCTATATATATATATATATATATATATATATATATATATATTCTTTCTTTTTTTCTCTTTACTCCCTTCCTCCTTATTTGATTGGTTATCTAGTGGTTTTTGCTTGGAATTAGGTTCTAAAGATTATGAAGATTGGCTCCCATCCCCCCTCAATTTTAGTTTAAAGCCCTTTTGATAAGATGAGCCAGTTGTTTTCTGAATATATTCTTTCCAGTTCTTGTGAGGTTCACTCCATCCCTTCCCAGTAGCCCTTCATACAGGTAATGCAGACCATGGTCTAGGAAGCCAAAGTTTTGTTGACAACACCAGTTTTTAAACCAGTGGTGTGTTTCTAAAATCCTTTGCTCCCTCATTGGATGTTGGCCTTTTGTTGGAAGTACAGATTTTTTTTCACCAATTGTAGGCTCATCCTATATTTTCTTGTTTCAGCTGCTTTGGCAAGTCATAATCTAGCTGCTGCATGTGTGTAAATTCTCTATAGATAGCAGTTTTGCAATAGAAACCTTAAAAGCACTCAATAGTACTTTGAAAATGAAGTCAAAGTAGCTTCGAAGCAGGAAGTAATCAAATTGAGAAATGTCTCAAAAGGCAAACTCCTAGACGTTTTTACAGCTTCACAATATTGATTCTGTTCTGTGTGTACACTACCAAACAGGTGCTTTCAGCATTGATCTTCTGCTGACAGGAGAAGAGAGGTAACTGATTTCTGGCATCCTGCCTCTCGCCTCAACAAGTAATCCCTGTTTTTATCTTTTCAAGGGATATTTCCCTTGCTCACCACCGTACATTCATAGCCTAGATCCAAATCACTGAATTAGAAAGTTACTCTCTTCCAAAAGCATTAAGTGGTACCATTCACCCCCTCCCTTAAGTGCCTGGCTTTTTTCTTCCTTTTTCTCCATCACTTGGCATAATGTGGCATGCCACACTCAAGATACTGGCAATGCCATGTCAAGATACTACATATACCACATTGTGCTCTCAGAAGAACAGTACAATATTAATAATATAAATATATAAATGATAAGTTTTAAAGACTTTCAATAGGAAGTGAGTGCAGGGCAATAACACAATATAAAAATGATGGTGTGATTATTGTATATCTAGTATTTTATCTCTCCCATCTTCATTCCTGCATCCCTTTTTAGACTGAATCTGAGGACAGGCACTGTTCATGTTTTGCTGACAGCTCAACAGTGATGTACAATCCTTGCTTAACAACCACAACTAGGACTGGCAATTTGTCACCTCCAGATTGGACTACTGCAAATTGCTGTACAAGATTTTGTCTTTAAATATTTATTTATTTATTTGTTTGTTTGTTTGTTTGTTTGTTTGGTCTTATATGCCGCCCTATCTCTCTGGGGACTCAGGGCGGCTCACATCATAAAAACATACAATAACAAATTTTAAAAAGTTAAAAAATTATTAAACCAATACGACCAAATAAATGATCTCAAACCAGAACAAACATTTAAAACTAACCCAACCCCCACCCCCCCGACTTAGTCCAGGCCGACTTGTTCAAATAACCAAGTCTTTAGGCTGCGGCGGAAGGAACGGAGGTCGGGGCCAAACGGAGCTCCAGTGGAAGCTGGTTCCACAAGGTGGGCACACCCACAGAGAAGGCCCTACCCCTAGGGACCGCCAGCCGACACTGTTTGGCCGACGGCACGCCAAGGAGGCCCTGCCTGTGGAAGCGCACCGGGCGATGGGAATTCGATGCTGGCAGGAGATGCTCCTGCAAGGACCCCGGCCCTAAGCCATGTAGGGCTTTATAGGTAAGTACCAGCACCTTGAATCTCAATAGTATCTGGAAGCCTCAGCTGGTACAGAATGTAATGGTGTGGACAATTATATGCACTCCTAGAACAGCACACATTATCCCTCTTCTCTGTAGTTTGTTAGTTTGCTACCAGGACTAATTCAATGTGCTGATTTTGACCTTTAAAGCCTTGCATGGCATGGAACTGGAATATCTGAGGGACTGCCTCTCCCTGGGTACAATAGTTCACCTCATTAGATCTGGCAGAGTAGGCATGCTATGGGTACCATTGGCTAGAGACCTACACTTGAAACTCTCCAGAGACATGCCCTCTCTACCATGGCACCTTTTTAATGCAATATTATTCTACTCCCCAAATTAGATTAGTTCAATCCCTTTTGATACTCCAGAAGGCCCTCAATACCTGGAAATGTAATCAGGCCTGGGGCTCCCAGGGAATCAGAGATATGTTCAGATGACTCCACTGCTAGGTACCCATTCTTTCCTCCCTTTGCCAAGCATTGCTATATTTGTTTTTTATAGTTTTTATTTTAATCTGGATTTTATATTTTCGCATTGCCTCTTTTTAAAGTTGATATGATTCAGTGGCTCTAAGCCACCCAGAGTCATGTATTGTGAGATTGTATATTTGATAAATAAATGAACTCAGTTATTAAGCAACGGATTTGTTAAGGGAAACATCATATGGCAGTGCCTGACTTTTGTCCGTTTCGATGTGGTGATTAAGTGACTCACCCATGATCATTCAAAGAAACATCACATGACAAAAATTTGCAATTTTCTTCGGGCTTCCCAATTGACTTTGCTTGTTATAATGGAATTTGTGTGAATGACCTTGGAGAAAGAGGGAAGAGATGCTGCCTAGGAAACAATCAGACAAGAGGGGCAGAAGCCTGCAGTTAATGGTCAGAGAAAGAAACTTAGGAAGAAGTCATCCTAATGGATTAGGCACTTAGAAGTAGAGGTGGGAAACCTGAGCCTTTAAACTTGCAAGATTCTTTAATTGCAATAAAGTAGATTCAGTTCAGGTTGTCTTGTTCCCTGTCTGGTTTACCTGTACGGCTTGCATAGTGCCCAAATCACAATCATATGATCACTATGACAGTCATAAGTTCAAGAATCTATCATAAGTCTGCTTTTTTAGCACCATTGTAAGTTTGCACAGTTGCTGAATGAGGCAACCATTACCTATATATTTAAAATGCTTTAAATAATACCTGAATTGCCTTATCAGAGCCCCAGCAGTCAAATTTCAGGAGAGATGTATGGTAAAGCATGGTATGCTCTGATTCTTTTACTGAATGCCTGGCAATATTTCCACTATCTGTGGCTGGGACCTTGCAATCTTGCTGACTTTAATGTGCAAGAATGTTGCATTTCCATTGATAATTAGGAAAAGGTTAAGGATACATGGATATTGTTCTCTGTCTATCCAGATGGCAAGGTTAAGTTTAATCTTGTTTTTGTTTAGCATTATTTCTTAATTCCCAGAGTTAAATTACCTTTTAATTATATGCTTACTTATGTTGAACACTGACTTTTTAATATTAGACTTATTAAGCACATTAATATATGAATAATGTTATTTTTCATTTTTTGCAATTTAGCTCTACGCTTCTCTTGCTTTTGCTTATTTGCTTGCAAAATAATTCAATATTTTTGATTCCAAAGTGGTGGTGATTGTTTGCATATTCTGTCCTCATTTGTTTGAGTTCCTCTAGTATGATCTATGCATAAAAGATGGTTTAATGCACAGTCTATAACTCTCTGTATATTCAGTGAGGAATATGCAAAAGGGTCATAATAAATACATCTTATAGCACCAGAGGTGGTATTCAACCGGTTCCCACTGGTTCAGGAGAACCGGTAGTGGTGATTAGGTGTGGGTCACCGAACTGGTAGTAACTTCTGGCTGGCCACATCCCTGAACCAGTTCCCAAGTCACCAGTAGCTCAGTTGCCCCACCCACCTGATGCTCGTGCAGCTCACCCGCCCGCCGCTCACCCCACCCAGTCACTCCTCCCTTCCTATGTGGCTTGCCTAACCTGACTTCCCCACGTGGTGCCTGTGCCCCAACTGAGCAGCCCTGATCTGCCTGCTCACAGGTAAGCCTGCAAGTCGCGGTAGGCCCTTGCCCACTGCCCAGGGCCCTTCCGGGCCTCCCCCCCACTGGGCAAGAGGAGGCCAAGGTGGGGCGCCATTTTCAGGCCAGTCCAGTGGGCAGGGGGCAGTGGCGGCAGCAGCACAGCTATGGGAAGCAGCCCCATGAGTTCCCGGCCTCCCTTTCGGGGCACCTCCGCTGCTCCTCTCAGCCCCCACAGAGCAGAGAAAGCAAACGGCTTTCAGTTCGCTTTCTCCCTCCCTTTTGGGGCACCTCCGCCACCCCTCTCAGCCCCAGCACAGCAGAAATAGTGAACAAAAAGCCGTTCGTTTTCTCCCTCCCTTTCGGGGCATCTCTACTGCCCCTCTCAGCCCCAGCACAGCAGAGAAAGCAAACAGAAAGCCATTCAGTTTCTCCCTCCCTTTTGGGGCATCTCAGCCATCTCTCTCAGCCCCAGCAGAAGAGAGAAAGTGAACAGAAAGCCGTTCACTTTCTCCCTCCCTTTCGGGGCACCTCAGCATTGGGGCTGAGAAAGGTGGTGGATTCATCAGAAGATTCACCCCAAAGGAGGGAGTGCATTTAAGGGGGTGAATCCTCCTTTGGGGTGGGTCCTTTGGGAGAATCCTCTGGGAAGCTTGGTGCTAAGGGTCTGTAGGATGATTCCCTTTCTCTTATGTTGGATTGGAAGGTTTGCCTCTGCTCGAAGGGCAAAATGGATAGATGGTTCCCTTTTTAAAACTACCAGGAGGGGTGGGAGGAAGCTGCCTGGCCAGTCTGTATTCTTAGGGAACTGACGGAGGGAATGAGAGTAAAGAAAACTTAAATGGGGGGGAAAGGTCCATGGGGGGTTTCCGGTGGCTGGAGCAAGAGGAGAGTGCCCAACCATACAAGAGACGAGACCATGACCCGAAGCTCTGGTGCGGGAAGCAAAGCGAGGTGTGGGGAGGGAGAGAAACGATGGCATCACCCTCCTGCCGCCGCTTCCACCCACCCAACCCCGAAAGACTCATCGACTTGCAGGACCTTGTCAACGCAGCTGCCGTCAATCAAAGTGATGTCCCTGCAGGAGGGCAGGTGGTTCTCGTCGGCAGCGGGGTCTGCCTCACTGCTGCCGCTGTTGTTGGAGACGGTGCTGGAAAGAGAGGCACCAGCGCTGGCGGGAACCGTGGAAGCTACGGAGGCGGCTTCCCTGCCTGAGAAGTGGCTGAAACGCTGCTGGTGGAGGAATGCGCAGTGCTCCAAACGCGGCAGCGCACGGGCAGAAGGGAAAGCAACAGCGGCAGAAGAAGCAGCAGCAGCGGGTGCAATGCAAAGTGCCCCACCACCACTGAGGCCAACCCACCCACTGACCTGGCCTGCAACCAGCACCATACCCAAGTCTGCAGCAAAGGCGCTTGGCGGGGGTAGGGAGCTCTCTGCTCTCCGCCATGGTCGGCCATTAGGAGTGGCTGGTGGTGAGGCGTGGCTGCCCACAGGGCGCTCTAGGCAAGGGTGCATGGGGGGGGGAGAAATTAAGTCACCGCTGAAAAGATGGCCTAGCCATTTTTCAGGGTCAAAATAAAATAAGGCCCGGCCTTATTTTCTGAGAAACACGGTATCATTTTGGCTATTGTGATACCCACTTTTTTTTCTGGATTCACCTAGCTCTCAATGTGCTCCTTTTCTCCTCCTATGCAAACAAGAAAAGCAAGCACCACCACCACCACCCCATCGTGGGGGTGTCTTTTGAAGACAGGTTAAAAATAAACAAAAAGCCAGAATGTGTTTACAGTTCTTCTCACTTGAATTACAAAGTCCAGCTTTTTGTGGCAGGCAGCCCAGTACAAAATGGCCATAGAAGGCCTGGAGCGCTAGAGTATACACTAGCCAACTGGTACAGGGTCATTTATTTAAGATAAAAGGTAGTTCAGCAGATGGACAGGATTGCTCCATTTATGCCAGGTAAGCATTGCTTTTTAGGCAGAGGGGAAAAAACTCAGTGGAGATCAGATCACCCTTCCAACACATTAAAGGTATGCAGGACATGAGATTATCCATTAAAGCAAGGGTCTTCAAACCTGGCAAGTTTAAGACTTGTGGACTTCAACTCCCAGAATTCCTGAGCTAACATGACTGGAGGAGGAATTCTGGGAGTTGAAGTCTACAAGTCTAAAGCTGTCAAGTTTGAAGACCCCTGCATTAAAGCCTTCTGAAAATGGCATGTGGCCCATCCTGGAGCTGAGGCAACCACAAAGTTCAGACTAGTCCTAACTCTTTCTTACTAGCTGCCTTGCACACAATGTCCAACTCATCATATTCCTTGAGCAAGAGAATGTGGCCCCAGCTGAATAACTGAGTAGAAGCTCATTACAACAATAATAAGGCAAACAATGGATAAACAGGAGACATAGGTGCTTTGTATTGTAGGACGTTGGCACCCACCCTCTCCTACAAAAATGAAATATCCTAGGAAATATTAAAAAGGCAGAATGTTTCTCCTAGAAAGAGTAGAAACTCAGAAGCTGAAACTCACCTCAGAAGTAGAAGCTCACCCCCACCTTTGTTAAGGCCTGGGCCAGAATATTTTACATAACAAAGATCTCCAGGTAAAACTATAGCAATTGCTCAAAAGCCCTTTCAGTGCATCATCATCCAGCAAGGCTCAACCAAGCCTGGATCTCAGGAAAACCTACAAAGTTAGCTAAGATCCCTGCCCCTGGGAGTCTGTCAACCAATGCACAGGAACAGGAAACACTAAGGTGGGGCCCAACAGAGGTTATATAAGGGTGTCTCAGCATTTTGGTCCTTTTTTTCTTGATCTCTTCCTTCACCTTGAAGCATGTAATCATCTTTCCTTCTTTGGAGCACCAAGCCATGTGGTCCTGTCCACCATTAAACCATCCTTCTAAACAGCCTCCATGTTTCCAGTGTCTTTTTCCCCACTTGGAACTGAACCCAGAAGGATAATACTTCCAACAGTATATGGGTATTACTCTCCTATAGAGAGGGAGAATGGAAGCTTTGTAAGCCACCCAAAGTCACCAGAACTGGGCAGCTATATAAATTTGTTTAATAAATAAGCACATAAATAAATACAGGTAATCCTTGACTTATGACCACAATTGGGCCAAAATTTCTCATGGTAAGCAAGACAATTGTTAAGTGAGTTGTGTTCCATTTTAAGACATTCTTGCCACAGTTGTTATGTGAATCACTGCAGTTGTTAAGTTAGTAACACAGTTGTTAAATATAGCTGGCTTCCCCATTGGCTGTGTTTGTCAGAAGGTCACAAAAGGCAATCCCATGATCCCAAGATACTGCAACTGTCATAAATACATGCCAGTTGTCAAGCGTCCAAATTTTGATCATGTGACAATGGGGTTGCTGTAATGGTCATAACTTTGAAAAAATGATCATAAGTCCCTTTTTCAGTGCCATTGTAACTTTGAACAGTCACTAAATAAATGATTGTAAGTTGAGGACTACCAGTAAAATATGTTTTAGTCTGAAAGGCATCATATTGGAAAAGCTTAATCAGTAGATCACTGACTTCCATATATAAATAGATATTCATTTCCACTTCATAGCTCTAAGGAAACTAAGAAACCAACATGGATTTGTCAAAAACAAACCATGACAAACAAATCTTACTGCATTCTTTGGCAAAGTGATTAAATTAGAGACCCAGCGGAATGCTGTGGACATAAGTATACTTGGACTCCAGTAAGACATTTGACAAAGTAGACCACAACCTACTTCTTGGTAAGATAGAAAAATGTGGGATAAACAGCATCACCACTAGGTGCATTTATTACTGCCTTACAAACTGCACTCAACATATAGTCCTCAATGGAACTGTATCTACATGGAGGGAGTATGCAGTGGAGTAACCCAAGGTTCTGTCTTAGGCCCAATAATCTTCAATATCTTTGTAAACAATTTAGATGAGGGGATAGAAGGGGAACTCATCAAATTTGGAGATGACACTGAGTTGGTGTCAACTGGTGTCAAGAGCCAAAACCCAGAAGGTTCTTGGCAGACTAACACACTGGGACCTAATAAAATGAAATTCAATGGTGAAAAAAGCAAGTTTTTAATCTTAGGCAAGAAAAACAATAAATGCACAGGTACAGAATAGGTTGTACCTCACTCAATTGCAGTAACTGTGAGAGGGACCTAGGAGCCTTGTAGACAACCACTTTTAATACTAGTCCTTACTTTGTTTGAATGAGTTCTGCTTGAAACTCACAGAAATGAAATATTTTAGGATATACTAAAAGAAACTCAGCCCCCCTACCTTTGCTAATGGGCCATTAAGGTCTGGGCCAGTCTATTCTGACTATCTAGACCCATACCAATCGGGTTTCAGGCCCGGGTACAGCACGGAGACGGCATTGGTCGCACTGGTGGATGATCTCTGGAGGGCTCGGGACAGAGGTTATTCTCTGTCCTGGTCCTGTTAGAGCTCTCGGTGGCTTTCAATACCATCGACCATGGTATCTTGCTGTGATGCCTCAAGGGGCTGGGGGGCACCATTTTACGGTGGTTCTCCTCCTACCTCTCGGGGCATATGCAGGTAGTGTTGGCAGAGGGGCAGAGATCAACCCCGAGGCCCTCCTTTGTGGGGTGCCTCAGGGGTTGGTTCTCTCGCCCCTCTTGTTCAACATCTACATGAAGCCGCTGGGTGAGATCATCCATGGTTTTGGGGTGAGGTATCATCAGTATGCTGATGATACCCAGCTTTTTATCTCCACCCCTAACCAACCCAGTGACGCCCTCAAAGTGATGTCCAGGTGCCTGGAAGCGGTGCAGGTCTGGATGGGGAGGAACAGACTCTGGCTCAACCCAGCTAAGACCGAGTGGCTGTATATACCGGCATCTCGATTTAGCCAGGATATTCCATCTCTAGCTAAGGGGGGAGAGGTGTTGCCCCCCATAGATAAGGCTCGCAACTTGGGTGTCCTCCTGGATGCACGGCTCAGTTTGGAGGAGCAGGTGGGAGCCGTGGCCAGGGGGCGTTTGCCCAGGTTCGCCTGGTTCACCAGTTGTGACCCTTCCTGGATCAAGATGCCCTGCGTACGGTCACTCATGCGCTCGTCATTTCCCGTTTGGACTACTGTAACACTCTCTACATGGGGCTGCCCCTGAGGACCACCCAGAGGCTTCAACTTGTCCAGAATGCAGCGGTGTGGGTTGTGATGGGAGGTTCCCGATACTCCCATGTTACACCCCTCCTGTGTGAGCTGCATTGGTTACCGGATGCCCTCCAGGTGAGATTCAAGGTGCTGGTGTTAACCTATAAAGCCCTTCATGGCATTGGACTGGGGTAGTTGCAGGAAACCCTGCTGCCGATAACAGCTTCCCGACGACCCGTGCACTCCCACCGGCAGGGCCTGCTCAGGGTGCCATCAGCCAGGCAATGCCAGCTGGCTCCCAGGGTAGGGCCTTCTCTGTGGGGCACCCACCCTTGGAACCAGCTACCCCTGGAGCTCGGGTGGCCCCTGACCTCCGATCCTTCCACCGTGACCTAAAAACTTGGCTGTTCCAACTAGCCTACCCGGACTGAAGGAGAGGGGGGAGGGTTTTTAGTGGTAGTTTTAAATTTTTAACTGATTTATGAGATTCTGGTTTAATTGATTTTTAATGTTTATATTGTGGTGTTTTTTAGTATTGTAAGCTGCCCTGAGTCCTTAGGGAGATAGGGTGGCATATAAATCTCAATAATAATAATAATAATAATAATAATAATAATAATAATAATAATAATATTCTACCTCCTCCAGGTAGAGCCATAATAGGAATTGCCCAAAGCCCTTTCATTACATCATCATCCAGCAAAGCTCAACCAAGCCTGGGACTCAGGGCAGTCTACAGAGTTGCCCCTGCATGGCCCCATGGGAGTCTGACAACCAATCAGAATACAAGCTCAAATTCAAATCCCAACAGTGGGCATAAAACCCAGGGACTCTCAGCATCTCTGCCCTTTTCACCCAGGACCTCCCAGGCATGTGACCTGGTCCACCACTAAACCATCTTTCCAAGCAGTCACCATGTTTCCAGTTTCTTTCTCCCCACTTGGAACTGAACCCAGAAGGATATTTCTTCCAACAATGCAATGAAAATTTTAAGTTCAATAAAAGGATACCGATAGATGTACAAATGTGACACAAAATCACACCTTTGGGGAAACAATTATGGGTATTCTTTTCACTTTCCTTCCCTAAATTAGTTGTTTACATACTGCCCAGCAAGCAAACCCAATCCCAAAATAATCCTGTAATTTACTTTGAAATTATGTCAGATGTCAATTCTTTGTCATATTTGTGTTAGACAAAGAATTCTAGATTTTAGACAGTTAATTATATTGGTAAAAAGACATCTTGTGTTTTAAAAAATAATTTTAAAGCAAAATAAATTTAATTATGTAGAGGTACTTTTTAATGGTTGCATCTAATTATTTTAGTAGAAATGATCTTATTTAAGCAATGAATTTATATATAAAACTAAATGGGAAAATTATTAGACAGACTATTCATTTCCTTTTCTAACTAGATGCCTAGTGAATTGGTTAATAGAGATTATTTTTGTTCTTCAATTAATCTTATTTTAAGGAATGTATTAATTAAAAAATCTGTGCAAAGCTCTGTTTTGTTCTGTATCATCATTCTAAATCATTGAAGCAAAAGGATTTAGCACCAAATAACGCCGTTCCTTCTGTGACAATGAAGGTGTTTCATTAAACTCCTAAGTTTTACAGACAAATAAATAAATATGGGTTCTGAACATGTGCTTTACCTCAATTCATCACAAAGAAATACAAATTACAAATGTGTTAATTGTAAATTATCTTAAATAAATTTATCACCAGGAAACCTTATTTTTTCAATACAAAACATTTTAAATGTTACAAACATGCTTAGAATATTTCTTGAATTTTTAATTAAAAAAATTAAATGAGTAAATAATATTCCACCTGTAAACCTGTCAAGTGTTAAAAGTTATTTGCATTGACTTCAAATGTTAAAAGCACTTTAAAACCGCAACTCTAAATCTATACATTTAGGTATGTAAATCCCATTGAACTCAACGAGTTTACCTTGAATAAACTTGTATCAAATTTCATTATAAAAATGGTTCAGCACAAAAAAAGATTACTGAAGTTAAAAGATATCACAGCCATCCCCCTTGGAAAGTTAAGGTGTGATACTTCAAGTGATACTAAAGCATGATTTTCTTGGCTTCTCATTGTAAATTAGTCATTATCTTTTCCTTGATTACATTTCAGCCATGTTAAAATGGCAAGCTATGTTTGCTTTCAGACAATACGACTGAATCTCAAGAAATGTTCAAAAAAGGCACTTACCTATCTGCAGAAAGAGCCATGAGGGTGAAGACTGACACCCCCACTGAAGTAAGCTGGATAAAAGGAATAAGTTTACATCCGACCCGACCAAAAAGCCATTCAGGAGACAAATATCTGCTGGCATCCACAGGAACACAGGTGATCAAAAGAAGCAAGTCCCCAAAAGCCAGGCTGGAAATGAACAAATTAGGGACATTTCTCATGGACTTTACCGTACAAAAGATTTTAATCAGGGTGATATTGCCAATAAGCCCAATCAAAATGATGATCCCATAAATAGCTGGAATTGCATATAGGAATCTGTAATAAAACAAGTCCTCGCCCGAGAAAGAGAAATTTGTATGTTGATCAGTAGAGACATTACAAAGAATAAAGTCACTGAGTTCTGTATCTAGAAAAATGCAGTCCTCAGCCATTCTTGGGATTTGGCTAGGAAATGGATGTTCAGTTTAAAAGGAAAAAGCATGAGCAAATTGTTTCGAGTTGTTTGCCTTCCTCCTCAGTGACTATGGACAGAAGTGGGCATATGTGATATTGCTTATCATAAAAGGAAAGACACTCATAATAAATCAGCTCATTCAAATGAGCAAGTGTCAATCTAGTTTCATTTCCAAAACTCTTCTCTTTGTCAGTTAGCTATGATGGTGAATAAATATTTTCCTAGTTTGTCAAGAGCAAAAGATGCCATCGATGCAAAGCTACCCAGGTCCAAGATCCATGCAGCTTTCACTGACAAAATATATATATCTCACATTTTGCAAGGACAATTGGTCGTTGCTGCCTTCCTCGTCTTTTCAGCCTGCATTTGTAGGCTGTGTTTACAGCAAAAGTAAAGAGCAGCTCTTTTAAACACACAAATGCTAGAGGCAGGATCTCTGGGACGTCAGCACTGCTTGCTTTACTTCACACAATATTGCAAGCTTCCTTCAATGGATATGTATTTAATAGATGTAGGAAATTTCCTGCCTGTTTTTTGTGGCAGGCCAGCCACCTACTGGATAAGTTCATCATTGCCCGACCAAATAGAGTCAGAATCTGGAATATTTTTGTTCTGATGTTTCTCTGGAGAAACCTGTGAAAAAAGCCTCAGACTTTTGCCTCTGCTTTAGGGGAAAAGAGAAAGAAAAAAAAATTGATGCTTTATTTTTGAAATGCGAGTTAGGGAAAGGCTCTGAGTATTCAGTTGAATAATGCAAATGATATATAACTGTGGAAGGAAAACTGGTTAAACTCTAGCTTTTATCAGCTCCATCTAGTATGGCCAGAAATGATGAGAATCACAATCCAGCAACTTACGAAGGAGTAAGCCCCACTGAATAGGACATAAGCGCAGCCCAGCAAAAACAAGCTGAATTTCACATATGTTTATTTGGCCAGTGTTGCGTGGGGGAGGGCAAAATTTACTGCAATTACTACAACTGATACCCCAGAAAGGATTACTTCTGAAATTATTTCTCTCAGATTGCATTACAAATAGAAATATTTCTAGAAATTGCAGGTGGTAAGCAAGTACTAAAAAAGCAGCAACAAGAACTCCCCCAAAATTAAATCAGAAAAAAATTCAGATATCAGGAAGAACTTGAATTATTTTTCTCAGATGACAGTAGACGCAAAAAATTAGGTTTCATTTGTCTGAGGACTCCACATCATCCAAAACTTACATAAACTCTGCAAAGCAAAAGCATCACCTCTATTTTACTGGTTAGTGACAATGGAGTAGAAAGAAAAAATGGAATTTTGTCCTTTTCTGGGTACAAAGAATATTTTTTGCAATAATCATTTCAAAGCCCAGATCATTCAAGCCCTTTTTAAAAAATGCCCCAGTGAAGCAAAAGAGGGAAGCACAGAAAATGGGAATCTTCTTTCTTGTTGCCATGTGTGGAAAGTGACAATCAGAACTGAAAAATTGTAGGACTGGTGAGGGAGCACACAGAGCAGCAAAACAGGCAATTTTCTTGCACTTACATTTTAATCTTATCTCAAAAGATCAGCTAAGGCAATATCAGCAGAAATGGAATTTTAAAAAACCAGGAAATCAAAAGGAAACCATTGGCTACTGTTGCTTTACCCATTTGGTCACAAATGCACATTTTATCACTGCCACATTCACTCTGTTATTAAAGTTACAATTTATGTTGGCATTTATATTCTGCCGTGTTTCTCAATAATGTTGGTTTTACGACAAAAGGTCGTATGATATAAATTTCTTTCCATGGAATCTTTAGGCCAAAACTTGATTGTTCTCAAGAGGAATCTAAAGTCTCTCTTTTTGAAAGGGAATTTGTAGAAATACAATATATGTCACAGATGTAACTTAAACAACAAATTTGTAAAATTCAGAACTGCAGGGCTGTCATTAAAGAAAAACAATTTATTAATATCAGTTTGGGTATAGCTCTGACCTAGAACATAAAGGAATGTAACATATTGCAAAGAAATATATTTCTCATGACATGAGTAAGTTAATTTTTCAGTAAATATCAGCCTCCTTAAACTTTCCATACCAAGATTTCCATACCATGAAAATAATCTTCTGAAGGCCTCCATTTGAAGTGAGTACAAACCACTTCAGAATAATTTTACTTAGATTCAGGTGTAATTCTAATGGGTCTATCTGAATAAAATCAATTAAATTGACTTTAATAGTGCCCAATCCTATTATGATCCATCATTTTGTTTTCACCAATGACAATCAAATACCTATGCGAAGATGATAAATAAGATGACTATGATAGTATCAACCTCTTCATGTTTCCCAGCAATGACATAGACACATTGTTTTTCCTGCTATACTGCATTTTCCAATATAAATATGTGCATTTACAAAAATGTGAGCCAATAAAGGCTGACATCAGTGATTTTAATTCAGTTCAGAAAATAATTGAAGTTTGGCCAAACACAAACATTCCTTTTACAGAAATACATATTATTAGTAAGGATGCCTAAGCTGTCTCAGCATGAGTGTTGCTTGAACACACAATGTTGTCTTCCATCAAACCTCAGCCCACCAAGAAGGCAACTTCCATCGTTTTCCTACTATATATCAAAAGTAGTGTTTTCTGACTCAATAGGTTTATTGTAATAGCGTTTGCCCATTTAGTAGGTGGTTTTCCTGACACAAGCAATTCTGTTCAATTTTCCTGTTGTGCTTCAATGAACTGTAAATAAACATTTCCACTCCAACTGGCACTTTTGTGCACTGTGACAGGAATGCTCCATCCCCTATGCTGATTGACTGGTGCCCTCAAGTCCATTTTGTTCTCTAACACTGAACTTCTGTGTTGCCTGCTCACTCCTGGAGGGACCTCATCTGGTGAACTTGCCATGTTTTCCCTTCATTTCAACTGTGGGCCTTTGAATTTCTTTTGCCAATTTAACTAATGGAATGGTAGATGTTTCCATTGCTTTAAACCAGATGAAACTGATAGAAATTCTGCCATGTTCTTCCTCTAGCTCAAGGGATAATAAGAATGGTCAAGAGTGGAGCTAGGGAAGGAAAGCATCAAATTGCACTCTGGGTGAGATTCAAGGTTTTGGTTTTAACATTCAAAGTCCTACATGACATGGGTCCACAATATTTAAGGGAGCGACTCCTGCCGATATTGAGTACCAACCGCCCTGTGCGGGCACACAGGCAGGGGCTCCTCGGGGTCCCATCGGCAAGCCAATGTTGGCTGACGGTCCCCCGGTGACGAGCCTATTCTGTGGCGGTCCCCAACCTGTGGAACCAGCTGCCTCTGGACCTCCGTCTGGCCCCTGACCTCCGCACCTTCCACCACGATTTGAAGACCTGGCTTTTTGACCAAACCGGGCTGTGACTGCCTCTCGGGGGTAGGTGGGATAGTTTTAAATATTTTAAATTTGGTATTATTGGGCTTTGTACTTGTTTAATTCTTTTTTAGCTATTTATTGTAAATGTATGTTTTTAGCTGTGAGCCGCCCCGAGTCTTCGGAGATGGGGCGGCATATAAGTCCAATAAAATAAATAAATAAAAAAAGTGCAGGGGGGAATCAGCATACACAGCTCATAAAAATAGTCTACCAATGGAAACTGCATGTCCTGAAAATACATCATTTTCTAACATGGGTGGGGCAGGGTAAAGAAGCAGAGACAATGGCAATTACAGTCAGGACACAAGACCAGACAATTACAATGGCCAAAACAGAGGAAAAGGTTGAAATCCAGAAAGGGATTTCTAATGCAGAATCTAACATAGATTTCATTTCCAGCTAATTTATACAGAGGAGTCAAGTAGTATAAGGCTACAATGCAAAAGAAACAACAACAAACCTCTAAGTGACAAATTGTTTCCCATTTCTTTCCATTTTTGAATGCAAAATAGAAGTTGATCTGAACCTCAAAATGCCACATTTTTGTGAGCTCGAGATGCTTGCTTGATTTTTAATGTGGTTATATTCTGCAGTTTATGTTATATAGAAGATTAATTTTGCTTTCCAAATGGGAATGGGCTGTGTCATGTTATGGCCACTAACAAGTCAGAAGCACAGAAATAAAATTCACTAATTAATTCATGAGATAATTCACCTGATTTTATTGTAGAACTGATATTACAGTTAATCTAGGACTCAGAGTTTAAAATTGTGTGTTTTAGTACTCTGTTTATATTTTATAAATTTCCAACAGATAAAGAATAAAATTAAATTTAAAAAATAATAGGTTAAAAAACACTCTCAATGACTTTCATAATTATTGATTACAATGTTATTATCACATTAAAAGAGACACTCATCAAATTAATGGCCATGGAAGACAAGGGAAGGATAACATCCTTACAGACAGCTGATCATTTGCATCCTTTTAGAGGGTCGTTGAATCACTGGTGGTTTATCTGTCTCCTCAGGGTCATCTGAGTAGTGCTCCTGGTTCTTGTAGTCTTCAATTTCTCTCTCTCTGGAAATCCATTCCTACTCCCACAGCATTCAAAGGGTGTTCAATTTGGAATGTAGTCATTAGTAACACATTTGTTAAGTGAATCTGGTTTCCCATTGGCTTTTTTTGTCAAAAGGTGGAAAAATTACCCCAGGATAATGCAACTGTCATAAATATGAGTTTTCTGTCAAGGATCTGAATTTTGATCATGTGACTATAGGGATGCCGCAATGGTTGTAAGTGTAAAAAATGATCACAAGTCACTTTTTTCACTGTTGTAACTTTGAACGGTCACTAAATGAACTGCTGTAAGTTGAGGACTACCTATACAAGCCCATAGTAATAAAATATTTTCTAAAGCACCTGTAGGCCGGACAAGGAATAATGGATGGAAACTGAACAAGGAGGGATTCAACCTGGAAATAAGGAGAAACTTTCTGACAGTGAGAACAATCAACCAATGGAACAGAAGTTGCCCTCGGAAGTTGTGGGAGCGCCATCCCTGGAGGCTTTCAAGAAGAGACTGGATGGCCCTCTGTCAGAAATGGTGTAGGATCTCCCGCTTGGGCGGGGGGTTGGACTAGATGACCTACAAGGTCCCTTCCACAACTCTGATGATCTGTTATCTGTTAAAAGTCATCTTTATGTTTCATAGTTTTTGTAATGCTCTCTTGTAATTGTGAAAACATGTAATCTTAGAATAGAATGAGCTGGAAGGGATATTGCAAGCCTTCTAGTCCAGCCTACACCACTCCAGACAAGTGGCTGCCCAGTCTCCTTCTCAAAGCATCCAGTTATGGAGCGCCCACGATTTCTGAAGGCAAGCCATTCCAATGGTTAATTGTCCTCACAGTTAGAAAGTTTCTCCTTAACTCCAGGTTGCTTCTCTCTTTGATTAGTTTCCACCCAATGCTTCCTGTCCTGCCCTCCGGTGCTTTGGAGAATAAGTTGACCCCCTCTTCTTTGTGGCAGCCCCTCAAATATTGAAACACTGCTATCACGTCACCCCAAATTTTTCTTTTCTTTAGACTAGGCAAACCCAAATCCTGCAGTCGTTCTTCATATGGTTTAGTCCCCAGGCCTTTGATCTTCTTACTTGTTCTTCTCTGAACTTTTTCCAAAGTCTCAACATCTTTTTTGCAGTATTGGTGACCAAAATTGATTGCAGTATTCCAGGTGTGGTCTTACTAGGGTTTTATAAAGCGGTACTAATACTTTAGGTGATTTTTTATTCTATGCCACGATTGCATTAGGGTTTTTGGACTGTTGCTGCACACTGCTGTCTCATATTCAAGTGATCATCCACTAGACTCCAAGGTTCCTCTTACAGTTACTGTTTTTGAGCCAGGTCTCACCTAATCTGTGCCTGATTTTTTTTTTCCTACCTAAATGTAAGGCTTTGTTTTTCTCCATATTAAAATTCATTTTGTTAGGTAGGACCCATTGTTCAAGTTTGTCAAGGGTTTTTTGGATCCTGAACTTGTCTTCTGGGGTGTTGGATATTCTTGCCAGTTTAGCGTCATCTGCAAATTTGATGAGTTCCCCTTCTATTCCCTCATCTAAGTCATTTATGAAGATATTGAAGAGTACGGGGCCTAAGACGGAGCCTTGTGGTACACCACTACTTACTTCTCTCCAAGTGGATGTGGTACCATTAAGGACTACTCATTGAGTATGGTTTGTCAGCCAGCTACAAATCTATCTGATGGTGATGTTGTCTAATCTATTCTATTTAGATATCTGTACAACATCATCTGGGGAAAAAATGAAACAGAATATTGTGTTCTTACTAGCATCACCCCAATGATAGCAATGGAGCAACATTTTGCCTTATAGCCATATAATGTACTGATTACTTATCCTGGAGCTTTTAAGAAATACTGAAAAGAATACTTTTTTGTATATGAATAAATTATATACATATATATATATATATATATATATATATATATATATATATATGGGTTTTGACTTTAACATTCAAAGTCCTACACGACATGGGTCCACAATATTTAAGGGAGCGGCTCCTGCCGATATCAAGTACCACCCGCCCTGACCTAGGCAAGGACTCCTCGGGTCCCGTCGGCAAGTCAGTGTCGGCTGGCGGTCCCCCGGCGACGAGCCTATTCTGTAGCGGTCCCCGACTTATGGAACCAACTGCCTCTGGACCTCCGTCTGGCCCCTGACCTCCGCAACTTCCGCCGCAATTTAAAGACCTGGTTGTTCGACCAAATCAGGCTGTGACTACCTCACCCGGGGCATGGGATAATTTTAAGTATTTTAATTTGGTTTTATTGGGCTTTATAATTGTTTAATCCTTTTTAAATATTTATTGTATTGTATGTTTTAACTGTGAGCCGCCCTGAGTCTTTGGAGATGGGGCGGCATATAAGTCCAATAAAATAAAATAAATAAATATATATATCATTTTGCATTCGTGCAATGTCACTCAATGGCTACTAATTCAAGGACTTGATGTTGAAATTCTTGTTGGATATCTTGTTGGATAAATCAAGTGCCCTAAAGTTTACTGGATCATTGCAGGGTCTTCCTTTCCCATAGTACCAAAGACAGCACCATATAGGATTGAGTTGACAATGTTTTCTCAATAACTCACAAATCTTTGTGTTCTAAGAATTCAGGCAATAGTTGCAGTTGTTCCTTACTTTAAATAGAATTTCATTCCATTATACAAAAAGTACAACTTTTGATTCAAAATATGTAAGAGTGAACTGTAGTTAAAAAGAGAGGATATAGATTTAATTCAACAGTAGCCACAAATTTGTGATACAGGAAGTCTTCAATTTACAACTACAAATTGAGCCCAGAATTTTAGTTGCAAGTCATTGTGGTCATGTATCAAGTTACTACATGAACCTGACTCTGTTTTATGACTGTTCTTATAATGGTGGTTAAGCAAATCATGTGGTTATAAATCCAAATCCTACTTATCCAATGGGTGCTTTTGCTGGAAAGCAGCAAAAAAAAGTTGCAGAATGTGTCACATGACTTTGGGATACTGCAACTGGTTGTAATGTGAGTTGGTTGTGAAATGCAACCATATGACCACAGGGATGGTACAGTAGCCATAATTTGAGGATAGGTTGTAAATAACTTTTTTCAAATCTTTCATAACTTTGAATGATTGTTAAATGACTTGTTATAAATTGAGTACTACCTGTACAGTGTGTGAATATTTTAAAATAAAATAGTTCTTGTATTTTCTTACCACAATATTATACTACCAATTGATTGTCTGTGATTTTTGTGGAATGAATCTGAGAATCTGTTGAAATACTAGTCCAATTTTAATGTTCTTTCTTACAGCAACCTGCTGCTTTTCATGCCTTATAGAGAAGAGATACATGATACTAAGCACTCATGCTGAACAGGCCCAATCATTTTTCTGATGTTTATAAAACAAGCAAACAAAGCAGCCATTGCCTAATGACCTGAATCTAACTTTCCAGGCTGCACACTGGTGCCAATTAGCTTTTCTTTTCAAGCACCAAGTGAAGGCAATGTTCTTCCATCTGCCTCTAAGGTGAAGATAATATTATCCCAGAAAAAAAATTGAACAAATGAATAATGATTGCTTCTGCTGGTCCATGTTTTGTTCTCGTTGTGTTTTTTTTTCCTTTTTAAATGACTTCTGTGGATTGTTAAGTGCTTTTGTTGTTGATTACTGAGTTTTCACTGTTATGGATTTGATGGGATGAAATTGATGGAATAGGATGAAGATACTGGGCCAAAATGTCTCTCAGAACATATGCAAAATGAACATTTAGACAAAAGGACAGTGCAAAACCTTGGTAGTTGTTGATGATTCAGACATCTTAACAGGTGGTAAAACATTCCGTCTTGATAACAAAATCCTGTGATAATAGATTTTTTCACTTTAAAATTATTTTTCCTTCTCATATTGTACCATATTGTAAAAGTATTCATTAAACTTGTATCACATTATTAAATATACATCTATATCATCTCTCTTTTTCATAGGTTACAAGTTATATGTGCAATTCAATACAACATATAAAGTTTCTCATTCTCCCCACACAGAAATAACATTTAAAAATACAGATCACTAACATGTAATATTCTACTTCTACATCAAGTGTATTCAAGGCTTTACATTTTTACAATAATTCAAAACAAATTTTGTACTGATGCACCCTACAGCACTGTATGATGTTGACACTGCAATGCACAAGCTGCATGTTCTTTTGGTTAGTCTAGAATAAGAGCATGCTTGGCTTTTCTTGAAGCAGAAGCAATAAATAAATAAATCGATTAAAAAAACCCACCCTTTGGAAGCCTTGGAAATCATGTCTTCTTGGCATCCAACTTCAGATATAAGGACTTGACTGGATCAGAGATCCTGATTAGAATATGAAGAGGAGAAAAACTTTTCTGTGGCTTGTTTGTTGTTTCCCATTGCTGAAAACTGAACAAAGACAACTGATGCATTAGGGATAAAAAATGGATTCAGATAAAATATTGATACTGCGGGAACAAAATTATCTAATTCATATAACAGCTATATATTTTTTTAAAAAATCAGTATAGGGGAATGTAATCCTCATTGTATGTTCAAACACCTAGCTTGATAGCCCAAAGGTGCTTTTTCAATAAGCAACTAGACTTTCTGGTTTTTCTTTGAAGATGTTTCACTTCTCATCCAAGCTTAGTTGTCATCTTTGGGACAACCATGACCTGGATGACTGTGAATCTCCATGGACACCTAGCTTGATAGGTTGTATATAATAAAAAGAAAGAAAATACACTTTAATAAACCACCATTTTAGTTGTTACATTTATATTTAACTTTTTTGCAAAACTACCTTGATTTCAACAGTGTCTGCAGGTAAAGCAAGAGGAGTCAGAAAATGCTACCATGGTCTCATATGGACCTCACTGTTTTTCATTCCTTGTTGTTACGATCAAAGACCTGCATTTGTATCTAGAAACCACAATAGTGGTATATGTGTCATGACTTTACTAGTCACAACATGGGATGTATCATACCACATATTTCCCATTGATCCTCCCCACAGATCCCCACAAATGCCAAATCTCTATTTCCTTTGAAAATAGGCATTGCTGGGTTCACTATTAGTTTTATATCTCAATAAAGTAAATAATATTATTTGTCTTGCAGTCATTTATATACACAGCATCCATCCAGGTATTATATGCAGAAATGAACAATATATCTGATTGCTGTTCCTTTCGATTTCAGTATTTCATTTAAAACACAGGTATTTTCCCCAGTCTCTACCTCTAATATTATTTTTTAAAATATCTTTAAAGGCACTTTAGCAGCTTTTTCAGTTATCATTTAGGAATACTGCAGAATGGTTTTTAGCACTTATAGCAGTGGTGTAAATCTATTTGGCTTTTATCTGAATTTTTCTTCTAGTTTTATAACATTAGACAAAACCATAAATGTTACAGGTTGGGTTTTTTTTTTTTGCATATGACTTATGGTTACATTTCAGTCAGTACTAGCAAATGAAAAAAGGTATTTGTGATTTATGGTAACATGGATCAAGAATAATTGTCAATTTGAAAGAGTGTTTTGGGGACAGATTCATATGTTCCTGTCTTTAGTATGCAGGGACATTAAAACAGACCCAAAAGAAACTAATCATTATTAATTCTTGGGGAGGCAAACTCTCTCTGCCTTATTTTTCTAATGAGGTTTCTTTTATTTCTCTATTTGAAAAGAATCAAGCTGTGATGTTTCACAAAGGCAATTCCTGATAGCAGTTCATGGTGTTCTGAAATTTTCTTTTGTTTATCAATTAATAATTATCTCACCAAATTTCTCTCTATTTTGTTTGCTATCAACTGACTCCAGGAAAAGATCTGAGCAAATTGTTTGTGATGGTTATCCTATATTAGGTTCAGTTCAACAATGGTGACATCAGGGAGTATCTTCTGATCCTACAGATATTTCTCAACTTTAATGCACAGTGGTCCTAGCTAATATGCCCCCCGCTACCAGTCATTTCTGCCAATAGTGAAGGATGTTTGGAGCTGTAGTTCAGCAATATTGGGAGACTTACAAGTTCCCCCTCTGAGATATATCTAGGACTTTAGTTTTTATGTTGCACAGGTATTTGTCAAATTTTCAATAAAGAATTCCCTTGGGGCAACTGTATAAAGTATAAAACACCTCACTGAATGAGCTATTATACTATCTAAACATGTCCTTCAAGCCTGAACATTCATTAAGTGTCAGGTACAAAGTGGACTCCAGACAGTCCCAAAGAACATTATGAAGCCTATTCTAAAAGCAATCAGCTTCCTGATCACTGCTTTTGTATTAGTTGCTTTTGATGTTTGTAAGAAAAACCAGTTTGGTAGGTAGGTGATAAAATCTCTGTGTATTACCTACACCTGTACTGACAAATGTACTTTCCTTTCAGCTATTCTTGAACCCAGAATAAACTCTAAAGTCCTAGAACGTACTACGGTGCCTATAAATGTAGTGGTAGTATATTTCTATAGCAGTTAATGCATATTTATGAACCATGAAGAGAGAGTACAATAATATTTGAAATAATGAGGTTGTGGATAAAAGCTGTTAGATATAATATGAGCCAACGATTCTATTGGCCATAGTAGAATATACTTTCCTGCTGAGACTTTATCCATGAATACTGTAGCATGATAGAGACCAGGGTGTTAATATAACCCCTTACAAAGCAGCACAAGCGATTTTCCTAATGGCATTTTATTATAGTTTATCAGCCACCCAACCTTCCTCGGAAGACTGGGGCTAGTTACTAATACAAAAAGCCAAACCTTCTATGTTTTTCTGCAGAAAATTAGTATACCCAAGAAATTTGGATATTTTTTTTAAAAAAAGGGAAACAGTCTCAGAATGGTGAGAAGGGAGAGTGATTATGAAAGTGTTCATTATGTCCCTGTGAACCCTCTGCATAATTAGTATAATGTTCTGTCCAGGCATTAAACAGTTGCTTGGCAGAATAGGAAAACATAGTGGAAGCATTTAAGCTTTCCGTGACAGCAAAGAAAAGAAAAATGGGGACCAAACTTACACTGTGCTCCACTGGAATTATTCTTGATTTCAAAGTATTTTTCTGTCCTGGTTGGGTGAAAAAGGAATACATTTGCCAGCCTATATCTGTAAGGATGCCTGGATATGTGTGTGAGAGAAAGAGACCACTAAATAATATCCTATCAACATATTATATATGTACAACTATAGAGGTTAAAATAGTAGCTCATTCCTTATTTAAGCAATCTATTTTAATCCTTGTGTTAAGTCACAGGCCATGAGAGCAACTATCTACAGGTGAAACTCGAAAAATTAGAATATTGTGCAAAAGTTCATTTATTTCCATAATGCAACTTAAAAGGTGAAACTAATATATGAGATAGACCCATTACATGCAAAACAAGATAGGTCAAGCCATGATTTGTCATAATTGTGATGATTATGGCTTACAGCTCATGAAAACTCCAAATCCACAATCTCAGAAAATTAGAATATTGTGAAAAGGTGCAATATTCTAGGCTCAAAGTGTCCCACTCTAATCAGCTAATTAAGCCATAACACCAGCAAAGGGTTCCTGAGCCTTTAAATGGTCTCTCAGTCTGGTTCAGTAGGAATCACAATCATGGGAAAGACTGCTGACTTGACAGTTGTGCAGAAAACCATCATTGACACCCTCCATAAGGAGGGAAAGCCTCAAAAGGTAATTGCAAAAGAAGTTGGATGTTCCCAAAGTGCTGTATCAAAGCACATTAATAGAAAGTTATGTGGAAGGAGAAAGTGTGGAATAAAAAGGTGCACAAGCAGCAGGGATGACCGCAGCCTGGAGAGGATTGTCAGGAAAAGGCCATTCAAAAGTGTTGGGGACTTTCACAAGGAGTGGACTGAATCTGGAGTCAGTGTATCAAGAGCCACCACACTCAGACAAATCCTGGACATGAGCTTCAAATGTCGTCAGAAGCGTCTTACCTGGGCTAAAGAAAAACAGACCTGGTCTGTTGATCAGTGGTCCAAAGTCCTCTTTTCTGAAGAGAGCAACTTTTTCATCTCATTTGGACACCAAGGACCCAGAGTATGGAGGAAGAATGGAGAGGCACACGCTGCAAGTTGTTTGAAGTCCAGTGTGAAGTTTCCACAGTCTGTGTTGATTTGGGGAGCCATGTCATCTGCTGGTGTTGGTCCAGTGTGCTTCATTAAGTCCAGGGTCAATGCAGCAGTCTACCAGGAGATTTTGGAGCACTTCATGCTTCCTTCCGCAGACGAGCTTTATGGGGATGCTGACTTCATTTTCCAGCAGGACTTGGCACCTGCCCACACTGCCAAAAGCACCAAAACCTGGTTCAATGACCATGGGATTACTGTGCTTGATTGGCCAGCAAACTCACCTGACCTGAACCCCATAGAGAATCTATGGGGCATTGCCAAGAGAAAGATGAAGACATGAGACCAAACAATGCAGAAGAGCTGAAGGCCGCTATTGAAGCATCCTGGTCTTCCATAACACCTCAGCAGTGCCACAGGCTGATAGCTTCCATGCCACGCATTGAGGCAGTAATTGCTGCAAAAGGGGCCCAAACCAAGTACTGAGCACATATGCATGCTTCTACTTTTCAGAGGTCTGATATCGTTCTATGTACAATCCTTGTTTTATTGATTGCATGTAATATTCTAATTGTGTGAGATTGTGGATTTGGGGTTTTCATGAGCTGTAAGCCATAATCATCACAATTATGACAAATCATGGCTTGAACTATCTTGCTTTGCATGTAATGAGTCTCTCATATATTAGTTTCACCTTTTAAGTTGCATTACTGAAATAAATGAACTTTTGCACGATATTCTAATTTTTGAGTTTCACCTTTAGCTCTGGTACTTAGAACAAAATTAGTCATACAATATCTAGGCTGCAGAAATCTAGATGGCAATAAAGACACAACATCCTTATTAGGTCACTGAATTTTCTAGCCCCAGTATAACAGTCCTAGACAAAATGAAATTACTATTCAATGTACAGAATACCCTTCATGCTATTTTTCTTTTTTGGCAGTGGAGAGTGGGAGCAATGCTAAGCAAACTGCAGAAGAAATAGCAAAACCAAAGGAATCACAAGATAAAGAAATCTACTAAATCTACTTTATAACAATGCCTCTAATGTAACTTTCCATACCTTTCTATCCATAGCAATCTCTTCATAATATTAAAATATGCCCAGTTAAAAACAACGACTACATATGTGCTTTGCCTCCCTGAGATGCCTCTGACATTCTCTGTCACCCAGGCAGATATATCAGGTGGCAATATTAACAGTGACAAATTTGGAAAGTTTCAAATTGGGCCTAGCTGTTTTTTATCCGTAGAATAAAGAGAAGTACCATGTATTTAGCTCGCCTTCTTACAGTCACACACTTGAGAACCCTATGTTCTATCCAGGGATTCCTTTAAAGATTACTTGGAAACTGTAATGGTCCAAAATGTAGCCGGTGCACTTAATGGCACTTGTTTCTGGGAGCACAGAATACCTGTAAACGGGCCCTGCAGAATCTGCGGTTCTGAGAAGGGGCTGAAGCTAGGAGACACTTCTTAATGGCAATGCCCATTCTTTAGAACAAATTCCCAGTTGAAATTAGATTTGCTTCTTCCTTAATATCATTTAGAAAAATGTATTATGTATTAGATATGGTTTATATTAGCCTTCCCCATACTGATACCTTTCAGATGTATTGGAATTTACAGTTAATGTTGTTGAAGGATTTAGAGTCTTTATTTTTCTTTTTAATTACATTTATATGCCGCCCTTCTCCGAAGACTCAGGGCAGCTTACAGTTTTGGGGATACAACCCAATGCGCTCAGCAATAGCCTTCATTCCATTGTATATGCCTGCTTATCACTAAGCAGCATTTTTACAAAGTCAGCTTATTGCCCCCAACAATCTTGGGTCCTCAATTTACCTACTCCGAGAGGATGGAAGGCTGAGTCAACCTTGAGCCTGGTGGGATTCGAGCCTGCACTAATTGCAGGCAGCTTTATTGCCAAGTGAGCAATACCAAGCATACAGTATAATGTCAGTGACATTCTTCACTGTATGTGTGGGTTTTTTTTTCCTTTCAGTTTCTTGTCTTCCATGCAAGGGTTATGAATACTCATCAAACACAACGTAAGGAAACTGTTGCACAGAGTACCTGGAAAATAGTGCTTTGTTATCTGATGTGCCTAGACTTCATTATTTTTTCTTCAGTTAGTTTTTAAGGGGAATAGAGATTGGTTTAAGATTAACATTCAAACAGACAGAGAGACACCTTATGATGTTTGCCATCAAAAGCTGTTTCAAAGACCATATAAGCAACACTAGAACAAGACTCAGTACAGTATTAACAATTTGTCTGAAATGAATTCTAAATTTCTAAATTAAACAAAATTAAATAATTCAGTGACAAAAAATAACACATTTTCAGAGTGATTATTTACTGCACTTTGACCTATGAAATGTTTTCTACTACTCTGGGCTGCTTGAAAGCAGAAAATGCTCTTGCTGCATCTAGGTATTTTATTCTAACATGTCTTGCTGAAAATTATACCTTTCAGAAGGTAGAGGAAAGCTAAAATTTCAAATGTATATGGATCAATAGTAATTCATTACAGTTTAAACTCTGATTATGCTCCATTGATTTCCTCAGTATAAATTTCATTGTCACTGTCATTTAACTGGAAAGATTTGTATCCTTTTGTAAATGTAAATCATTGGTTTGAAAAGACTCAAATAATCTATAGCATCAATTGATTATTGATTTATATCATGTGGGCTGTTTCATGAGCTGACATCAGAAGCTTAAAAAAGTACTTTCATTATCTGAACTGGATTTTCTTCTTTATTTTTTATTTATTTATTTATTTTTATTTTTAATTACATTTATATGCCGCCCTTCTCTGAAGACTCAGGGCGGCTTACAATTTTTTTGGGATACAACCCCAGTGTGCTCAGCAATAGCCTTCATTCCATTGTATATGCCTGCTTATTACTAAGCGGCATTTTTACAAAGTCAGCTTATTGCCCCCAACAATCTTGGGTCCTCAATACCAGTAGCAATAGGACTTAGACTTATATACTGCTTCATAGTGCTTTACAGTCCTTTATAAGCAGTTTACAGATTCAGCAAATTGCCCCCAAAAATCTGGGTTCTCATTTTTACCAATCTTGGAAGGACAGAAGGACAAGTCAACCTTGAGCCGGTGAGAATCGAACTCCTGGCAGTCAGCTGAATTAGCCTGTAATATTGCATTCTAACCACTGCACCACCATGGTAGCAGTACACAGAAACAGTAGACTGCTGTTTCCAGGAGAAGAAAGGCTACAAAAGATGGAGCTTTGAAACCAAATGACAACCAAATGATATCACCCAGAAGTGGTGTCATCCCTATTATAGAGAGAAAACACTATCATAAAAGTGAGATAAAAACAAACAAAACTCCAAACACAAACACAAACCTAGTGAAAGACAGAAGAGGAGGGAGAAATAAGGTTTGCCACTTGCAAATAATGATGATGACGACGATGATGTCCATTCAGTTGTGTCCAACTCTTGGCAATTCTATGGGCCAGGTCTCTCCACATCTTCTGATCTTGCACTATTCCTTTGAGTTCTTCTATGTTCTAGCTGGTGTCAGCTTTGATAGTGTCCAGCCACCATGTTCTTTGACAGCCTGGTTTCCTCTTACTCCTAATTCTCCCAAACATAACTGCTTTCTCCAATGAATTCTTCTCACAACATGGCCAAAATAAGGGAGGCACAGTTTTGTGATTTTGCCTTCTAGTGACATGTCTGGTGTTATGTACTCTAGTACTTGTTGGTTAATCACTTTTGCTGTCCATGGAATACTCAGGAGCCTTCTCCGGGAGCACTGCTCAAATGAGTCAATTTTCTTCCTGTCTTGCTTTTTTATGGTTCAACTTTCAGAATTATAGGTAGCTATGGAGAATACAGTAGACTAACCTGCATTTGTTTGCCAGGCTAATGTCCTTGCTTTTCCATATCCAGCTCATGTTTCATCACTGCTGTGCAGTGTAATCTGATGTTTTATTTCTCTGCTGCATTCACCACTTTGAGCTATTTGCGATCTCAGGAAAGTGAATTTTTCCATGCATTCTATCTTCCACCATCAATTTCTATTTCGATGTTTCCCTTCTTTGTAGTGGGCATGAGCTTGGTCCTTTTGATTTTCAGAAAGAGACCAAAATCCTCATTTTCTTCTTTGATTTTCTTGATCAGATGTTCCAGGTCTTCACTGAGAGGAGAGTTGTGTCATCAATATAGTGAACATTATTGATGCTTCTTTCACCAATCATTACCCCATTTTTTGATTCTCCAAGATCTAGAATCCCAGTTATCATAATCAGTTGATTAGCATTCAGTTGACATAAATATTTGAAATAATTTTGTTAAGCTTGGTTAACACAATCAAGTTGTATGAAAAGGTTTGCATGTATGTATGTGCATGTCTTTGGGAAGCTGATGTCCACACCAAGCCATGTCTTTAGGCTCCAATTTTTAAAATGAAAAGATCAGGTATAAATGCTTTCTGAGCTGAAATTGCTTTTGTCCCTGTGAACTATGTCTTTTGCAGTGTCTGTTCTCCAGAGCAATGGACAGATGTTCAGTTAGCACTTCATTGGACTTCTTAATTCCCATTATATATTTCATACAGACAGATAAGTTAAGAACATTGTTTTTATGATAGGCAAAAGCCCTAGAATATTTTTGACTAAACTGTGGTAAACTTATGAGCATGATGGCTTTAACTAACCAGATTTTCAACGTTATCATTCGGTTTTATTTTAAGAACTATGTTTTCTGGAATGAAGCACGTTATGATTACTTTCCTCTTTGGGCCCATTTGGAAAGCAAATGTGTAAAAATCTTAAGTCTTGGCAGATGTTAAGGTACTGTTTATTGAACCAGAAACTTCATTTCCTCTTTTATGTTTTTTTCCTATCATATTTGCTCATTAATATGTTATGCTTTTGAATTTGATTTGCTTTCAGCTTACACTTAGCAACTGAAACATGTATTTACTAAACAATATGACCTGGATGCTTTAGCAGCTTCCGAAGCACCTGTAATGTTAGTTTCTTTAAGCTATTGTGAGAGATATTATGATAGAGCCAATTTGGTGTAGTAGGTAGGCAAGAAACTGGGAGACTGTGAATTCTAGTCTCACCTTAGACATGAAGCCAACTGGGTAACTCTTTCCTTCTTTTTCAGCCCTAGGAAAGAGGCAATGGCAAACTATTTCCAAAATTTTGCCAAGAAAACTTTAGGGATTTGTCCAGTCACCAGGAATCAATACTGACTCAGAGGAACAAAAAAGAGAGAGAAAGAGAGAAAGGGGTGGGGGGAGAGAGAGAGAGAGAGAGGGAAGGAGAGAGAGAAAGAGAGAGGGGGGGGAGGGAGGGAAAAGAAACGATATCATGCTTGAATGGAAACTCCAATTCATTTTAATAAGGTATTGAATAGTGAAATGCATTTTTTAAAATAGATTACCTGTTTGATTTATGTAAGAAAATAAATTATTTAATTTTGGAAAATCAATGGATTGGATATTAAAAATGTGAGATATACTTTCTATGATTTGAAAATAAAACTAATTAATCAAAAAGTATTGTTTTGGATCCATTGCACTTCTAAAAGAATTTTTTTAAAGTATGGATGTTAGAACTGTTAAGTGATCAATATAAAAAATTTGAAAGGTTTTTTGGAAACTCATTTGATTTTGTTCTGATATAACTGGTTTGATTTTATTACAAATTAATTTGTATTCTAATAAAATTTGGTGGTGCAGGCTGTTAAATGCCTAGCACTTAGTTCCAGCTGCCTGCAATTAGTGCAGGCTTGAATCCCACCAGGCTCAAGGTTGACTCAGCCTTCCATCCTCTCGGGGTACGTAAATTGAGGACCCAAGATTGTTTGGGGCAATAAGCTGACTTTGTAAAAATGCTGCTGGGGGGGGGCAAAAGCCCTAGTAATAAGCAGGCATATACAATGGAATGAAGGCTATTGCTGAGCACATTGGGTTGTGCTCCAAAGATTGTAAGCTACCCTGAGTCTCCGGAGAAGGGCGGCATATAAATGTGAATTTAAAAAAATGGGGGGGCGGGAGAAATGTATTAAGAATCTCAATATTATGTTGAATTACATTCATAAAATATTGTTGTCATATGGAGAGTTTTGGCTTTAGTCAAGTTTGGGGTACAGCATAAAAGATAATGCTATTCAATTGAGAGGAAAGTCGCTTTCCTGATTTTAAGTAATGGGTCCAAGTTCTGCATTTATTATCCATCCATCCATCCATCTTTTTTGTACTCTTAAAATAAAAGGCGATGTATTATGTTGCTATATGCTCTGAATTTGATAAGATTGAGTTAATTCCATATAGGTATTCCTTATTTCTACTTATATGGATCTTGTTGTTGTTGTTAAGTTCAGTTTCATGGAAGATGTGAATAAGTAATGACTGATGAGTGAGATACAAGTATTTGATTGTACTTGGTATTCTGAGTTTACTTTGTGTTCACCCTTCCTTCTGCCAGGATGACTTGAGCTGATCACCTCCACAGAATGGGAAGGCATTAAGGTACATTTTAGTAGATCTCTTTCGGGCACAAAATTTCCACACTTCTATTAAGAAAGCTGAAATTGAAAATTGGCATTTGTATTAGACATTTGAATCATAAACCTATGCAATTGTTGTTGAAATGAGCTCTGTTGTCTTCTGAGTTGTTGCACTCCATTGGGGACAGAGCTCCTAAAGGAGAATCAAGAGCCAGTCAAACAACTGCAAAAAATAAGGGTCCAATTTTGGAAATCAGGTCTTTTCCTTGAATTAGAATTGTATTTTACTATGGGTCCTGAACTTCCAATATATTTTTAGTACAGTTCATTACAGAGGTTATGTTTAATATTTTTCAATTTATCATTAAAATACGTTTTATTATTTATGTAGCTCAGCTACATTTTAGCATGCTTGCTACTGGCTTGGTATCCTATGACATCAAAACCATATTTTTAAGTTTTCATTAGCATCAGCTTCTATTTCTACTTTGTCCAGAAAGGTCTAGACAAAAATAACTACAGCTCAAGTGGTATTTGTTTTAGTTAAAAATACTTTCAGTAGCTTAAAGGTCATAAAGAATCTTACTTTTGCAGATTGCAGATATGGCCAAGATTTTGTAAAAAAAATATTTTATTTTATGCAAACAATCCATCTTCTATTTAAACAGTGCATCATCTGGGGACTTCTGGTGGCACTTCCGTCGAGGACAGACGGAGACCACGAACATGCGTGGCTTCAATCCGTGCTTACCCTGTTGGAGGGGTCCCTATGGGACTGAACCATCAGACCCACCTCGGAGAGGTGGGGGAAGAGGGGGAGACTGCCAGCTGGGTGGAGGGGAGCCACATCTCCCCTCCCTGGCTTGGTATACTCCCCTGGAAGACAGGGAAGCTACTGCCCTGAAGATGGGAAGCTACTGGGACCTAAGTGTGTGCTGGAGAGGTGAAGTGGTGAGTGGTGTTTATCCAGACAAGAGAAGCTGAACCTTTTGTTTTAATAACCCTGAAAAGCAGAAAGAAAGATTCCTTGCTTGAGAGTACAACAGCGGCGAATAGAAAACAAGAGGACAATATAAGGTAAATAAAAATCTGGACTACAAAAGAGCTATTACAAAATTAAGGATGGAGTTGGGAATAATATACAGAACCTGGCATTAATTAGGCATTGGATAAAATGCTGAACTTGCTAGGAATTGATTATACTTTAAAAAAAGCCAATGGTTGAAATGCTTGAAAATTAACATTAATATAATTGAAAAAAAGGGAAAAAAAGAACTTTGAAAAGTGGAAGTGACATAGAGCACCACCTAATGGTACAAGGCATTTTTCTGGATAACTTTATGGAAAATTACTGGTCTGTTAAATGTGTGAATGAGAAAAGACATGAAATAAAAGACTTTAACATAACAAGAACCCTGGAAGCTTAAAAGAAAAAGGTGGAGATTGCAGCAAGAGGACAAAGGAAGGCAATATCTTGGGACTGTTGAGGGCTGACTGTGCAAAGGAAACAGAAGGACCAATAAGGAAGAAAGATATAAATGGAGTCTCTTGGCAAGGATTACAATTAACTTTAATGAAATAAAGAATAACACAATTGATTAAAAAATGGAAGAAACAAGCAAAGAATTTAAGTTGGAACTGCAAACTATGAAATAAATGATAAAAGAAAGAAGGGGTCTATTGGACACACTGGCAGAAAAAGTAATGCAATTTATAGCAGAACAGAAATTCTAGAGAGGAGGAGCTAAAGGAAAACAACCAATATGGACATGAAGATTCAGAGACATTGCCAAAAGACACAAAAGGAACTAAAACTAAGACATTGACAACAGAGATAATAAATAAAAGAGAAAAAGCTCCCAAGAGTAAGCAAAAGAAGAAGAAGCTGTACAAGAAGAAATTTCAAAAAAGAGAAAAGGAAAGGGGGGAGGAAAGATGGGGACTGGCAGATGGAAATAAATGTAATATTAGAGGAAAAAGAGGGATAAAGAGGAAAGGCCAGGAAAACTTAGTAAAGGCAAAGCTGGCTAAAAACTAAGAGAAATGACAAGGCCGAGAGATTTAGAGATAAGAGAATATCCGTCATCTTCAGGCTGGTGTCTTCAGCTGTTCATGTGTGTGTATACATATATATATGTATACACACACATATTCTAAAATATGCTAATGACTATTATGAAAACAGAGAATATGATGACTTGGTGAAAATCTGGTATTGTTTAAAAGTGTGAATTAGGGTTATTAAACGCTATAGGTTGAAATTGGTCAAAGAGAAGTAGAAGGGGAAATTAACTGTTTTTATTTTATTTTATTTTTCTTTGTGGTATACATGAAATAGAAAATACAACTGATTATACAAAGGATATGAGAAAATAGAAAATATGAACTAGAAGGGATTATGTGGAAATGTAAAATATTTATAATGATTGAATTATATTATAATCAAAAGCAGGGGAATGAACATTTATTAAAATTATATAGGTAAATTTTGGAAACAAAGAAAAATATGAAATGATTATATGAATATCTCTGGAATAGATATAAGATACATTGTAGATGGGGATATACAATGTGGATCCTAAATGTATTAATCGACTTTACTTTTACTCATTTTTTCTTTCATTGACTGTCTAATATATATTGGTCTTGAGAAAGTTATAGATGTTAACAATACATAAGGTAATATAAAATAGGTGGTAAGCTGAAAATGGAAATAATAGGGAATAAAGAATTGAAAATATATGTGAGGATGAAATGATTTTGATACTGAATTAATGAATTGAAATATGAAAGGGAAATTTATCTAAAGACTAGTCAAATGGATAATAATTTGAAGTGATATTAATTAAGAAAGTTGAAAGTGTAACTATGACTATGTATAAATATTGTAATCTGGAATCATGTTGCTCATGTGAAGAGATGTGTAAAAAATAAAAAATAAAAAAAACTTTGGGGATAAAAAATAGCTTCTATTTCTACTTTATCCAGAAAAGTCTGGACAAAAATAACCATAGCTCAAGTTATATTTGTTTTAGTTAAAAATACTTTCAGTAGCTTAAAGGTCATAAAGAATCTTACTTTTGCAGATTGCAGATATGGCCAAGATTTTGTAAATTTTTTTATTTTATTTTATACAAACAATCCATCTTCTATTTAAACAGTGTGTCATCTGGCTACAAATATCTTGTGCAATAACAATTACAGTTTATACATATTCAATGCTTGATATTAATATTCTGTTCTTACTTAATACTAATATACATAATATATCTAATTATTATAACATTCCCCATCTTAACATTTTTAATTCTTTTCACATGTTTACTATTTTTCGCTAATCTTTAATTTCTAACTTATTCTCCAGCCATGAATATTTTCCTAATCACATTCTCTTCAGTTGGAATCTCTTCACTTTTCCAATTTTGTGCAAATACAATTCTAGCTGCAAATACAGGAATAATTTTTTTTTAAATTCATATTTATATCCTGCCCTTCTCCGGAGACTCAGGGCAGCTTACAATTTTGGGGGATACAACCCAATGCGCTCAGCAATAGCCTTCCTTCCATTGTATATGCCTGCTTATTACTAAGCGGCACTTTTACAAAGTCAGCTTATTGCCCCCAACAATCTTGGGTCCTCAATTTACCTACCCCGAGAGGATGGAAGGCTGAGTCAACCTTGAGCCTGGTGGGATTCGAGCCTGCAATAATTACAGGCAGCTGGAGCTAAGTGCTAGGCTATTAACAGCCTGCACCACCAAGGCTCTTAATTAAATGTACATTCTCTTTACTATAAGTTTGAGGTATAATCCTCAACAGAAATATTTCAGGTTTTAAATCAATATGTTGCTGTATCATCTTTTCCAACCACATATGTGTTTTTCTCCAATATCTTTTAGCTTCTACGCATGTCCAACATTTAGCTGATTTATCTTTAAACATCCTTGCCAGTCTTGCCAGTGCAAAATGCCATCTATAAAACATCTTATACAAATTTTCTTTGTGTGCAGTTGAGTGGCCAAGATTTTGAAACAGGAACTGTAATCCCTGTTTCAAAACTTTAATTATTATCACTGCCTTTCTCCTTCCCCTATGTATATGCTCTGAAAATATACATTCAAAAATTACGATCTATTAAAGCTCACCAACAGGGCAAAATAATTTGATGAGACCAAAGCAAGGTCTAGGTTTTCAACAAGTCTTTCTATCAATCATGAACCCTCACATATGAAGATTTAAGAGCAAGGAGCTAAGGCCATGAAGAATAAGTACAATATCATTAGCATCTCCTAAAATCCCCAATAGAATTTACCCGCCCCCACCCCAAGTTGGTGACAGTAATAGCAACAGCAAATCAAGAGCCAGGAAGCTAAATAGTGCAGAAATGCAAAGCTGCAGAGAAAAGCTTTTTGGAAGTAAAAGTCCACGAGTGTCAAACTTGTCACATCATGTTGATGTCACATGACATATCATGACATTTTTGCATTCATGGAGCTGGGGCAGGCATGCCCTGAATGTGATGCATCCAGCCCGCGGGCTGCCAGTTTGACACCCCTGGCCTCTACTCTGGAATTTCTATTGCTCTCCAAAAGATTAGCATTCTGGAATCTTACTAGTTTAAATGGAATCTAACTGGAAGGATGGAGTCTTGAAGTCTGGGATAGTCTGTAATCAGAACTATCCCATTGCTAAAAGCCGTGTTTTTGCCCTGCATGATTCTGTGACTAAAACCATGTTATCTTGGATTCTGGGACTGACTACCTGAATGCAGATACTAATTTGTACAAATGTATATTTGACATTTTCGCCCCTGTAGCCTCTGTTGTTTGAAAACTTTCCACCTTGGCTGATTTCTGCCTTTGGTAGGTTGTTTTTCTTCTTAGCTGGTTGTTGTTTTCTGGAAGGAAAGTTTAGAAACTTTAGTTAAAGTCAAAGATCCTCTCTTGCAACAGGAACCTGCCACTGAAAAAATATGGGTTTCAGTGATGTCTGAAGATCTGAACAAGTAAGATGGTACAAATATCATACAAAGCAACAGGGTGTTGCTTGTCTGCCATCTTAGAGGTTTTGACTTTTTTCCTTACAAGCACTGTTGATGGGAATCCAATTCGTTGGATTTTAGATATTGTTTGGGTTCTTATTTAATATTTTTTAGTAATTTTAAATTTTGTATTTAGTGTTTTTAGTGTTGTGAGTCAGCCCTGAGTCCTTCGGGAGATAGGGCGGCATATAAATCCAAACAATAAATAAATAAATAATTTAAGTCTAAGGATGAGCTGAAACAAAATATATGGCATTTATTGCATATAACCATTTCAAGATGCTTACTTAGGCAGGTTTGACACCCTAGAAGGGGTGTCTTTTTCATGTCAAAGCCAACTTGTTGTCTTTTGAAAAATATGACTAAGTATGAATCACAAAATCTACTTTCTTTTCATTTAATGTATTTTTCATAGACCTAGAATCTTGGGGCTTGTAACATCTGTTTGTTCTTCTACAATAATAAATGGTTAATTAATTTGCATTATCAGTATATAAATGACCAAGTTTTATCTCCATGCACTGCAGATTGTGTCTTTCCTCATTGTCTTATGCATGAAGGAAGGGATTTTAATTTTAAATCTCAGCTCCTATCTTCAGAGAGAAACAGTTGGCTTTCTATGTTTATAAAAAGAATAGGGGTGTGTGTGTTGTATGTGTACATAATAAGCATGTGTGAAAGAGACATTGTTTATCAAAATGCATAGAAGGCTGGTAGATAATTCTAATTCTAGTTTGAATTCCCATCAACTGATTTGGACTAGAGGGCCCATAAGTTCTAACCCATATAATCAATAGATGGATTATTACATGTAAAACAGTTGGTGGCTTCCACATTGCTTCCACATTATCCCTGAATTAAAATAATTAGGGTGACATCTTTGTTTCAGGCCTCCAACTCTTCCAGCAGAGGAAAAGAGAATACTTTTCATTGCCACTGAAACAATATTTGGTGATAGACAGATATACCTTTTCTCATTCCAAACCACCTTTTTCCAGCAGGAAATGGTTTTAGATTGAGTAAAAGAAATGATCTCGCCACATTTGAAATATTGGAAATGATGTTCCCCTTCCTTAGAGAAAGGTAACTTGATTTCAAGTAAACAATAAGAAACCTTTATGCATTTACTAAAGTCTCCCATTTTGAGACTTTCCTAGGAAATTTGCTCCTAGACATGAGAGAAAGTTTTAATACCCTTGAGTATGACAGAGATAGAAGCTCTTAGTAAGGATATTCTTGCTGGCAAAATCAAAAGAAGAGTAAAGCTAAATCCAGATGAGAATGAGAACAAACGGGGCTCTGCAGGTGTGAGGGAAGTGAACCTACTTAGGAGAATAAACTCTAGAATAAAACTGAAAGAAGGGAAGGCAAATAACTTCTGAATAATTGCTAAGAAAACTGTATGGACATAGCTTAAGACAAGATTGGGTATGTAATGATGGTCAGAAATTACTCTTTAATTTATTGGAAAAAGCAATACATATTCACCATAGATTTGGAGACAAAATGACTAGACTGGAGGTGCAAAAAGCAAAGTAATCCTCATTATTAAGAGGTATCTATTTATCTACTCATGCTTGAACTGCTAGTGGGCAGGAGCTGAAGTGAATGCAGGAAATCACCCCATCACTTAGCACTCAGGTCTTAAACATGGGCTTACTGATTGTCAACCCAGTGCTCTAACCATGTGAGCCACCGCACTCCTTCCCACTTACTATTAGCTGATTACATCACTTCAGACCAGAGAAAATCCTGTCAGAGAAGACAGTTGGTCTGCAATGTAATTCAACAAACAAATTTGCTTTATTACTATTCTATACATATTGACCTATTGTTTTTTATGTATTTGCATAGGTATAGGTTGTGAATTTAAGAATGCCTATGCAATACATAAATATGGGACAGAAAAAAAGTTGAGGATATTTTGCATGTTTTAAACAAACATGTTTGCAGTGTAGTGCTGAAAACATAAAGGCAAAGTAAAAGTTATTTGCCAGATAGTTCACTTTAATAATATGCTTACCTGTCATAGCAGATTAAAAGTAGTGGTAGTATTAGACACCCTTTCTTTTCATTATTTTGAACGCACAACCTGATTCTTCATGATGTCGTCATATAATATTTGTCATATAATATTAGTTGTTTGAACATAATGTAATTGTAGCATGGTGAGAGAAACAACATGAATGGAATCATATACACTTGTGATATTAAAGTCTGTTTCATTAATGGGGATATGAATGCTTTAGACCAGGGTGGCTAACAAGTTTGACACAAAGAGCCACAATTTTAAACTGTGAGAGTCAGAGAGCCACACCACGCCATGGCCCGCAGTTGTTTCCGAGGGATGGAGACGGATGACGAGTCAAGCGGACTACGCTACTGAAATCTCTCCTCAGAGATCCTCCTCAGAAGCAGCATAACAAAATCCAAACTTGGCAAAGAGCCACAGTATACAAAATAATATAATATAATAATAATATAATAATAATATAAGAGGCAAAGAGCCGATTCATTTTGGCCGAATCATGCTCGAGAGCCGCAGGTTCGCCACCCCTGCTTTAGACCATACAAGTAGACATCCGCTATAACTATTCATTTAATGATTGTTCAACATTACAATAATTCTGAAAAAGATAATTTACCCTCACCCTTATAACCTTTGTAGTGTCCCCATGGTCACGGGATCCATTTGATGCTTGGCAACCAGCATGTGTTTATGATGGTTGCAGCATCCCACAGTCACATTATTGCTATTCAGAATGATTGTGCAGTGATTTTTGAAAGAAAAAAACCCACAAGCATACATAATGAATACCAAATTAGAAACCACTCACAGATTAATCCTCATAAATAAATGAATAAACAGTGGTGCTGGGTGTGTGTTGGGGTGGTTTTTATCGGTTCTGTCTGGCTCTGTAGAACCAGTAGTTCTAAAGAGCAGCAGACAGAACCGGTTCTATGTCTGCTGAGGTTTTGGCCTGCCTGCCCACCCGGCTCTTACCTGATCTTATTTTCTGCTTTTTTCAGCTGCTGTGCGAGGCACAGCTGCGGTGGAAAGCAGGAACAAATGTCGTTTCAAACACTGCTGATGAAGATTTACAGGCTCAAGCAGCATCATGCAGAGAAGCACATCATAAATCACCGGTAGTTATCATAAATCACATCATAAATCACCTGTCGGATCCCACCCCTGGGTGTGTGTGAGATAAATTGAGAAAACCATCATGAGGCAATAACACAAACTCTACCCTTTTCTTCACGCGTCATGACATCACACATATTCCCCAAAGGAGCCGAGCTTTAGCATGCTGAAACCAGCAGGACCTTGCAAGTGTTGCATATAAACAAACAAAACTGGGATCGTTCTTTTAGTGTATGTGGGGAAAAATGAATCTCCACAGTAGGCCAATATGACAAAGATGGCATCCAGGAGTATACACTACTGAACTCTTCAAAACTCTTAATTGGGCAAACATTTTACAAACAACCATAATATGGAAGAAAACTCTAAAATTAGCCAAAAGTGTCAGCTATGAGAACTACAGAACTGTACAAAGTCATTCTCAGAAAGTGAGATTGTAGGCTAAACACATTTACCCTTAGCAAGTTACCTTAGCATTCAGGGACAGCAAGTTACCCTTAGCATTCAGGGACAAAGTTAGTACAGACCATCCACTTATCTTAATTGGTGATAACAAACTCCTTTAGTTCTTAATGTCTTTGCTGTATTTAAATAAAGTGATTAATTTTCTAGAGTAGGCCATGGAGGTAATTTAATATTTCATTTTTCTGTTGTGAATATCCCCAATTAGAATCAACAAATTTCCCAGTGGGTTACAAGGTACCTTTCCTGATTTCAACCCATTCTCACTTGGGTGAGCCTTCATTAAAGAAAAGCTTATGGGTTCTCATACTTAATTAATTAACAAAGTTGACCTTGACTAATACTACATTGCAGGCAGACAGGAAAGGTGGGGAGGGCAGGTTTGTCAGGCAGATCCTAGAGAATAAATAATTAAGTGAAATAATGTTAAACGAAAACAAAGCTTGAGAAATTTTCCTGAAGTATATCTTGCATTGAATATCACTAAATCCTTAGTGTCTCTTAACTTTTAAGGGAACAAAACAACGTTTATAAAAAAATTGCATTACTGAAAGAATGTTTTAGTTCATAGGTTTTTAAGCATAACACAGTGGTGAGAACTGACTGGAAATATCAGACATAGAATAAACTCTCTTAAAGCACACAGAGTGTCATAATGGCTTTGCAACTTTGATTCAGCAATCAAATTGTCCATGTTGAATGTTTCTTTGTTTTCCCATTCAATTGAACAATTGATATTGTTAAAATAAATGTATGGTATCTCCCTTTTCAAAGATAAGAAAGAACATAAGGGCATCTTAATAACGCTGCTCACAATTATGACTGTATTATGTCTGTGCTAATACACATGGACAATAAAACTGTAGCAGTTCAATGCTAACAACTACAACAAAGAAGGACAAAATAGTGTACAAAAAAGAGGAAAAAGTGGTCAATTAAATTTAATATTTAACATGTAGGGTTCACCCTGGCTGGGTGCTGAAGGAAAAGAAAAAGCAATAATTTCTCTTCCCTTTTACAAATATAGTATTGTTTATTGGCTATTGACTGCTTTTTTCTTCTTTCTTTAAAAGAAGAAGAAAAAGCAGTCAATAGCCTGAGCTAAACATTACATTTAGCACATAGAAATTCCACAAATGGTTTCCATAAAGCTGTCTAGGTCACTATTTCTAATCAAAGCAGTTAATTTCGCCACCTCTGCCAATTCATTCAATTTCAAAATCCATTCTTCAACAATCAACATCTCTTTTTCTTTCCAGTGTTTTGCAAGTACAATCCCAAGAGCTGTCACCATGTGAAGGTATAGCACCCCAAACTGTTTTTCAATTGACTTGTCCATCATACCTAAAAGAAAAGCTTCAGGTTTCATTAATATTTGTATCTTAAATTTTTTTGCATTGTCATTGTTACGTTTATCCAGTATGTTTTCATTTGCAAGACAGCCACATATGATAAAGTGAACCTGGATTTTTACTACATTTCCAGCACTTACTAGAAATCCCTTTTTATATTTTTGCTAATCTATCTGGGGTTAAGTACCAATGATACATCATTTTATAAAAGTTTTGTTTCAAACTAGAAAAGGGCCTTGGTGGCTCAGGCTGTTAAATGCCTGCACTTAAGATCCAGCTGTTTACAATTACTGTAGGCTCGAATCCCACCAGGCTCAAGGTGACTCAGGCTGCTTACAATTTTTGGGATACAACCCAGTGTGCTCAGCAATAGCCTTCATTCCATTGTATATGCCTGCTTATTAACTAAGCAGCATTTTTACAAAGTCAGCTAATTGCCCCCAACAATCTTGGGTCCTCAATTTACCTACCCTGAGAGGATGGAAGGCCTGGTGGGATTCGAGCCTACAGTAATTGCAGGCAGCTGGAACTTAAGTGCAGGCATTTAACAGCCTGAGCCACCAAGGCCCTTTCAGATTTCACATGGTTTTGTAAAATCTTCATTAGAATGGCTAGCCATTGAGTCCAACAGATGGAAGACTACAAATGAAATACACATTTGTCTGGAAACCTGTAAAATTCCATGTTTCAAGCAAGCAACAATTAAGAATCTGACCTGAAGAATCTAGATAATATTGAAAATGACTACATGTTTCCCGAAAATAAGACCTACCCGAAAGTAAGACCTAGCACTATTTTCTAACCTGCCTAATATAAGACCTACCCTGAAAATAAGACCCAGTGTAAATCTCCAGTTCCAGGAAGACTTTTCAGGGAGCAACCGCACCTGAAACACCCCTACACACTCACACCCACTATTTGGTACCATAAATATATAAGACCTACCCTGAAAATAAGACCTAGTGTGTTTTTGGGACAAAAATATATAAGACAGTGTCTTATTTTGGGAAACATAGTAGTTTTTCTCCTGAGGAAGTCAGAATCTATATAACAAGCTCTAAAGTATCAATTAACCACCCTTGAGCTATTCCTGATTAGTTGCAATAATCATTTAAGTGTATAATGAATTTCCTTTAGGGACTATATTACTAAACAACTGGAGACTGGTCAAGTGGGTGAAAAACAGAATGAACATAAATACTGTCTTTGATTTGCCAAATATTTGAAAGAAATAAGAAGGTAGCTTGTAGCTTTACATTAAACAAGGCACAATCCAGGCCTACTTAGTCATTTCCCATATTCTAGATAACGTAGGAGAGGTAATCTCTTATGATGAATTTTATATTTATCTCTTCTGCTTCCTTTGATAAGCCTTAGGGAAGCCATGGGAAATAAAGACTGTGCTGGATTTCTATCTTGCTCAGTGAAATAAAAGATAGCTTGGTTATTGTCCCAGTTGTGATGGCTTTTTTTTTTTTAATAAGTAGCAAATCAAATATAATTAATGTGTCTCATAAGGATAAGAAATAATCTAGCTGAGTTCCTACTTTTCAAACTTTTAAGTTCAGGATGAATAGGTATACTTCTTGCATTTATGCAATATAATACCCTTAGTGGCTGTTTTATTTTAATGTCACTATTGTGAAATGGGAAATCAAACAAAGGTAGTTTCTCTGGTTTGCCACACTGTTTCCCAAGAAAACATTTTTAAAAATCAATAGAGTTGCAAGAAACAAATGAATGACTGTGTTTACTTTCTCTTTGACTTGGCTCATTAAAATATCAACAACCAGGGAGAAGGGCGTCTGTCCTTTGTAACGAGATTGATTTAGTTTTATTCAACTGACTTTTTGACTACCTTAAGTACATTAGTGGTAATACTGAATATCCATTTTAGTTTGGATGTACATTTGCAGAGCAAATTCTAGTAGAATCCTATCAGGTTAAAAGTAAACTCTGTTATTTCAGTGAGACTTATGTCCATGGGTGAGCAGTTATTTCCAACCACAGTTTTCTGTGTGAAATGTTGAAACATTTTCTGGACCACATATTAGTGCTTATATTTTCTCTGTACTGGAAAAGGAAATAATCCTGATGTTTTCCACTTCAACTGAAACACAAAGAATAGAGTAGAATAGAACAGAATAGAATCAGTCCTTGACTTACAACAGTTCATTTAGTGTCCGTTTAAAGCTGCAACGGCACTGGAAAAAAGTGACTTATGACCATTTTTCACTCATCGTTGTTGCATCCCCATGGTCACATGAATAAAATTCAAATGCTTGGCAACATATTGTGGTTGTTAGCCCATTTGAAGCACATCGACAAAAATTGTTATCCTATAATGCACAGTTTCATTCAATTTAAGTGTCAGGGTTCCAACAGATGCCCATTCATGAGCATTCATGAGATTCATGAGTCTCGAGCCACTTTTCAAAAGAAATCCAATTATTTATTAGGAGTAACATGTCGGCACTTTTTCCAAGTGCAATCGGCTCTGCCCTACATCCCCCACCTATGACCCTGTTTCCTCCTCCCAGAATGTGTCATAAATCACATTCTCCAACAGAGCACTTTCAGCTGTAGAAACACACATCTCGGCTGTCATCAATCTGGAGAAAGGTATGCCTGGAATGTGCTTCTGGTCATAACAACCAAACTGCTCCATCAGACCACCTCTTTTCTTATGGCAACTCAAGAGCAAGCCAAGAATGCTTTACGAGTTGACATTAAGATTACAAACAGATATGACACTGGAGTACTATAAAGCACTATGAAGCTAAGAATGCTATAGTTGTTGCTATATAGATGGGGTGGAACTAGAGAATAAATGATGCATTGAGAGAAGAATGAGGGCATTCTATGAAATAGTTGCTTTCTACATTTTGTTTTTATCTGAAATTGACCTTGATTCTCAGAAACTAATTTTGTGTCTTAGTATCTTCTTTCATTCAACTGACTTTTTT